>MU224825.1:101995-112159 GCA_018584345.1 Thuja plicata
AACTATAAGGCTTTGTTGTGGGTGGTGTTTGTTTAGCCAAAATAGTTGGTGTTTTAGGGCCAATAGTAATAGGAGTACCCCCTTGTAGGGTAACCTTTGAGGCTTTCCCCCTTGTGATGGAATTAGCGGACCCTTGGATGGGTTGATCTTTAACCACAACAACATTGATGGTATTGTCATAAGTATGAGCAAAGTTAACACTATGATTGCCCCTTGCATTATTCGCATTGTTTCCTCCATTGTTGGAATTGGAAGATTCTCCTTTTTCATGCTTATAAAAAGAAGTTTTAAAGGCTGTGTGATCTTCATTAGTTTGGGGGATGTCCACTTTTATCACACCATTGTCTATGAGATCTTGTAACACATGTTTGAGACATAAGAAATCATTGGTATTATGTCCCCTATTTTAATGATAGTCACAATGGTTGTTCTTGTTCCACCAGTTTGGCTTGATGTGAGGTTCATATGGTTGAGCCCTTGGTAGATCAATAAGTTTATTCGCAATAAGTGTCCTTAATTCATTCTCCAATGGTTCACCCAAATTAGTGAATGTCCTTTTGGGTGTAGGTGCAAAGAAAGGTTTAGGCTTGGGAGTCCCTTGATTATTCCCAAAGTTGTTATTAATGTTGTTGTTGAAGGGTACTTTGGGTGCCCGATTCACATTATTGGCTTGAGCTAAGTTTTGAGTGAGATTGAAAGGGGTATCCTTTAAAGTGTTAGCCTCCACCAATCCATCATTAACCACTCCTTTATTGTTGTTATTCTTTGTCCAAAATCGACTGTTGTTGTTGTTGGAATTTTGATTTTGATTGTTGTTAGAGGTATTGTTGTTGTTGTTATTCTTGTTATCTTTGTAGAGTTTGATTTCTCCACTTTTTATCAATACCTCTTTTGTTGTCACCCCATTCTCAATTAGGTCTTGGAATTATCTAGGACATTGTAGCCTTAATCAATAGTTCATTTCATGATTCAAGCAGTTTACAAAATATCCATCTTTTCCTTTTCGAGTACACTTCGAGGGTATCTAGCAAATACCGCTCTCCATCATTGTAGGAAAAGTAGGAATCCCTCTCATCTTTGTTTGGTGTTGCATAGATTAAGCATTGTAACCTCATGTTTGATGTTATAGGAATAGTGAGTTACAAACTTGGAGGCCAATTCCTCAAAGGTTCGAATGTCAGAGGGTAATTTTGAGAACCACTCCATTGCCATACCTCCCAAAATTCTAGGGAATAACCTTATAAGATAGGTGGTGTCATGCATGAACTCTAGACTTAGGGCACAAAATTGCCTTAAGTGATCTTGAGGATCAAATTTTCCTTCATATTTATCATATTTAGGATAAATATCATTTGTTGGAAATGGGATCATGATTAAAGATTTATCAAATGGAAATGGACACAAAGCTTCAATAGAAAAGGGTTTAGGAGCCCCACTTTGTTTTATTGTGTCCAATTGCATCTGGAAAAGTTGGAATTTCTTGTTCATGATGTCAATGGGATTAGCCTCAGCTTCTTCTTGTTTGAGTTTGGTGACATCATAATCGTGTGGAAGTTTGAGACCCATTTGTGCTAGGTCTAGAAAGTACTTCTCCTTGTCTTTTTCCAACACTTTTTCCATAAGTTTCATGAAGAAAGGGCTTTGCATAGACTCATTAACCTTTTCATTGATTAACTCCTCATCATTAGGGTTTATGTTTCCCCCATTATTGGTATTGTTCTTCCCTTGATTGTTAGGATCCATGTTTGTTCCTCCATTGGTATTGTTGTTGGATCCTTTGTTGTTAGGATCAACATTTCCTTGTTTGTTCATATCCTTGTTCACATAATTGATCTAATCAGGATCTATATGGCCAAATGGAAAAGACATCCTTGGTTCTACTTCTTTGATGGGTTCTTGTAAGGGTCTTGAAGAGAAAGGATCACCTGAAAAAGGACACTCTTGCCTTAGATAAGATTCGTCTGGTTGTAGGGTAGTCTTGATATAATGGGATCGAGTAAAAAATAGAATTACCATATATCAAATGAAGATCTTAGGTTTTTAACTTGCTTAAATGATCAATCCATGGATAAATTTGCAAAATGCCTAATAATGGTGGATTGTGATCCAGTTAAGTATCTACAGAGGTAGAACGTTCAAAAGGGTATCCAGAAATGAATCTTTCTTGTTTTCAACCCATCGGCATATACCCACTATTTGCCCTTTTAAATTTTTGGGTGGCTCTTACCTGCATGTAGGCGGCCTTTTACTATTAATACACGGTCACTGGAAATCCTGTACATGACGCTCTATAGTTAGCAGGCGACATTTTCCTGTTGATAGGCAGTTTTACAATGTTTATACGTGACACTTTCTAGTGGCTTACGCAAATGTTGAATGATTTCAAGTGGCGTTTTAAGATTTATAAGCGATCCAGTTTCGTTTATATGCGGCTCTAAAATGATGGTACATGGCTCTTTGCTGATCAAAGTTGATTTTATCAAATTTTTTGTATTTTTTGGATTTAAAAGTTTTAAGTCTTTGATCAAATTTATCAAAAAGGATTCTTGCGTGAAAATAGAGTACAAGCTCAACACACACATCAAATTTGTACCATATCCCTAAAACCACACTAAAAGTGTATGTTCTCAGATGTTTTGATAGGTTTGCACAAGAATGTCTTCCAAACAGTCTACCTTAGAGTCAACAAATTTGGCTTTTAATAATGGCTCTACAAAGGTAGGTCTGCTACTTTATCAAGGTCTCAAATTATTTTGGTCTGAATCTTGGCAAGCTCTATTACCCCCTTGCGGGCTTCCCATATGCACAAAAGTATGATTTTGCGCAATCCCGAAGGACTACTAGAGGAAGTGAGGATGGCTTGCACAAGTTTTAGTCACTTTCTGATTAAGGTAAAGTGAATTTATTTATAGTGGGTCAGACGACATCGTAGTAAAAGTGAATATCTCCCACTTTAGGTCGTTCCCTCTCACCGTCCTCATAAGGCAATTCTCGGGAGGCAGACCCTTTAAAAGCTCTATTTAACTAGCATGAATATGGAAAGCAAAAACCGAACTCAGTCCAACAAGTTTGGGAATCTGATTCACTCAAAGAGTGAAGAGCATATCCCTATTTTCTTTCTTTGTTCCAAACACCTGAAATATATTTGTTCATTTTCAACCTCTTGATAAGGAGGTTCTTAAAAAAATGAGATGTGTGGTTCAATTAATCCTCCCTTTCTTTTTACCACACAAACTTGACACTTTTGGCTTTTTGATCAGCTTCAAAAAGTTGAGAGCATATACCTAATGTCTTGTTTAAACAGAAAATAATAGGGTGTCCCTAATTATGCTAGATTCAAAGAATTTTCCACAAGTTAAGCAATGCAAGCTTGATTAGATAAATAACTAATTTTTTGAAGCTAGCAAGGCTAGGCGCATTTTTAAGTGATTTTGGATTATTTTTCACTCACCTAGTGGTGATCGTTCCCACTCCAGCTCCTCCAACAAGTTAGTCAACACAAAGAGAGACAAAGTGAAGAAAACTTGAAAAAACTAAAATGACAAACTCTCTCCTAAAATCTCTTTTAATGAAAGATTTATCAATTTAAAGCTTTAAAGAACTAGGCATGAAAACCAATTAAAGAGTAGGGAATTTTCATTTGTAAGAAAAAAACACCTTAATGTAGTGATCATACAAGTGTTTTTCCTCAAATAAACTCTCTAACAGATTGGCTGCATGTATTTCTTTGTCATTTTAAATTTTGATTCTCACCTCTTTGCTAAGCTTTGTGATCTGCTTCTCTGGTTTCTGCACCTTTGGGTGATTTTTCATTTGCGAGACAGAAAAACACAGAGAGTTACAATAGTGAGTATATCAATAAAAACCTAATTTAATACAAAAACACTTACGTGACATTTAACAGCTAAAGGGAAACATTTAAATGCTAGCATGCGTAAATAAGAAATTGCTAAGTGGATTTTAAATCCTACCAAGTGGCTTTTAAGAAATCACAGGCGGCTAAACAAATTTAACAGACGACACAGAAAGTGTAAGAAGTGGCCAAAGGTTGCTGGTAAGAAGCTCTTGAAAAATAGTAGGCGACAAACTTTATCTAGCCGATGGTGTGCTTTATCTAGCAGGCAGCACACTTTATCTAGCACGCGGCTGCAGAATGAAAGATAGAGATGAATCAAGCTCTGTGGGCAGCATTTTATTGTTCATAGGTGGCTCTGAATATCGCATAAGCGACTCTTCTCTCATTTCCTACAAAATAACACCAAGAACAAAGAAAAACACACAAAATTTTATGATAAAAAAGTTAGCAATGAGGCTTAGATCCCCATGGTGGGCACCATTTGTGTGTGTAAGATTAACACCTTCATGAAATTATGACTAATAACAACAATTCTATAGAAAGAAAATACGATTTAATCTAAGAATTGAAGCTAAAAATCCATATCATCTCATGGTTCTGTATCTAAGCTTTGTTAAGAGAGCTCTCAGGCTTAATCTCTCTCAAGGTCATATCCTAGAACGAGAAATGAATGATAAACAATGCTCAAATCTAGCTTTAAAATGCTCAAAATGCTCCAAGATATGTTAGAAAACAACACAAGCTCCTAAATATGATATACTAAATGCTATGCAAATGCTGAAATGTGATCAAAAGCTCTCAAATGCTCTCCATATGCCTATAATAAGGATGCTTTTGCTCTTGAAACTATTGGATCCCAAACACAAAGGCAATGACTTGTATTTATAGCATTTTCCCAAGGGTAGGGGGTAGAGTGAGTTGATCATGATCAAATTTTGGTTAATTCAAAAGCTTTGAGGTGTTCTCAAATGGAGGGAAAGTTGGTTGGTTGCCTCAAAGATATTAGGAATTAAGTAACTCAATCATTTAATAAATTTAGCCATGGAAGGGTGAATGGGTTGGATTTGAACTATACAATTAATTGATTAAAATCAATTGCATAATTTGATTAATCCCTTTAGGCTTAGAATTTAATTATTTGATTTCATGATTATTTGATCTTTTAATTTGATTTGATTTTTGTCCATTTGTTTTGCATTGAGATAAGATTTTAAGGCATTTGGCTGAGATTTATAGTTTTGAATGCTTGATATACACCTAGTCAATTTTAGGTGTCTACACCTGGAAACATGAACCTTTTGTCCCTTAGGTCTTTCCTAGTTGCATTTGTACATATTATGTTTCATCATATCACTTGTCCATATCCTCATTGCATCCATCATTTGTGCATCGTCCTAATAAAGTCTCAGAGCTGCATTTTTGTCGTATTTTAGGTTCAGTTGCCCTAAGTTTCACATTGGTCACATTTATCACTTGGGGGCACGCATCATAGATTTTGGTACCAAATGGATTCAATAGTGCAAAATTTTGGTCACACATCAGAAGTTGATTTTCAGATTCAGAAGAGAGATTTTTGGAACCTTTGATAAATATCATTGTTCAACCCTAAGCAGTTCGATTGCATAACATAATCCTTGAGTTTCATTGACTTATTTTATCAAGATTAATAATTGACACACCCTAAATGATTAGGCTGTCTAGAATTCTTATTTGAAAATCTTGATACATTTCAAAAACACTTGGAAATTTTTGATGAGTTTTCATTAACCCTTTTTGGAGTCATGTTCTTTTGAGATAATCAATGATGTTTTGACTAGATTGGAAATGATAGAGACATGATGTTTTCTTAAGCTTCTGAGTGACTGTTTTCAGGAAGATCCTTTAACTTGTGTGAATTAGTCTAAAGACATGGTCATCAAAGAACCATAGAGGACATTCATATAAGAAGGAGGGTTAACCTTTGTTTGTTCACGCAAAAGGATACCTTGGCTATTAAGATTTTCCATATCTTAATACCAACATCCACTTGCAACATTAAATTTGATCAAACCAGTATTCATATTCCCATAGTTGGTCATTCAACTAGTGAGGGTTGTACTTGGTTTTGTAGAAGGGGTTACCACGTGAGAGAAAGTCATATTCATATTCTTATGGTCGTAGTGGCACCAGTAAGGATTGTATCGACTCCTAGCTCCACAACGCTCTATGATGAAATTATATCTCAGTTTGCATTTATTTCTCAAACCTCAAGGACAATTAGTTGCATTGCATCTTCATGTTAGCTTAATTGCATCTTCATGTTAGATTAATTGCATTCTCCAAGTTAGTTTTAAAATGGCTTGTCTTTCTAGCATTTTTTCCAAGAACAAAGGGGGGAATAAACGTTGACAATACTTCATCAATTTCATGGTTTCAAGTCATCTATATGAGATTTTCCTTTGCATTCATAATCATTAATCATTATATATTCATATCAAGAGAAAAGCAAAGAAAATAAACATTATTCATTATTCATTTATCCATATAATTTAGAATTGCATATCATAAATTAAAATTGCATACATCCAAAAATCAAAAATATAGTTGCATTCATTTATCATAGCACTAAGTAGTGCATCCATATCATTGCATTACATACTCCATACATCATGGTTAAATTAGAAATGCATATAGAAATAAGTTCCATTAACATCATTTGCATCCATTTATCTATGTCCTACTCTAAGACATTGCATCCATAGCATAATTTAAATAAATGCATCATAGAACCATGTAGATATGCATAAAAGGAAATCTCATAACATCATCAAAAGGAGGAATCAATGATCATCATAGATAAATGTCCATCATCAATGTCTATAACATAAATTAGTACATCAAAGGTACATAAAAAATGATCCATACATCAAAGTCCTGATCAAAAATACATATGATACATCATCAATGCAATATCAAGATATCATGGATCCCAAATCTGTCTCATGACCCAGTAGGGGCACCTGATCCATCTCCAACTATACCTGTGCCTGAACCCCCTACACCGTCGAGATCCCTATCACCTTCTCTATCCTGTGTACTGGGAGGTGCCTGACTAGTGCTTGCATTGGTAGGTAACTGAGCCAAAGTAGTCAGAAACTGCTGCAACATAGTAGAAGCCTGATCCAATCGAGCAATCACTGCAGTCATCCCTACCTATAAACCTCAAACATCCTATAATAAACCATCCACAACAAGAGGAACTAGAGGTACCTATGATGCTGGAGGAGCCTGAGGTGCCTGAGGTGCTAATGGTACCTATGGTATCACCAGTGTCGTGCTGCTTTGTGGATCCACCTATGGAATCTACCCATGCACTGGAACCTGTCTAGCCACATGGAAACGTATGTGTCTTTGTCTGGCCCAATCTGCACCAACTCTCAAAGGAGCCTGACCCTAAGGTACCTATTCTTGCATTAATCTCTGTCTAGGCTGCCTGAATCTGCTACCTCAGCCCCTAACATGTCCACCTCTCATCCGAGGTCCTGTAGCTCTCTGTACTCAAGGCACCCTAGGTGCCCTCTGAACCCTCTGCCTTTGAGGTCTCCTGCCATCATAGCCATCATCACCATCATCTCCATCATCATCTGAAAGCTCATCCACATCAGGAATAGGCTCTATTGGATTTGTGAATCTGAAAAAATGATGTCGCATAAACCACTCTTGATACTCGGCCAACATACCTGCATTGGCAACATGTATCATCATATCCCACACAACATAACCCAGCTGATCAATCTATAAATAGGCCAACTGATAATCCACCTATACTCCCCACATCAATCTCTCAACCTATACTCTCATGTAAAGTTCCATACCCTAAGGCATGTCTTGAAATCGGTCGTACTGACGGAGTACTCTCCCAAAGCAAAATCTCTCAATAACTAGTGGTGATCAGCCGATCATCCACAAAGGAGAAAACATGTATGGTAGCTCATCATCATCCTCTTGCCAACTCTCACAATGTAGATATGGCCTCCATACAACCTAATCTATATCATCAATAGTACGTCTCCAAAAGTCAACCTTGCCCAGATGATGCTAGACAACCATGCCATCATACAAAAATTCAAATGGATATCCACGAACCCGCACTCATGATGAAACTGGTTATGCTCCCAGGTCCACAACTGTAATACCACTACACCTGCAAAAAGAGCTGCACTGTGCCTATAAACAACCTCATGTAGATCATGATATAACTGAGCTAATATACAAGAACCCCAATCAAATCTCTAAGGATGTGCAATCAAATCCTCCAGTATCTGGCCCCATCTAATTACAAATCTATGTCCTCTCCTATCAGAAAGAATTAATCCTCATATCACAGCTCCTAACAATGCTGGCAAAGTAGGGAAAGAGGAAAACTGTGCCCAAGTAATACAATCATCATCAATGGTGTTTTCTCCAAACACATGTCTGCATACACTGCTATCATAAACTAAATCATAATACACCTGCTCTCCATGAGTCAAGCTCAATAATATATAAACATCCTTGGGCATGATAGTCATCTTTCTGAGGGGTAGATGAAATGTATTAAGGTCAGAGTGCCATCGCTCTGCCATAGCTATCAAAAGACCTCAGTTCAGCTAAAACTAAGGAAGATCTAAAAGGAAACTGAGACCAAATGTCTCGATAGTCCGCCGCTTAGGCGCTGTAATCTCATCAACTAAATCAAATATCCAAGACGCTACACCCCATACCAACAACTTACGGTAATGTTCTTACATTTTGAAACAAAGTGAATCATATTAGTCTTTCTATTGGTGAACCATTCTACGTCAATCAAACACATTAAATCTATCTTTGCTCTAACTTGAGTGCATCAACTCATTGCTCCTAACCTTTATATCTTGAGACACAAGGACAATTTGTAATCATTTTTAATCAAATACAATTGACCTATCAAACATTCATCAATATGACTTTTCTAATATCCTAAACACTAAGTGACAATCTGGACGTACATTTTCTAGCTTGGAATCTAATTGAGTTATTTGGACGATCAATCAAAATGACTTCATCTATTTTCTATCTCATTTTTCAAACTTCAAGGTAGGCGGCACTTCAATAAGTGTACGCGACTTTTCAAGCCCCGCAATGTTTTAATCATTAAATGTGACACTTTAATCCTCAGAGGCGGGGCTTGGCTAATCAGGTGACCTTTTAAAGTCCTACGCGGCTTTTTAAATATCATAAGTGGCCTTTAAAAACTAAGATTTTCTAGGCAGATTTTTTATTATTTGGGTTGTAATTTTTCCCTAATTCTTACGCGGCTAAGGATTTCTCCTACTCAACTTTTCTAGGCCCTAAGCGGCTCTTTAACATCCTACGTGGATTTTCACTAAATTTTACCTAGAAAGCATCAAAAACATGTATTAAATGTTATTTAAAGAGAAATAAATGCACTAGGAAGGTTCAAACCACTCACCGGAGGCCCGTAGTTAGGAGGTCTCTTATATCGGCGTGCTCGCTCGAACCTATGCTCTCGAATGGGGACCACCATCACTGTCAATCGTCAGAGACTCAGAGCAAAATCTCAATAGTACAAAGTAAAAATGAATAGTAAATTTGGGTTTTTTTAACCTATTTAAGCTATTTACCCTATTTTGTGAGATTTTTGACCCATTTAAACCAAATCTGCATATTCTGCACACTGGGGCATTTGTTCGACATCTTTCAGCATCATTGTTTATCAGAAATACAATCATCTTGGATCTATTCTATTAGCAGTATTCATCAAATTTTTCACATTTAAGATCAATATGATTTCATTTTAGTGGGGGAATCACCATATCATCCAACAAGGATTCTGCATCATATCTTGTATCAAATCTAGGGCATTCAAATTTCAAACATTACCAGTGGGGTATCAAATCAGAGTTTCATATCAGAGTTTCATATCCAAGTTTCAAATCAAGTTTCAAATCAGGGTTTCATATCAGAGTTTCATATTAAGTTTCAAATCAGGGTTTCATATTAGTCAATCAGCTCATCAGTATCAAATCAATGATCGGGACAATCAAGCTTTCTTTCAATCAATGTGCTTTGCACATCAATTCAAAGAGGGGCATTTGTAGACACCTAAAATTGACCAGGTGTATCCAAAACATTCAAAATTGTAAATATCAGCCAATTGCCTCTAATCCCATCTCAATGCAAAACAAATGGATCAAATCAAATGGACATTTATCAAATCAAGTGGACAAAAATCAAATCAAATTAAAATATCAAATAATCATGAAATCAAATAATTAAATTCAAGCCTA
>MU224825.1:112225-136677 GCA_018584345.1 Thuja plicata
GATTGAGTTATTTAATTCCTAATTTCTTTGAGACAACCAACCAACTTTCCCTCCATTTGAGAAAACCTCAAAGCTTTTGACTTAACCAAAGTTTGATCATGATCAACTCACTCTACCCCCTACCCTTAGGAAAATTTTATAAATACAAGTCATTTCCTTTGTGTTTGGGATCCAAGAATTTCAAGAGAAAAGCATCCTTATTATAGGCATTTGGAGAGCATTTGAGAGCTTTTGATCACATTTCAGCATTTGCATAGCATTTTTAGAATATCATGTTTAGGAGTATTTGTTGTTTTATAACACATCTTGGAGCATTTTGAGTATTTTGAGCTAGATTTGAGCATTTTTTATCATTTATTTCTCGTTCTAGGATTGTCCTTGGGAGAGATTAAGACTAAGAGCTCTCTTAAAAAATCTTAGATAGAGAACCATGAGATGATATGGGTTTTAAACTTTAATTCTTAGATTAAATAACATTTTCTTTCCATAGAGTTGTTGCTTATTATCCTAATTTCATGAAGGTGTAATCTTACACACACACAAAGAGACAAGCTCTGGTCGTGAAGTCTCATAACATATCAAGGGTTAAGTTAAAGATTATGAGACTTAGCGATAACTGTTAGATTAAGTCTAATCTAATGCTGGTCACATAGTCTCTAAGCAAATTCACAAAAGGCCAAACCTTTCAGCAACTTTGATTTCATACATTCGCGTAGTCTCTCAAAGGAAAAAGGGATAAATAGAGATAAAGGCATGGATAATTTGACATGATCTTGACCATCGATGGAAAAGTAGATCTCATGGTGTGTGTTAAGTCTCGGAAAGAAACCTGGGTTAGGATTGACTCTCAGTGACAAGGAGACAAGTTAGTCGCGTGGTCACCAAAGAAACTGGAGTAAGAGTAGGGTAAAGATGTAAGTTTTTCTTCCATGCCATGATGTATAATGGCTAGCCAATTAAAAAAAATGGCTATGACAAAGTGTTTTAAAGTATGTTGAATTGTAATAATTAGAGCCAATCAAATTTAATGGTTTATTCAAAATTGATCACTAGTCAACCTTAGATGCCACGACTAGGTAAAAATTGATTTCAATGCACGCAGGAGTAATGGAGGAAGTGACTAAATGGAATTTTCATGATTTCAAATCAAATGGTGCATTGATTCCCATGAATAAGTAAGTGTTGCCGTGTTCATTTCAGATTACCAAGTTTTTAGAATCCAGAGTGAAGATTTGCATAGTTTTCAGAAGTCCTCAGACAAAGAGAATTGTGTGAGTTTCATAGCAAATTACAGTCAAAGAGCTTGTCTTTTAGAAAAAACATACTTGTTTTAGTCAGAATTCAGAAAATAGAGAGGATGAGAAGGTCCGTAATGAGTGGAGCTTCGACCAGTGGGGCAAATAAGGAAGCTGAGGATGATTAGAAGGGGGGAAAAAATTACTCTCAGGAGTTTATGGATTTGTTGCCTAGTTCAAGCCAAAACAAAAAGGTAAATGATGATTTCCTTGGTGATGATATGTCATTCATTAGAGATGCTAAAAATCTTGGTTCATCTAGTTATTCACTTTTTAATTATTTCTACAATAATAGTGATCAATCTGTTCCTATTTCAAACCCATGGACCTGTGGGATAGCTAAGTTGGTAGTACCAGATGTATTTTTAGATGTGGATTTGATACTTGAGTTGGCTAGTAGATATGATGTCCTATCTAAAACCATCAAGAAAGATGATGGAACTGCCCTAGTTACCTTAGATAGATCATCCTTCATGAAGGATTTTAATCTTTACAACCCAATAGCCACAGAGATTAACTTGAAAGCACTAGAGGCCATATATGTTAGAGAATCATTTGATGTGTCCAGACTAATTCACGGTCATGTGCCCAAGAGGATGAATTACATAGTAGTCATGCCAAGTACTTCACCCTATTTCTACAAAGATCTCAATTTTTATATGAATTACATTTCTTATGAATTATGTAGAGTGTTAGGAATAGATGGGGGTGCTAAAAGAATAGGTTCAGATATTCTAATGATTGTCCTAGATATGCAAAGTCCGCATGTTGGCACAGAATATGACTACATCTAGTATGTCATAGATGTAATGCACCAAGGGTTTGTTGATATTCAAACAAAGGAGAAATTCCCTAAATTCATGCAATACTCTTTGTTAATGCATCTAATTTTGTATTAAAATTTCCCTATCATGGATGTGAATAATTTGAGACCTAAAAGGTTCCACCAAGGTTAGAGAAACCCTGTGCAATTATGGTTGAAAATATGGAACTATATAGCAAGGGAGAATGAATTTTGTGCATTCCAAAATTGGATAGTGTATCCAATTCTCAGGTGTTTAGGATACAAATGGACTAGGTTTCCAACCAAAGTATTACAGTTGCTAAGGCCTTGTCAATTTATAGATAAATGGCTAGGAGGCCATAATTGGGGGGATTTTTATTATGAAAGGAATTTTACTCTGATGAGAGTTTATGGATGCACTGACCCACCACATATTCTCCCATTTCATGTGCCACCAAGGATAGTTTTCATGGAATTCATCTGGCAGTTGATGTTAACTGATAAGGAGCATTTGGATCCACATAGGAAAGGTACTTTCACTCCCTGAAAATTCAAATTTTACAAATTTACAATTGGTAAGAGGGCTTTGGATTTAGTAAACAATTGGTTAAGGAATTACAGGATGAATGTAGCCTTGTATAGGTACATTGACACATAAGGTTTTATTATGAGTGCAAAGAAGCTTCTGACACCAACTATTCCCAATACAAAAGAACACGAGCATTGTATGGAAGAGGATCTCATAAGAAACATGTTTGACGATGAATAGATCATAATAAGAGAAGACATGTTCAATGAATTGATGGATTTAGAGAAACAAGTCAAGAGGAAAGGGAATCCTTTTAGGGGTTACTTCCCTGATGTGCCATACTTGCAAAGGTTAGACAAGATGATAGAGTCATATCAAACATTATGTAAACAACTTGAGGATCTGATTGAAGATAAGGATAGAGAGCATAAGAAGCACTCTTCCTTAGAATATGAAGATGACAGTGATGAAGAGTATTTAGTTCCTAGCCCACCCCCATGAATCAACGACATGCCACATAAAAAGCAACATAAGAAAATGTGAGTGGATCTTACAAAGGAACTAGATGCTGAAGTTACTAATGAGCCCCCATTCAAAAAATAGAAAGTACAATTAGGGGAGCAATTTTATGTGAGAAGACAAGGAAAGAAAAAATATGGAATAGGTTCTCTTATCACTGGTGATAGACCCTACGACCATCAGTTAAGGAAAAATATTAGAGAAGGGAAAAGGGTCCAAAAAGATGATGAAGATGAAACTGAATTGCCTGTTCAATTATGCCAATATGAAAGATTATTTCATTAGGATAAATTCTTAAGTGATGATGACTTTATAAAAATAGAGGAGTTCAATTTTTTTTTGATTTGGAACAAACAACAACAGGTTGGATCACAACTATAATTTAGTGAAGGTAATCCATCATCCAATGAAGCCTTACAAGCCCTGCAGGATTATGATCTAACGATAGAAGATATGACACCTGAAGAGGCTAGAAAATTGGTTAAGGCCAGTGGCATGTTACTAGTTCCAGGCTGGGATCTTGCATCAGCCTTTATTATTGATCAAATAAAAAGGCAACCTGATATTAAATTGTCATCTAAAATAGAGGTTGGTGATATGATTAGAGGATTTGGATACAGTACAAAATACAAAGCTTTAGCAATGTGGAGTTTAGCTCCAAAGAATCAAAAGCCTTCTCTGATCAATATAAAAGAAAAAATGGATGGTGACAAGATAATTTGGTCCATTCATAATATAGGAGATTTGGAGATATCTCAGGTTCTTATTCATTTTTCCCAGTTGAATCGGGCCAAAGCTGAACAAATGTTACAAAGGTATGATAAATTATTTAGTGAATCAAGTGCTATATCAAAAGATAGGGAGTTGGGCTAGATAAAAATAATGCACTAGAGAAGCTTGTGGCTAACTTGAATCAGAAGTTACAAGAAATGCCTGAGGTAATTCCTGACTCACCCAAGCAAGTTGCTGATGCGGGAGCTCGGACTAAGGATGCAGGGGGTGTTACGGAAACAAAGCAAGCAACCCCAGAACATAATAAGGTTATCTTGGGAGCCCTTATGCAAATTTTACAACATAGGATCAGTGTCCTGAAGGACAAAGTTGACTCTGTACATAATGCATACATAAAATTTCTTGACCTACAAGTGGAGGCAAATAATTATGTGTTAACTTTAAATCCTTATTTTGCAACATGGTCAGCAAGGACCCAACTTTTTGAAAGGTTAGCATCCTTGCAACCTCTTAGGGTGGACCTCCTAGAGATTGTATGCCAAGTGGGAGAAGAAATAGATCAGATTAGTGTTACCCTATCCTTCTTCAAAGGTAAGGTAAATCAGATAGAGGACATAATTAATATGTTTGGCCCAAAATATAATAGGTTCATTCCTCCAATAAAGGGAGATGATGATCAAATCAAGCAAATAGAAGTATAGAAAGGTGAATTTGATACCTTACTGCCTAATAAAGAGGCATTCATTTCAGATAATGGCACCTTCGACATGGAAAGATTCAACAAGATTTTGGATGAGGCCTTCAAAGCTGAAACAAACTTTAATAAGTTTGTGACTAATGTTAAGATGATAAAAGATTCCATATGGGAATGAGAAAAGACAACTTCACAGCACTCAAAGCTTCAATTGGCCTACAGACGCAGAGGTAGCAGCACGAGATATTCTCACCAAGCCCAAGAAGAAGAAGGTTGTAGCAGTTGACCTGGACATATTAGATGAAGAGTAAAGAAGACACCTGACACCTGATCTCTGAGCACAGGGAGGATAATTATTCTAAAGAATAGTGTAAGTTAGCCTTAAATAATGGTCACTAGGTCTCGTTACAACTACATGAAGTTATCCAAAATATCAATATACAAAGGTGCCAACTATTGAAGATTGAAGATCAAGTTTGATCGTCATCAAATTTTGTCTTCCCACCGTTTAGAGGTCTAACTGTAAATTTTGTCTTCTAATAATAGTTAGGGTTAGCTTAGCCATCCGAAGCTTGTTGCATCCTTGATTCTTAAGGATTCCAAGATGGCTAATACTTCATATATATAACAAGTAGAAAGATATTGTAAAGCATGGTAAAATCAAAACTGCGAGGCAAGCTTTTCAATTGTGTCTAGATTTCAAAAGGTTTTCAGTCTATTTGAATGTATTGAATCAGAATACTATTAATAAAATACAATGGAATTTCCTATTTCATATCTCTGATGTCTTTTTGCATTTATATTTCAGCTCTTGTATGTTTAATATGTAAGACATTTTAAATGTACTAGTTATAAGGTAATCGTGTTATTATTTGTGAGTTTCTTTCAAGGAGAGTTTAAACCTTGCAAATAGTTCTAGAGGGTTAGGGTTTTGTGCAAGAATCTGATGCAGAGGTGTGAGAATGAGAGGATAGTTTGTAAGGCATTCTATCTGGGATTTTATTTGTGTTATAATAAATTGTTTTCCTTGTGAATTTATGTTCCATTATGACTCTTTGCCCGGGATTAGGCACTGGTCAAGTTCTTCACAAGTAGTTCTTATCTTCAATCAATCAATTACAAACAAATCTTTTATTTCTGTTATTAAGAACGTATATGTCTAGTTAATTGTATTGAGAAATACAATTCATCATGGTGATTCCTTAAAGACAGAATCAATAGGTTATCCTTCCTAAGTCTAGTACTGTAAAAAGAAGAAGGATGAATGTCCTTATTACACTGATAATAGATCTTGTTAAGTTTATTGTTTGGCTTGTTAGGCTCTGCATAAGGTTAATGATGTTTATCAGTAGGATGTGTTGTCAACTGTTGTAATTAAAGACATGAGAGAATCAATTTTTCCACTATTAGGTATACTAAGAATCAGTAATCTATGAAAGGTGCACCCACCTGGGTTTGTGGAGCCTGAAGTGTAGAAGGATTATATCCTTGCTAATTAGCCTTTTCCCTGTATGAATCTGGAATTGGGAGTCTGAGAGTCAAGATGGATAAGCTATATAGTGATTCAACAAGAACAAGTGCTAACAAATTGGTGACTCTACTGGGGAATACTTTTAAATGTTCTAGAGCTATGTTTATCAGAGAGTTATTCCTTGTGATACTAAGAATAAGTCTATTTTTCCTAATAATTATGAGAGCGAGTCTATCCTATTTATTTGTCATTACGCATTGCATGAAGGTCATGATCCTGAAAATGATACAAATATTATCTCACATAGATTGAGTTCTGGTTTTGAATTCTTTGATGTGCCCCAGTGCATATTTTTGAAGAAACATTTTGCAGGAGAAAGTGAATCTGCATGAATATAGATAGTAAAGGATAGTGCTCTTGTGATTATATATTTGGCCAAGGTGAGAAATTACTCTGAAAACCTTGCATACGGGATTTGTTTAGACTCATTTTTGTGAAATAACATCTAATTTGGGACAAGATTCTCAACTATATTTTTTTATATTTGTCCTCTGTAGAGCGGTGGTGACTCTAATCTCTATGCATTCCAGTGTGATTTACATATTGAACATATTGAATATACTTGTCTACTTTAAAAGATGAGTCAACAAAGAAATACTAGATCATATTTCAAAGCTAATCCTGAGAAGGATATTGGAGAAGAGATCCATACACCTAGAAGGAGGCAATGGTCTAAGAGAGGTGGGTCTAAACATGATTCCCCAAGTACCTCTAAGGGGAGGATGGAAACCCCTATTCTAGAAAGAAGGTCATCTTCATCTGAAAGTGCAGAACCCATAGGGCCAGTTGATTCTTATAGAGCTCATGCAAACTTTGATCCTTCCAGAGATGGGGAAACTAATGATTTAGGTTTCTTCCCTACAGAAGAAAATATAGCTCCACTAGAAGAAACTTTTGCTGCTAAGACAACCTCTTATGATTCTAATAAGTTAAGAGATGAGGTTCTAGCTCTGAGAAGAAAGAAAAAAGAGCAAGAAATAGAGATAAAAAATGAAAGGAAGAGGCATGAACAAGAGCTATATGACTTATTGGTAGAGAGAGAAGAACTCTTGGCCCAAACAAGAAGAAATGACCTCAAGGATAAGAGCCTAAGTGAAGAGGTTAAAGGCCTAGATACAAACTTGTTTGGTGATCTTGATTATTTGAGCAAGAAAGCTACAAATAAGACATCAAATTCTAGCAAAGATGAATTTGAAGGAAGTGGACCTATCATCAGATAATTGCACCCATATGAGGTTGAAAAAAATGCAAAACTCAAGACAAGTAGTAAAGATGTCCTCAACAAGGGTAAGCAAAAGGCTGTTGGTGTTAGTATAGATGAGCCTAACCCAAACATGGCTATCTCTGCTGGAATACATCAAGTTGATCTTGAGCTTGAACAAGCTAGAAAAGCCACAGAAGATCTAGCCAAACAACTAGAAAAGTTGGAATTAGAGGCTGTTACAACTGATATGAGGATGAAAATAGCTCTCTTACATGCTACTACCAACACTACTATGACTATATCTATGCCTGTAAATCATGGGATTCAACAAAAAAATCAATCTGCTAGCCCTAGTCCAAACAATCATGGTGCTAGTCCTAAAACTCAAACTTCTAGCCCAAGTGTGGTTTCTCAACCTGATGGCCCTGATCCAAGCACTCAAGTATCTAACCTAAAGCAAAGTGTTCCCCCACCTATTCAAAATAAAAAAGGAACAACTGGACCTAGTGGTAACAATGTACTAGGAAATTTCCAAAGGAGACCTGTTCACATGGACATGTATAGAGCCCTTTTCTTTGATGGCATTCCCAGCCACCCAAATGTGATCCCTAATGAGGTAAGAGACAAAATCCCTAAATTTACAAGAAATAATGTCATAACTTGTGAAGAACATTTGAAATCTTTCAGCGATAATATAACTAGTTTTGAAATTGAAAATGAAGATGTCATCATGAAGCTTTTTGTTTAGTCCTTGATAGAAGATGTTAGGGATTGGATTAGAAATCTAGCTAATGATAGCATTGCATCTTAGGATGAGTTTGTAAAATCTTTTAGGGAACAATACAGAGAACATGCGAACTCTGGTTATATGTTGAATGAATTCAATAATATCAAGAAATTCCCTAATGAGAGTATGGTATAGTTTAACAATAGATTCCAAAAGGACATGAATAAATTATTCCAAGTGCTGAGGTTAGATGAAGAAGTGTGCCTGACAACTTATTTCAATGTTGCTGATGGTAAGATGTCTTACCTGCTCAGAGACAAAAACCCAACAACCTTAAGAGATGCATACAAAGTAGCTATTGATATTGAAAGAAATAAGAGAGCATCAAGAAAAATGGGAAAAAAGAATGATAATAAGCTTTGGAAAGAAAAGGGACCAGCTAGAAAACATGTCAAAGAAGATGAGACGGTTGAAAAATTAGTGAATGCAGTAAAAGACCTTGCTTCTAAAATGGACAAAAATGATAGAGGAGGTTACCGTGATAACAAATATTCAAACCAAAGGTTTGATAAGAAACCTAACCTGAGGCATTACCCATATAAAACAAACTAGAATAATGGTAAGCCTGTCTCTAAAGATCAAGAGAACAAAAAAGACAAGAAACCCTTAATCCCATAAAAAAGAATAGTACAAATTATGTTGAAAATACTCCTTGGTGTGCTGCCTGTAACATGCCACATTATTCATATCAATATGTGGTATCTCAAGCCTTATCTGAACAAATGGATGAACAGGATGAACAAACAAGTGCAGGGCAAGAAGGCCCTACTATTAACATGTTTATAGTGAAAATACCTTATCCATGGTCTTCAAATAAGGATGAGCCTCTTGAAGATATGCCTTCTCCACAAGAGAAATACTTAGAGTATCAACAATCTTTAGTTTCTAATTCAAATGATGAGGCTGATATTATGTCACAAGTAGCTGTAAACGTAGTAGGAAATGACAAGTCACATTCTCATTTTAAAGTTCCTATTGATGAAGAAAAGAGATCCTTGACTGCTGCAGCCATCAATCAAGCCAGGGAGGCATAAAATTTGAGAAATAGGAGAGTGGAGCCTACTCAAGGTAAACTTGCCCCTACATATATCAGAAAAGACTCCCCTTAAGGTGCTATAGATTCTCTTATCAAGAAAAGAAAAGATAAGAAGCCTGTAAGGCAAGAAGAACCTTTTTCTTATCATAAGGAAAAGGAAGAAACAAAAGAGGAGAAAATATCCAATGATAAAGCCAAGAAAGGTAAAAATATAGGTGATGTACCCTCTAAATTAACCATGTTTGACATGAAACATGCTCTGACTCAGATGAAAGTTTCAGTCCCACTGATGGAGATGATGAAAATAAAAGAGCATAAAGAAGTTGCATTAGCACTTTTGAGAGGGATAGATGATGTCTCTATGTCAAACCAATAGAAAATATCCTTGACTTCAAATAATGGTAAAAAGGAAAGTCCATCTGTCAAGGAAAAATAAGAACAAGTGAAAGGAAAAGAAAAAGGCAAAGAAATTTCCAATATCTGCATTGGCAATGTAATTACTCAAGAACCATTATCTGTTGACCCATTTTATGTCACTTTGATGGTAAATAATTTCTTAGTGAAAAATTGCATGATAGATTCTGGTGCTGCAGCAACTGTAATGTCATATCATGTCATGAAAGAGTTGGGCCTTCAAGTCACTACCCCTGTTGGAAGTTGTTATGAAATGGATAATAGGGAAGTACCTGTGATAGGAACTGTAACACCCCAAAATTGGCATCAGAAAACCCTAACCAATTTTGTTGCATTTATCATTCTTCTGAATCATCAAAGTCCTATTGTACTAGGCAATTTTGAGTCTCAACTGACTTTACTTGACCTAAGTGTCAAATGCAGAAAATCCTAAATCTGCATTAATCACATACTTAATTCCTAATTGGCTAAATAAACCCTATAATCAAATTGATTTAATTATAAAGTCCTAGCACTTTAATTAAATTAAATTCACCCCTTTTAGCTAAAACACATAAAAATGAATTAAATAATATTTAATTATTAAATAAATACCCTCATTTCAATAATTGAACTTAATTGTTCAAATAATGGAGAAAATACATTTATGAGGTCATATTCTATTTATTTAATTAAAATTTCTCTCCAATTCAGAAATAGAAACTTTGAGTTAACTGTGTTGAAAAGTGCAACTAATCAGTTAACTACTTCCTTAACTCAAAAAGGCAACAATTGATTATTTCTCTGAAAAGAAACTTGCTATTCTCAACTGATCTTCAATAAGTTAAATTTTTCTCTCCAAGGAAACTTTCTATTCTAAACTAACTCTCAGTCTAAAAAAGAACCTCATTTCTCATTCAAAAAAGGAGAATGCATTGTTGAAGCATCGAACCACTGTTAAATTATTAGCTCATATTTTATGCAATTCAACCTTTCATTTTGTTATCACTTGCAATGAATTAATATCATGCTCTTAGATTAATCATACATAGATTAGCTTCTTTCAAGCACTTTTAGATTAATCTTCACTTGTTTCTTAGCTTAATCTTGCATTTTATATTCCAAGATTAAATCCTTCATTCTTAGCTTGATCTTGGTTGTTGGACTCTCGAATGTTGAGAGCTACTCAAAACCCTGCCTAGATAGGAGGCAATAGCTCGAATCATACAAACATTCAAGATGGATAATTTCATATCCATTCTTGTATGTGACTGGTGAAAAATGACTATGTTGAAGTGTATGGCTAAACAAGAAGACCACATTTAGCTATAACATTTATGGCGCCCACTGTGGGGCAGAAAAAATCAATTTTTGCCCTCATATTTTTACATTTGCTATCAATTCTATATTCTATTTTTTTGTCATTTTATACATTCACTTTGAGCTGAATCTGAGCCCACCATTGCGTCTGGGTCGTTGTTTTGGTTTGAAATGACTATAAACATGCCCATGCTCGCTCAAAATTGAATTTGTGGCAAATTGTTTTTGCAAACAGAGGTCGTACAACCCTGGGCACGCAAACGAGTCAATTTTTTTGGAACACATTGAAGAAAATTGTTTTGTTTTTCATAACACATATTGAGGAAAATTGTTTTTAAAAAAATTGGTTTTAGATTAACCTTAATATTTCTAAGCTAGTTTAACTAATCTGCCTCCGCATTATTTGGTTTGTAACTCAATCCCAAATGACCAACCATCACCGTAAACCACTGAGCTTGGTGTTTTGATTAATAAGTTTTGGGCTTTCTATAAAAAGCCAACTATTTTTGCTAGCCCCATGCATGTGGGATTAAAATCCCACAGCACCTCCGCTCATCACTCCGCACGCCAACACCAACCCCTGCTTCCTCCCCGTATGCTACCCATTCCACCTTCAAACCCACCCCCGCTTCCTCCAAACCCTACTCCTTCTTCTCACCCTCTACCCTCCGCTCACTACTCCATGGCCTCTACTCCCTACCACCCTCACACCTCTACTCACCACTTTGGGGCCCCTGCTCCCCCTCAACCTCCATCTAACTCTCCGCTCCTCTCCCCTACCGCTTCCACTTCTCTGATCCGCAGGCCGCACCAAACACTTGCTGCTCCCCAAAAAACTACCGCTAAAAACTGCCACCTCCAAACCACCACCTCCAAACCGCCTCCAAAACCACCATTTCATCCTTATAAATAGGTGATTGAAGAAATGACACGTGGTGCCTAGTGATTAGTTACTTTCGCTACGCAGGAATTCTTAGCCTGCTAAATTTGACAGCCTTTTAACCATCATTTTGCATGGATATTGACATTTTGCGACAGCCTTTTCACCATCAAATTTAACCTCCTGACTTGCTGATATCAGTAGAGGTTTGAATTTTCTCAGCCTTCACTAGCGATCTTTTCCAATTTGCAGTCTGACTTTAAAAGCTCATATCGTACTTGTTTTAACTCCAAATTAGGTGCAATATTTTTTTATTTTGGGTAGAATTTCCCAAAGATTTATGGGTTGGAGTTAATTTTTGGTTTTGGAATCTCAGAGGTATCCTAAATTGAATTTTCTCATGTCTGTACCTGTCTAATCCTTGCTTTTGTAGCTTCCAGAGCCTCGTACGGGCTCATACAATCACCTTTTTCAGTGTAATATTTTTGAAAATGCATGATTTGCTAACTACTTTCTGAATATGTGATCTATTTTTGGATTTTTGGATTTTGATAATGTGGACTAATCTTTGGCTTTGATGTTCATGTGCTTATATTTTGCGTACAACCAAACAATGGTTTGCAGAACATTATCCAAGAAGACTAAAATACAAAATACTCACAAATTGGTTTTACAAGTTGCCTTTGATCGATAGAACGCAAAACATTATGCTTGCATCTTGTTTTTGATTTCTTAAAATAGGAACGCACATGCAAGAATTTTTAAAATGAACTTCTATTTGATATTTTAGGGATGACAATAATGTCATAAAACTATGCTCTCGCCCTTTTGGGATGATCAAAAATCTAGATTTATTATTGTCATTTTCTTATTCTGCTTGAAGTGTCTTCTAGTTTTGTAAACCCAAGGAATTTCATTCATGTATCCTCTCCCCTTGCCTTCGTGGATCTTGGGTGTAAGAGAAATCCATATAAATCCTTTAGTGTGGATACCTCCCGAGTGCTTTAACAGAGCTGGTGAGAGTGGATTGCCCAACCGGTAATAGGCTAAAGCCAAGCCCTTCTGAACTGGCATATAGAAATTCCATTGTGATTAATGTCACAGTGAACAGGTGTTGATTGCATTATACCGGGAAGAAGATCTCCCCCAGTACCCTTGTGGTGCGTTAAACCCTACAGAACGTAACTTATGTAGGCTGGGAGGCCTCCATAATGGAGCTAATCTACCACAAGTATAACCACCTAAATGGATGCCTTGACTACACACTTTGTTCTAGTAACCAAAATCCCTCTATCTGTTAGCGCAGAAGGTCAGAGACCGACTAAAATTTCCCACACTTCCATGGCTCTTAATAGAGACAACAATCCCTTGGGAAGTCATTACCCTTGGGATTCAAAGCTTGGTGTGCCTGAGAAGTGAGTGCACTGTAAGGAGGAGCCCGTACCTCCAAGCTTCCAATTTGTCCGCTATGAGTAGATGTGGCTGAACTTCGGTTCAAGTGGGAATTCAATAGATATTGCCCTGGCTTACCTAGGATTGTAGTGTCTCTGTTCTTTTTTTCAACAAACATTTTGCTTGATGTGTCTTGCATGGGTGAAACATCAAAACAAATAAACAAACATCAAATCGATCATTTAGATTCAAAATCTACACTCTTAGGTGTTAAACTATCAACTCTTGTCCAAGTTTATGCATCTACTATCAAATGCTGAGAATCTATCAACTTGTTGTCCAAATTGATATTCTATTGTGAAGGTTCTATCCAAATTTTCACAAAATCTATGTTCTCATCAAACATTGCTACTAGTCTGTCTTTTACTGTAGTTTGTTGACAATTTGACTCATTGTTGTATTGCAATCTAACTTTGTTGTGCTATTCCAAGTGACCCATTATCTATTTCAATCTTATCATCTTTGTCTATGTTGTCCTTATCCTGAGTTGCGAAAGCAGGTTTGTCAACCTTGACCCAAGATCGAAGTCATTGCTATCTTTGTCTTAGTTGGACATTATCTCCTTTGTCCTTTGATCTTGGACATAATCAACACTTTAGATACTACTTCAACACCTATCAGTCAATCAATCGATTCATCATACCTTCTTCAATCTTCTAAGCAAGTGCATCAAGACAATTGTAGACACCCAAAAATGGACAAGCTTGCAACCTTACATTAAAAACACTAATTTTCATCTATTAATTAATGGTTTTTTAATCATTAATTAATCATCTATTTTCTTCTAAATTCATTAACCAAATCATCTAATCAAATTCCCAAAATTAATTAAATAATTAATTTTATTTAATTAATTAACCTTGATTGATTAATTACCATTAATTAATTAATTAAATTCAATTTCCTATAGTTTAAATTGAAATATTTAAACTTACTAATTAAATTCTTCCAATTAAATTAATTTAATTTCATTCAATAAAGCAATTCTAAATCAAAAAAAATTCAATTATCTCACATGTTGAAAACTTTAATTAAATAAATGAATTAAATATTCATTTATCTTCAAAGAGATAACTCTAATTAGATCACATGGGTTACTCCACCCATCTCTCCAGTCCACATGGGTAACTTCACCCACCTCTTCAGTTCAAAAAGGTAACTCATAATTAGCTCTTCAGTCAACCAAGCTCTATCTCCTTTCTACCTAATGAAGAGGTGGAGTTTACTAATGGCTTATCTAGTTCCTTTTAATCTCAACCATTCATCTCCCTATCTCTGGGATTGATCTCAACCGTTCATATCATCACCAATTCCTATATAATGAACCCTTCATAACCATTTGAAGGATCCAAGATTTCAAGCTCCCGTGTGCCATCACTATGCCAGTTTGGTTCTAGCATTCAAGCCATCTTGCGATCACACACACTCATTTCAATTAGCAAATTCTCGACACTTCTCAAGTCATAGACGCTGCCCTGCCAATACTGAGCATCAAGAACAACGTTTCAGAAGGAGTAGAGAGAAACAATAGAAGCTTCAAGTATTGTGGGGTTTGCATTTATTTATTTTCCTTTCTCTTGCTTGTACATTTTATTGATTACGTTTTAGGTTATTCATTTTAGTAGTTATTGTCTACTTGATTTATTTCATTTGTGAAACCTTTACTACTAACCCTTGCCTTTGGAAAGCTTAAGGACCATGGATCACAAACAGAGGTGTACAAGTGTCTATTGAATGTTCACTTCAATTTTAGGGCCATGATGATTTAGGATAAATGCGGTAGGCACTGTCACTTATCTAGCAATCATGCAGTTCCATGATTTGAGCTCAACCTTGAGAAAGAATTGGACATTCCTTCTAATTTATTTTGCTTGTTTAGTTTATAGAATCAAGAGCTCACAGCACTATACAGTTGGACTCTGAGTTGCTTTGGAGTTCTATCTTGGTTTCTATGGTCTTTCCCTTTATGTTGCAAACAAGAGCTCACGATGCTATCCAGATGGACTCTAGGGGTGTAGGAGTTCTATCTTGTTTGTTTGGCTTTCCCTTTCAGAAATCAAGAGCTCACGATGCTATCCAGATGGACTCTAGGGGCGTAGGATTTCTATCTTGATTTATTTGTTTTTAGATTAATCCAGAGGACAAGCAGTACCCAGATGGTCAATATCTGGGTGCTTTTGGTTCTCTTTCTTTTCAAACAAGGAACATGGTTGAACCCAGATGGTCAATATTTGGGTGCACTATGGGTCTCTTTCTATTCAATCTCTCTACTCCTTCTGCTATCAAGAGGTCGTGGCGGTATCTAGGTGGTATGTGATCTGGATCATTCGACACTCTTAAGGAATATCAGAAAATACAAAAAAGAAGATGCAATGATGACAAATATTGGAAACAAGGGCAATGACTTAGGACATTCATCCTTTCTATCAGATCATATCTATCCAAAAATGCAAAAAGAACATCCTTTCTATCATTCCATTCTATTAGATCAATCTCAGAGCACATCTATCCGAACTAACTTCTTTCTAACTAACACATGCATTACTCAGATATTTTGTGCATAGTAAGTAGATTACATTCACTCCATTAAGTACATCATAAAATGATAAAAACATGGTAGTAGCATACATGATAAATCATAAAATCACATGCATCCATAAGCATCTCATATAAACATGCATTTTATTTCCACCCATCCTGCATGAACATGTCAGTATCATAGGAAAGTAAATCATCAATATATGAGTCTGCATAATAGAATCATATTGCATATACATCTCATCATCTAAACCACCAAATCATGTAGAATCATACATATAGAAAGTAAACCATTGCACAATCATATCAAAAACACTAGTTGCATCTCATATAATCAAACTATCTGAGTACAATGAACGGTCACAAGTCTGATCAAAGAAGGTAATCAACATATATATCAATAAATATCAGTGTGTCGGGATACAAAGATGGTACTACTCAGAGTATATACAATGACAACACTACAAAAATGGTACATGATACATAAAAAGAGTCAACATGAGCTACCCCCACCCTTTCCAGGAGGTGGACGAGGGGGTGACATGTCAGAATCTATCCTCTGGGATGAACCAGGAGCTCTAACACCACTGCTCTGAGATCGTTGGGTCCTGCTCAATCTCTGGGAAGCTATATAACTGGGAACCCTCTATGTTGCAGGAACTACGCCCTCATAATGATGCCTCTAATACTCAATCTCTCTCTGAGCGTCATACCCAGATCTATAGTACCTGTCAAGAACCTCACAGTGTGAGGCATCCTGTACACTGTCAATAAAAGAGCAAACCTCAGCTTGAGCCTGCCGCTCTCTATACTTGGCCGCTGTAACCCAGGCCTCCAAAGATATAGCACGTGCATCATATAAAGAAATCCTGGCGTGAAGGTCCTGAACCTTTTGAGTGAGGCGCTCCAACTCCAAGGGGTCATCCTTCGTGCCTCCCATAGCCAAGTCCATGTCCCCCTCCTCCGCCATGTCTCCCAAACCCTCACCTCCTCTCCTCCTAACAACCCAAGAATCATCAGCACTCTCTAAGCTCTCCCCTGTGCTACTGCTATTGCTGCCACTATTAGTAGAAGAACTAGTCTCTACACTTTGCTCATCTAGAGCCTCCACGTCTATATCACCAATCTCAATATCAACGTCCTCAATAACTACTCTCTCCTTCTCTCTAGGAACAAAAATAATAATTGTCTGCCGACGTACTCTCCACACCAAATGGGTTGCCTCCTCCATGACCTCCTCATCCTCCAAAATAGTACCCAACCCAATATGAGGAGCACTGCTCTGACCCCCACTCTGGCCACCTCTGGTCCTAACTCTACCACCAGCACCCTTGGGACCAAGATCATCACCTCCATCATCTCTCCTACCCCTTCCTCCATCTCTCCCCCCATCCCTACCTCTCCTACCACCATCTCTCCCACCATCCCTACCTCCCCTACCACCACCTCTCCCTCCATCACGACCTCCCCTACCACGTCGTACCCGTTGGGCCCTCCTCATAAGAGTCCTGGAAACAGGACGAGACACATTTGTAAGTGCAATCGGCCAAGCCTGCAACCAATGAGCATCATACTGGGGTGTAGTGCCTGCAAAAGTAAAATCAAATATCAGTACCAGCACAAATAAGGACATAAGTATCAAAATGAGATATGAGCATGTGTCACAAGAATAGAAAGGAAGTACATAAGCAATCAGAAACAAGACAAACCTACGTATACAGTAGCAGAGCGCGAGGTCCATGCCACAGGAAGTAAGCCTTAAAACTCAGTGTAGGCAGCATCAAGCGATACAACACCACCCCATACAATAGAGTTCCTCGATCTCTGAGCAAAGTATGCATAAGAATCAGAAACGTCTTGCTGCTCTCTGAACTGGCACAACACCCTGTCGGTGTTGTGAAAGTTTATAATATGAATATGATCAATAACGCGTCCAATCAAGTATCTCAGTTGATGATAGAATGGGAGATGGATGTCCTCTCCATCCCAGATAGGGAAATCACTATAAGGCCTCCAAATAAAGTAAGGTATCATGTCCAACTGCTGCCACCAATATGTCAAATGACCCATATGAGTTTGAACAATGGCTCCATCATACATGAAGACATATGGCCTATCAGTTGGTAGAGCACGGGCACCAACAGGACGACATACAAAAATATGCTCCCATGCACATATCTGAAGTAGGGTCGCACTACAGCTGAGTGACTTACCATCAAGGTAAGCCGCATAAAACATATGAAAATACATGTGGGCCAACATGCATGGACCCTAAGCAAATACAGTGCGATCCCTAACCATACTTTGTAATACAGTACCAAAGCCGACAGAAAAACCACACTGTCGACGATCGGGGCATAAAATGCCACATATCAAACTGCCCAGTAAAGTGGATACCCTGTCAAGGCCCAAGCCGAATCTGGACCATGAAATATCATAATCACCAGCAAGCCCGAG
Source organism: Thuja plicata (assembly GCA_018584345.1). Taxonomy (NCBI): domain Eukaryota; kingdom Viridiplantae; phylum Streptophyta; class Pinopsida; order Cupressales; family Cupressaceae; genus Thuja; species Thuja plicata. The sequence continues at coordinate 130,377 of MU224825.1, forward strand.
TTGATCCCAGGGAAATCCTGAAAGCTCAGTCAATGAAACAACACCAGTGCGGGTGGAATACTCCACAAGCTCGCCCTGGATCAAGAGTTGGAGGATGTGATACACATCCTCCAAAGTGACAGTGCACTCACCGGTCGGTAACTAGAAAGTGCATGTCTCAAAATTCCACTGCTCTACAAGAGTGGATATCAGACCCCTATTGGTCGTGATCTCAAGCATATAGCAAAGCCAGTACAAACCAAGATCTCAAAGAACTGACCTCTCATCCTCTGTCAGCTGAAATCTGTAAACAAGACCTATTGGCCTGGACTCTCGACAATGCAGAATCCACCTAGTGAACTGCACGCAGAAATAAATCAGAAAAATATCAGTTTCAGTCATTAAGGCAAGTAACAGAAGCAAGAAAAAGAAGATATTAGACAAAGACATCAGGCAAACAGTGCTAAAAAATTGATTGCGGTAATAAAACAATACAACTGCGATACTTTTAGGTGATTGCGGAACACAAATAGCAAGTGCAACATACAAACTTCAATTGCAGCATTCAACATACACAAGTGCGGCACACTTATCAATTGCGGTTTCTAACCGACAATTGCGGCATTTAAACCACAGTTGTGGCAAAACCGCAATTGATTGTGGTACACACTGCATATTCTTAAAAAAGTACAATTTTTAAAAGCAATAAATGAAAGCATTAATGATACACAAAGTGATAAAACTCACCAGACGTCCTGAGCCAACTGGTCTGTGGTATGTCTAGACTCGATAAGAAATGTGCGGCATGCATCGCTAGAAAATAGGAGAAAAGAAGGCAGAAAATAGAAAGCAGACTCACCAAGAAATTAAGAGCTCCAAGATCGCAATGTGGCAAATGAATGGCTTTCTTAGCTATTTATAGGGGTTCTAAAAAACCCTAACTTCACTAGGAGCTTCGAAATTTCTTCCCAGTCCCCAGAAATTTTGACAGTCAATAATAGGGGCATTTTAAAGCATTTTTCAAATCTGTCACCTACCCAATTTCAAAAAATGTAGTTTCAACAAATCAACGCTCATGTTGTACCTTTTCGCTCAAATTTGTTGAGGGGGCAGAAATACACCCACTACTGCTGGGGCAAGCTAGGGAAAAATCAGAGAATCTTTGACACACTGCGACAAGTCACATCGCATCAAAGAGGGGCAAATGTAGACACTTGAAAATGGACAGGCTTGCAACCTTACATTAAAAACACTAATTTTCATCTATTAATTAATGGTTTTTTAATCATTAATTAATCATCTATTTTCTTCTAAATTTATTCCCCAAACCATCTAATCAAATTCCCAAAATTAATTAAATAATTAATTTTATTTAATTAATTAACCTTGATTGATTAATTACCATTAATTAATTAATTAAATTCAATTTCCTATAGTTTAAATTCAAATATTTAAACTTACTAATTAAATTCTTCCAATTAAATTAATTTAATTTCATTCAATAAAGCAATTCTAAATCAAAAAGAATTCAATTATCTCACATGTTGAAAACTTTAATTAAATAAATGAATTAAATATTCATTTATCTTCAAAGAGCTAACTCCAATTAGATCACAGGGGTTACTCCACCCATCTCTCCATTCCACATGGGTAACTTCACCCACCTCTTCAGTTCAAAAAGGTAACTCATAATTATCTCTTCAGTCAACCAAGCTCTATCTCCTCTTTACCAAATGAAGAGGTGGAGTTTACTGATGGCTTCTCCAGTTCCTTTTAATATCAACCATTCATCTCCCTATCTCTGAGATTGATCTCAACCATTCATATCATCACCAATTCCTATATAATAAACCCTTCATAACCATTTGAAGGATCCAGGATTTCAAGCTCTCGTGTGCCATTACTATGTTAGTTTGGTTCTAGCATTCAAGTCATCTTGCGATCACACACACTCATTTCAATTAACCAATTCTCGACACTTCTCAAGTCATAGACATTGCTCTGCCAATACTAAGCATCAAGAACAACGTTTTGGAAGGAGTAGAGAGAAACAATAGAAGCTTCAAGCATCGTGGGGTTTGCATTTATTTATTTTCCTTTCTTTTGCTTGTACATTTTATTGATTACATTTCAGGTTATTCATTTTAGTAGTTATTGTCTACTTGATTTATATCATTTGTGAAACCTTTGCTACTAACCCTTGCCTTTGAAAATCTTGGGAACCACGGATCATGAACAGAGGTGTACAAAAATCTTGCAATGTCTAAAAGCAAAGAAGATTCGCTTAGGGAAACTTTATTAAAACAACTTCAAACTTTGGAATCTGAACTCCAAGGATTAAATGGGAAAAAGGATACTTCATCCGACGAATCCTCATTAAGATCAACCTGTCCGTTGCTATTTGATCATTGCTATTCGATCATGATTCTCACATCTCCACACTTACTTCCAATATAGATAAATCTTGGTATGATAATCCCATCTTTGATCAAGAATAATTTTACGACAATCCTATCTTTGATCAAGAGAATGTGGAGGAAACTATGATAGAATCAGATGAAAGTCTATTCTATCCGCAAACGCAGGATATTGCTAGTCAAGAAGCATCTAATTATCCTTTAGAGAGAATATTTACTCCTTTGGGACAATCTTATGCATCAACATTGGAAGCACTTCTTGAGCATAATCTCATCACATTGCCTCCAGCCACATCATGTGGATTCAGATTGTTGAGTCCCTATTGTGCATATCATCGAAGCAATAAGCATAAAACTTCATCTTGCATGGAGTTGAAACATAAAATCCAAGATCTCATAGATGGTGGCATAATCGAAGTGGAGAATCCTAATGAATCATCTAGTGAAGATACTAATCTCAAGCATGATCAATATCAAGAATCCATGTCTAGCAATGGTTCGCATATCACATCTACTTCTTCCACCGTTCCTCCATCTCCTAAAGCTTCACCATCTCTATCAAGAAATTAGCCTAATGATGACTATTTCTACTCTCAAGGACTACCTCTAAAATAAATCCAAGCTAATCAGCATACATATGCAAGTCTTTCTCAGAATTCAATGCTTCTAGACCTAAAGCTTCCATGTGCTTCAACGCTTAACATGCCTATTACAAAGGATTCTCCTTTAGTGTGTCAAGAATCCTTCATGCAATACAACACTCCTACCTCATCCTTAGAAGTGGCTCCATTTCAAGGAGACAATCCAAAATGTGAAGAGACAAATATCAGTGATGATCAAGATCAAGATACCATCCATCCTTATCCAATGGTTGACCAAAGTCACACATCTCAAGAGGCTCATGATGATTTTATCATCCCCTTCCATTTCTTCCCAGAAGAAGCTCTTACATATCCTATATCTTATCCATCTCCCAAGCAAGATCAAGATATCCTTTCCACCATCTCTAAAGAGCCGATTGGAAATCAAGCACAATATACCCTTTGTCCACCATCTAATGATCCTTGTCAAGATCAGAGCATCATATCATCCCCTTGTCATGCTCTTCCATATCCAGAAACTATCATTCCTCAAAATCCCTTTCATAGCGATAAATCCAATCAAGCTTCAGCTGCTTCTATCCAAATTGCTCCTATCGAAGCTACTCATGCTACTGTTGATATACAAATGAATTCTACAGAGAAGAGCCTTGGTCATGTATCTCACTCTAAATATGTTGATATCCCTTCCACACCTTATATCCCTCTGTTCAAACGTAAGAATTATCCCTCATTATCCTCCAAATCCATCCTTGGTCCTCATATTCCAAAGCTAGAACTGTCAAACCCGCCATCTATATTGGGTCCTTATGTCCCTCCATCTAACATGCCTATCACTACTAGCTTGTCATCCGCTTACCCCATCTCCTATCAAGATCAACAAAGACATACATCCTGGAACTGTCCCTATCAACCAATCCATATGAACCAACCATATCAATCTTATTCATCCACAATTCCCAAGCCTTTTGGAAGCAATTTGGATGTGCAACGAAGAAATAAAAAATTCAAGAATCCACCTAAATATGAAGATCACTATGTCCCATCTAATCGACATGTGACTACAAATAAAAAGGAAATATTCAAGAGCCCACATAGGTCCACTGAGAAAAGAACCAAATCAAAGAAAATATGGGTTCCTAAATCCATTATGAAAGGATTGCGTTCTAAATCATCTGATACAAACGGAAAATCAAAAGCTATGTGGATTCCCAAGTCTCTTCTAAAGGACTTGGATACAAAAAGAAAAGCAAAAGTTATGTGGATTCCCAAGTCTCTCTTAAAAGACTTGAACAAAAAAGAAAAGTCAGAATTGGCATCCAAGCTTCCAAAGGCTTCCACTCTGTCTCCTTTCAAACATTGTTCATCTACTAAACCTATTTTGGGTCCTCATGTCCCAAACTCTATTATTTTGAATACGTCCTCATCCATCTTGGGTCCTTGTATACCAAGATCCATATCAAAACCTAAATCTATTTCACACATTTTTCCTCTATCATTCCACCATCCTTCAAGATGTGTGTCGATGTTGATGTTTCCTACACGAAACTCTCACTACAACACCCAATATCCTACCCCTACCTACTATCCTTCCATATTGGGTCCTCACATTCCTGCTATTCCTCTCATCCATTCCATTGCATAAATTCTTGGCTATCATCTCCCTTATCCTCCATATCAATCTTCTTTACCATCACCCTATCAACATCTTTGAGCATACTTTCAGTCGCCTTGGCCTATCATAGCATATCCTTCAAAGGAGAACTATCTAAAGAGTAAGAAGCTAAAGTTCCTCTATAAATCTAAAAGTACAAAAAAAGAAAAGAAAAAATAAAACATGTCTTGGTGAAAACCTGGTAAACAGGCACCTTGGTAGCAAAAGTAAAGATAAATCAATCCATCCTATGGTGTAAACCACTTCTTGTGGCACCTTGGATAAGTACCATGATGAAAACCTGACAAACAAGCGTCATGCGTAATTCCTCCTACTTGCACTCTTTATTTGGGGGCAAGTTCCTTCCATTTCATCTTATCCATCCTATCTTACATCGAGCAAGTCCGTGAGCATTCATGTTTATTCTACTGATCTTGACAAGGTTGAGCCTATCCATGAACACACATGTATCCTAACATTCATGATCCCTTTCATCAGCCTATTCACTTTCTCTCATCCACGGTACCCTATCATGATCTTGCTTATCCCAAGTCTATCCTCCCTATCTCTGCACATTCCTGCCATAATCCAAACATTCACTTATAACTTCCATCATCCTTTATCCTAATTATGCTATCATAGCTATATCCTATCCAAAATTGACCTCTTGGTCTTGATCTAAATGAAGAACAAAAAATGCAAAATTGTTTCTCAAAATGTCTCTTGACATGTCCACTCTTTTGGACCACATAATTTTCATGACATCAGGTCATCATCCATCATTGTTTATTCATCTCATCCATCAGCTTTCTAATCCATCTGCAATTTCCTACACCTTACTAGAAATTGGGGGAAAATGAATGCAATCTTGCTTAAAATCAATTACATCATTGAATTACTTTCAATCTATCTTAATCAATCTAATCTGATTTTAATCTATTAGGTATCGGGGCAATCTAACTCATATCCATGAGGATCAAGCTTCGTTTTGGAGATGATTCTCGAAATGTGAGGCCTACCTCAGTCCAACATCAGCTTAGCACTATTTCTCGTTTATATTTTCTCTTGTCTATGCAAAATTTGTTATAATTGGACTATTGGGATGCATGAAATCTTTATGGATCTCTTGAATCCTTTGCTTGTAAACAACACCTGATTACGTAATCGGGGAATCTATTAGATACTTTGTGTGAGTGATGCAGACTTCTGTTTAGGACTTAGTTTTGATGGTTTAGTATATTGGATTAGTAAGTGGATGTTAGATAGTATCAAGTATGCAAATTTATTAAGAGTTATGCTTTTACATGTGGAATAGATGAAGATATTGTTAAGTTCAATGAATCTTTGATGCAAGTGTGAGTGAATGTATGTTCAAATTACATTATGTATTCTATTATTTTTATGTGATGATTTATTGGACCTACTGATGTGTGCAATGAGTGTGTAGGAAATTTGACCATGGTACTAATCGGGGATTCAGGAATGGACCTATGTAAAAACCGTGATGCTAAGGCCCTGTCTATATAAAGAGACATGGACCTCGTTGTATTGTATTTTTATTCATAAAAGTGTGGTGTATGATTGTAATTTATTTAATTGAGTAAATGTGTAATAAGTCATGCTCATGTAAAATTGTTGTGTCACTTGACACA
>MU224825.1:148453-197071 GCA_018584345.1 Thuja plicata
ATTAGCTTAATTAACCTTAGTTAATTAATAAATAGGTTTATTTGGTGAGAGTGATGTGAGGTAGGGTAGGATCTAGGTTCAAATTATCTTAATCCAAATTAATTTAGATTAATTGTGGTTTAGTAGAGTTTAGGTCATGTGAAGGAGTAAATAAATTAAAAATTTATTTAAAGGGGATTAATGAGGGACAATGTATTAAATAAGATTTAATACATTAAAAGGGATATTATTTAAATTAAATTCAAATACTTAGGAGAATGAATCATATTTAATTAAATAGAAAGAAGAATATAACAAATATAATTAATTAAAATTAACTATAATGTTATGGGAATATTAATTAAATTAATATAAAGACGATTTTGGACGTCTACAGTTGTGTGATCGTGAAAGGAAATGAGAGTTAAGTTAAAATATGTGAGATAAAGTGACTACTGTCTGATTCAAGATTGATCTTGTGGCCAGCGTGAAGTTGCTGATAAAGGTCAAAAAGTCAAGGAGGGTTTAGCAATTCAGAGGTAGTGATTCAGATACAAACACATGCCCAAGTTATTTAGAAATCTAAGGGTAGTTGCATAGTCTCAAAAAGGAAAGAATATGTTTCATCAGAATGGGAGATTTAACGTTGACAGTTGATCTTCAGATTGATCCTACAATAGTTGGGAATTCTCCATATAAATAAAAGAGTTAAGAAATCTTTCTGCGACTTTGAAATCCTTTGGTCGCGAAGTCTCGCAAAGTTCACTAGAGTTAAGAAATGGTTACCGTATATAATTAGTCGCGAGATCTCATAAGATATCAAGGGTTAAGTTAGAGATCATGAGACTTAGCGACAACTGTCAGATTCAAAGAGAAGAAATCCAATGGACAACGTTTAATCACGGAATGAAAGAACAGATGAGTGAAAAGTATCGAGACGTAACGCAGACCGTCTGATTAAAAGCAAATCTAAAGGTGGTTGCGAAGTCTCAGAAGAATTTTCCAAAGTACATAAAGACTATGAGATTAAACGTTGATGGTCAATTTAAAAGAAGATCTAACGACTTGCATTTAATATCTTGAAGGAACCACATCTAAGGAAATCTCTCAGCAACTTTGGTTTCACTTAGTCGCCAAGTCTTTAAATAGAATAATGGTTAAGTCAAGGTTAAGTTGGAGTTGTAAAGTTCAAATGAATGAATCTTGATTGTAGATCAAGTAAAGATCAGTGGGTTGGCGTTAAGTCATTGAAAGAAGTTGAAAAGTCATAAATTTCCTAGCGAGTAAGAGACAAAGCATAATATTGAGACATGTGTTTAAGTCATGCGAAAATCCTATGGTAGTCACGAACTCTCTGAGAAAACTCAAGCTTAAGCAACTTATTTGGTAACAAAGAGACAAGATGTGGTCGTGAAGTCTCATAACATATCAAGGGTTAAGTTAAAGATCATGAGACTTAGTAATAACCGTCAGATTAAGTATCATCTAACATTGGTCGCGTAGTCTCTAAGCAAATTCACAAAAGGCTAAATATTTCAGTGACTTTGATTTCATATAGTCACGTAGTCTCTCTAAGTAAAAAGGGTTAAATCGACATAAAGGCATGGATAATTTGACGTGATCTTGACTGTTGATGGAAAAGTAGATCTCATGGTGTGCGTTAAGTCTTAGAAAGAAACCTAGGTTAGGATTAACTCGCAGTGACAAGGAGACAAGTCAGTCACGTGGTCGCCAAAGAAACTGGAGTAAGAGTAGGGAAAATATGTAAGGTTTTCTTCTGTGCCATGATGCATAATGGCTAGCCAATTAAAATAAAAGGGTTATGACATCGTGTTAGTATGTCGAGTTGTAATAATTTGAGCCAATCAGATTTAATGGTTTATTCAAAATTGATCACCTATCAACCTCAGATGCCACGGCTAGGTTAAAATTGATTTCAATGTATGCAGGAGTAATGGAAGAAGTGACTAACTGGAATTTTCATGATTTTGAATCAAACAGTGCATTAATTTCCCATGAATAAGTAAGTGTTGTCGTGTACATTTCAGATTACCAATTTTTAGAATCTAGAGTGAAGAGTGGCATAGTTTTCAAAAGTCCTCAAAGAAAGAGAATTATGTGAGTTTCAGAGCAAATTGCAGTCAAAGAGCTTGTCTTTTAGAAAAATAGAGGTGTTTCAATATGAATTCATAAAATAGAGAAGATGAGCAGGTCATTTATGAGTGGAGCTTCGACCAGTGGGAAAATAACGAAGCAGAGGATGATCAGAAGGGGAAAAAAATTACTCAGAGGAGTTTATGGCTTTGTTGCCCGGTTCCAGCCAAAACAAAAAGGTAAATGAAAATTTCCTTAGTGATGATATGTCATTCATTAGATATGATAAAACTCCCGGTTCATCTGGTTATTCAATTTTTAATTATTTCTAGAATAATAGTGATCAATCTATTCCTATTTCAAACCCATGGACTAAGTTGGTAGTACCAGATGTATTTGTAGATGTGGATTTGATACTTGAGCTGGCCAGTAGATATGATGTCCAATCTAAAACATCAAGAAAGATGATGGAACTGCCCTAGTTACCTTAGATAGATCATCCTTCATGAAGGATTTTACTCTTTACAACCCAATAGCCACATAGATTAACTTGAAAGCGCTAGAGGCCATATATGTTAGAGAATCCTTTGTTGTGTCTAGACTGATTCAAGGTCATGTGCCCAAGAGGATGAAGAATTACATAGAAGCCATGCCACATACTTCACCTATTTCTACAAAGATCTCAATTTTTATATGAAGTACATTTCCTATACATTATGTAGAGTGTTAGGAATAGATGGGGGTGCTGAAAGAATAGGTTCAGAAATTCTGATGATTATCCTAGATATGCAAAGTCTGCATGTCAGAACAGACTATGACTAAATCCAGTATGTCATAGATGCAATGCATCAAGGGTTTGTTGATATTCAAAAAAAGGAGAAAATCCCTAAATTCATGCAATACTCTTTGTTAATGCATCTAATTTTGTATTACAATTTCCCTATCATGGATGTGAATAATTTGAGACCTAAAAGGTTCCACCAAGGTTAGAGCAACCCTGTGAAATTCTGGTTGAAAGTATGGAACTATACAGCAAGGGAGAATGAATTCTGTGTGTTCCAAAATTGGATGACATATCCAATTCTCAGGTGCTTAGGAGTTAACAGGACTAGGTTGCCAACCAAATTATTACAGTTGCTAAGGCCTTGTCAATTTGTAGATAAATGGCCAGGAGACCATAATTGGGGGGATTTTTATTATGAAAGGAATTTTACTATGATGAGAGTTTATGGATGCACCCACCCACCACATATTATCCAATTTTGTGACCAAGGATAGCTGTCATGGAATTCATCTGGCAATTGATGTTAACTGATAAGGAGCACCTGGATCCTTATAGAAAAGGTACTTTCACTCCCTGACAATTCAAAGTTTACAAATTTACAATTGGTAAGAGGGCTTTGGATTCAATAAACAGTTGGTTAAGGCATTATAGGATGAATGCAGCCTTGCATAGGTACATTGACACAAAAGGTTTTATTATGAGTGCAAAGAAGCTTCTAACACCAACTATCCCCAATACAAAAGAACATGAGCATTGTATGGCAGAGGATCTCATAAGAAACATGTTGGACGATGAAGAGATCACAAGAAGAGCAGACATGTTCAATGAATTGATGGATTTAGAGCCACAAGTCAAGAGGAAATGGATTTATGTTGGGGGTTACTTCCCTGATGTGCCATACTTGAAAAGGTTAGACAAGATGACAAAGTCATATCACACATTATTTAAACAACTTGAGGATATGATTGAAGATAAGGATAGAGAGAATAAGAAGCACTCATCATCAGAATATGAAGATGACAGTGATGAAGAGTATTTAGTTCCTATCCCACCCCCCATGAATCAACCACATTCCAAAAAACAAGAAACAAAAGAAAATGTGATAGTGGATCTTACAAAGGAACCAAATACTGAAGTTACTGATGAGCCCCCATTCAAAAAATAGAAAGTAAAATTAGGGGAGAAATTTTATGTGAGAAGACAAGAAAAAAGATCAAATAGGTGCTCTGATCACTAGTGATAGACCCTATGACCATCAGTTAAGGAAAATATTAGAGAAGGGAAAAAGATCCAAAAAGATGATGAAGATGAAACTGAATTGCCTCTTCAATTATGCCAAGATGAAATATTTCTACATCAGAAGCAATTCTTAAATGATGATGACATTATAAAAATAGAGGAGTTCAAAAACTTTTTGATTTGGAGAAAACAAAAACAAGTTGCATCATAGCTACAAATTACTAAAGGTAATCCACCATCCAATGAAGCCTTACAGGCCTTGCAGGATTATGATCTAGAGACAGAAGATATGACACCTGAAGAGGCTATAAAATTGGTTAAGGCTAGTGGCATGTTACTAGTACTAGGTTGGGATCTTGCATCAACCTTTATTATTAATCAAATAAAAAGGTAACCTGATATTAAATTTTCATCCAAAACACAGGTTGGTGATATGATTAGAGGATTTGGATACGGTCCAAAATCCAAAGCTTTAGCAATGTGGAGTTTAGCTCCAAAGAATCAGAAGCCTTCTCTAATTAATATACAAGAAAAAATGGATGGTGACAAGATTATCTGGTCCATTCGTAATACAAGAGATTTGGAGATATCTCAGGTTCTTACTCATTTTGCCTAGTTGAATCAGGCCAAAGTTGAACAAATGTCATAAAGGTATGAAAAATTGTTCAGTGAATCAAGTGCTATATCAAAAGATAGGGAGTTGGGCCAAATAAAAATCAATGCACTAGAGAAGCGTGTGGATGACTTGAATCAGAAGTTACAAGAAATGCCTGAGGTAATTACCGCCTCACCCAAGCAAGTTACTGATGCACGAGCTCAGACTGAGGATGTAGGGGGTGTTATAAAAATAGAGAAAGAAACCCAAGAACATAATAAGGTTATCTTGGAAGCCTTGATGTAGAATTTATAGCATAGGATTAGTGTCCTGAAGGACAAATTTGACTCAGTACATAATGCATACAGAAAATTGCCTTGCCTACAAGTGGAGGCAAATAATTATGTGTTAACTTTAAATCCTTATTTTGCAACATGGTCAGTAAGGACCCAACTTTTTGAAAGGTTAGAATCCTTGCAACCTCTTAGGGCAGACCTCCCAAAGATTGTGTGTCAAGTGGGAGAAGAAATATATCAGATTAGTATCACCATGTCCTTCTTGTAAGGTAAGGTAAATCAGATAGAGGCCAGAATTAATATGTTTGGCGCAAAATATAATAGGTTCATTCGTCCAATAAAGGGAGATGATGATCAAATCAAGACAATAGAAGTATGGAGAGGTGAATTCGATACCTTACTGTCTAATAAAGAGGCATTCATTTCAGATAACGACACCCTAGACATGGAAATATTCAACAAGATTTTGGATGAGGCCTTCAAAGCTGAAACAAACTTTTAATAAGTTTGTAACTGATGTCAAGATGATAATAGATGTCAGATAGGAACAATAAAAGACACAACTTTAGAGCACTTAGAGCTTCAATTGGCCTACGAGGCAGAGGTATAAGCATGGGATATTCTTACCAATCCCAAGAAGAAGAAGGTTGCAACAATTGACCTGAACATATTAGATGAAGAGTAAAGAAGACACCTGGCACCTGATCTCTGAGCACAGGGAGGATAATTATCTTAAAGACTAGTGTAAGTTAGCTTGGAATGGTGGTCACTAGTTCTTGTTACAACTAAATGAAGTTATCCAAAATATCAACAGACAAAGGTGCCAGCTATTGAAGATTGAAGATCAAGTTTGATCGTCAATAAATTTTGTCTTCCACCGTTCAGAGGTCTAACTGTAAATTTTGTCTTCTAATAATAGTTAGGGTTAGCTTAGCCGTCTGAAGCTTGTTGCATCCTCGATTATTAAGGATTCCAAGATGGATAATGCTTCCTATTTATATCAAGTAGCAAGATATTTCAAATGATGGTAAAATCAAAACTGCGAGGCAGACTTTTCAATTGTGTCTAGATTTCAAAAGGTTTTCAGTCTATTTGAATGTATTGAATCATAATACTATTAATAAAATATGATAGAATTTCCTATTTCAGATCTCTAATGTCTTTTTGCATTTATATTTTAGCTCTTGTATGTTTAATATGTAAGACATTTTAAATGTACCATTTATAAGGTAAATGTGTTATTATTTGTGAGTTTCTTTCAAGGAGAGTTTAAAATTTGCAAATAGTTCCAGAGGAATAGGGTTTTGTGCAAGAATCTGATGCAGAGGTGTGAGAATGAGAGGATAGTTTGTAAGGAATTTTATCTAGGATTTTATTTGTGTTATAATTATTTGTTTTCCTTGTGAATGTATGTTCCATTATGACTCTTTTCCCAGGATTAGGCACTGGTCAAGTTCTTGACAAATAGTTCTTATCATCAATCAGTCGATTGCAAACAAATCTTTTATTTATATTATTAAGAACATATATGTCTAGTTAATTGTATTGAGAAATACAATTCATCATGGTGATTCCTTAAAGAGAGAATTAGTAGGTTATCCTTCCAATTCCTTTTCTTGTGGTTTCTCTGTAATATTCGTTCTGTCACCAATAGCAAGTGTTCTTTATGTTTCAACTTGTCTATTAGAACTCATCACATCAATCATTCTTACCATCTGGCTTTCTTGACCGATTTGCAGCATCTTTATTTTCTCTGTCAGATGTTGATTGATCTCCTTTAGATTTGTGATGTTCTCTTTTGATGTATCTGGTGTATTACTTGCATTTGATCCTGAAGATTCAAAGAAATCTGGAATCTCTTCTTCTTGATAGTCTTTTTCATTGTTCCGGGTAGCCATACCTTTTCTCTCATCAAGAAACTCTCTCATCCTGATTCTAGCTTCTTTATACTATTCATAGAACATCTATATCTCAAACTTTTTGTTCTCAATGTTCTTATCAAGTTTGTACTTCTCCATTGTATGATATTTTCTCTTAAGACTTTAAGCTTGTCAAGAAGAGACTCAACTCTGATACCAATTGTTGGAATTAATAAGAAGTAGTACTGAGAGGGGAGGGGTGAATCAGTACCTCTAAAACTTTTAACACCTTTCTTGATTCATTATTAGTACTCATACATTAATGCATTACCAACCATTACTGTTGTTCTTTCTTATGTATGTATTGTTCATTAATAATCTTTAATGGTTTGTAATGTTCATAGATACATTCATGAAAATGATAAACACATAACACAAGATATGGTATCACAGAAAACTCCTGTTAGAAAGTAAAAACTGCGGTGGGGATGGCACCCACAAAACTTCACTATTTGTAGAATGGAAGGGATTCGGTTAAGGCTTACAATTTGATCACTTCTGATGATCTACCCTGTTAGGAGTATTAAGGTGGAGACCTGTTAAGATCTACTTTGTTAAGAGCTTTAGCAACACTGATTTAAGTGTGCACTCAGTTATGAGATTTTACAATAGGACGGTTAAGCCCACCTTTCTTGAAAGGATTTCATTGGTGTACTACACTTGTTAGAATGAGTACAAATGTTGACTTGACTACATACAATCTATAATTTCTTATTAAAGATCCATGAAAGCTCTCAGAAGTATAATATCACCTTAAGTGATTGATGAATACCTTTTCTCTGCTTGTCGGTAGCCTTTGTTCTGTTCTTGAAAACTGATTTTGATTATGTTTGTGTCCTTCTGTATGAATTCTCTGTCTGGTATCTAGTTTCTCTTTGTGGCTACTATCTTCATTGAACAACAACTATTCTCAATGGATTAAGCACCTATTTATACAAGTATTTTACCTATCTTGGAATTCATGTATTACAATATTATCTCTTAGATCCAAGGTTTACAACTTGACCTTGATCTTTAGTTTTCATGTTTTAAATCAGTAAAACTAATTAAAACAATAGTAAACACATTGCTTCCTCCACACATAATGGATTTAAAATTAAATCAAGAAGCTATAAATACAACTTCAATGATTTATTTGACGTGGAAAGTTAGATCCACTTTTTGCGGGATGTAACTAACTGTCGGTTCTTGGTCGTCGGTTTGAACTTGAAGTCTGTCAGCATTCCTTTGTTGAACTGTTCGTCGGGTTACCTTTTTCTGTCGGGTTTCTCTCTTTGCTTATTCCGTCGGGTTGCACTGTTGTTACTCATCGGTTTTCCTTTACCTTTTTTTCATTGGATAACACTTAAGCGTGTTTGTCGGGTAACCTTGTCGTCGGGTAGTGCAGTGCCCTGTCTATCGGTGTTGTGTAAACCGATGGTGCAAATCATGTTTTTCTCTAAGTATACTAATGGCAAAATATAATGCATTCATTAAAATTTATGTGTCAAATATGTATATGTTTCATTGCATTGATATTTTTCTTTACACATTATTGAAACTGGGTTGGTTGGTTAACTCTAATTTTATTTGTTGCTACTCGGTAAAGTCTAGAAAAGATAAACAATATATCTTACCAAGCAGTTTATATTTATTAAATTTATTTATGGCATACATCTTGATGAAATTGGGAATGTAAGATAACTGAGGGTATTATATTTAAGAGATAAGTTTTTGGTTGGATCTTTTGGAATTATTTTTAAGGCCACTGATTCACCNNTTCCCCCCCCCCCCCCCCCCCTCTCAGTTATTCTAACATGCTCCACATTTAAGAGTATTCTGGATCGTAGAGCCCCTTCCTGCCATTTCATAACTATGCAAATCTAAGTGGGTTGTTCTGGGAAGATACTTATGAGTAATAATTATATCTCAATCTTGATATTGACAACTACACCACTGCTAATAAAGTTTTGTAGCTAAAACCTAACCAATCATACCAGTTGGCCAGAGTTCGAGACCACCCTCCTCCTTTGTCCTACACACTAAGTCCCACTTAACCAAACTCCATTTCAAAGAAAATAAATTACCAAATTATAAAAATTAATGGGAGAGTGCATCAAAATCCTTAGTAAAGTTAGTAAGAGCAACGTGCACAAAAAATCTATACATAATCAAATCCTAAACCAAAGACTTCAGAAGAGTCACACATCCTACAGAAGGGAATCATCTACAACTAAAATGGATTTACTTTCCCTCAAAACTTGTCTAAGATCCCTCTCCAAAACTACCATCTTTGTGCTCCAAACAAAGGGGAGGGATCCAATCTAAAATTTAAGAATCCTAGCAATCATGTTCTAGATAAGCCAAGGGGAACTGAAGAAAAAATGGAAGATTTATCTTTATTGTTTTTTTTCCCATAAGTTTCCTGGTAAGTGTCCAAAGCTTCCCAAATATTCATAGTTTCATTAATCCTAGTCATTCCCATCACGACAGTATCATCAACATACTAGAGATGCAAATAGGGAGGCATTGAACTACTCCAATACCAACCTTGAATCAAACCTTTCCTCACACGAGACTTCATAAATCTACCTAGGCCTTCGGCCGTGATAATGAACAAATAGTGGGAAAGAGGATCCCTTGCCTAAGACCAGGAGAAGAACTAAACAAATATGATGGTTCCCCATTAATAAGAGTATAAAAGGAAGATGAAGTAACATGACTCAAGACCTAGTCAACCCACTCATCTCCAAAACCAAAAGCAATAATATCCTTCTGGAAACATTTCCACTTGACCCTATCATAATCTTTGGCCATGTCCAGTTTCATGAACATTGCCTTCTCTTTTGAACTTTTCATTGAATGAATAACCTTCATAGCAACCATAATCCCATCAAGAATCTACTTACCTTCAACAAAACCTCCCTACTCTTTAGATATTATAGTCTTGAGGCATGCCTTAAGTCTTTTTGCAATTAATTAAGTGATGATTTTTTATTCTATATTACACGAAGTAATTGGTCTAAATTGGTCCAAACTTTTTGCATCTTCCTTCTTGGGGATAAGAGCTAGAAAAGTAGAATTCATGGATCTCAAAATTGGTTTATTTCTGTGGGATTCCTTAACCATCTCAAGAAGGTTAAATTTGATAATTGTAATGACCTAAAAGTGGTCACCTAAACCCTAGACCCCTAATCTCAATCACTTATCAAGAAACCCTAATCTTGATTATTCTAAGTCCTAAACCAAACAAGCAATTCATCAAATTCAAGCTAATCTGACCTGAACCCTATGTCCTAATCAATTATCACACTTGATTAATTAATTAATTCCTAAAATCACATTACATTGGCAAATAAACCTTAAGTTATTTATTTAATTGATATTCTAATATATTAATTAAATAAAATTGCTAAATTGTCAATAAAATCCAAAAAGGAATTAAATCAATTAATAAAAAAAAATGTGCATTTAAAATTAATTAAATCTTTAAAAATGCATATGATGTCATCAATTTTAGTTAACTGATTATTAAATGGGAAACAAATCTGTTTTGTCCAGTTAACTTATTCTCATCTTTTATCATTTTGGAAACAAATATGTTTTATTCAGTTAATTTAATCTTATCTATTTATCATTTTGGAAACAAAGTTGTTAACTGAAAATGATTTTGGAAGTTTCCAAAAAGACCGATCAGTCAGTTCAGTCAACTAAATCTTTCGACCAATCACATTCTTTGCACATGGATTGTGCTTCCTCAATTCCAATCAGAGCCACTCATTTCTTTTAATCTTGACCGTCGATTCGACAAAGATTTTCTATAAAAGAGAGCTTTGTTTACTTCACAACGATCCTAATGTTTCACTATCATTATTATACTATTTTTAGCATTCAACCATTTTGCGTTCTTAGTTTTCAATTGCTTAGTTTTAGTTTAATTTATTTTCAAATCATGCAAACTTCTTAATCTTAGAGCACATTTGATTTTGGTGTTTTAAAACAAGTCTTACACATTTCATTTGGTGTTTCTAAATTGAATCTTTAATTAGTTTGGATGAACAAAAAATTTCATTGGCATTTAGTTTAATCAATCATTTAGATCAATCATATAGCTTTAAATCTTTCGTTTAGAATAGGTGTAGTCACTGGACTTTGCGATGACCTAAGAGCAAAGTCCATACTCCTGCCTACTAGAAGGCAATGAGTCACTTTCGGTTAGTTTATAGTTTGTGCATTTTGATTTCATGTTTTCTAACAAGCTAACCACATAAAGATTCATTGAAGTGTGTGTGTTCGCAACTGCAGGTACTTACCCAAAACCACGCATAAAATAATCTCACAGAACTCTTGATAAAATTCAATAGGGAAGCTATCAAGGTCCAAGGCTTTACCTTTCTTCATGTGGAACACAACCTCCTCTAATTCTTGCATCAAAATAGGTTGAATGAGAATTTCATTCATCTCATTGGAAACCAATGTGGAAATGCAATTGTCAGTAAAATCCAAAAAGGAATTAAATTAATTAATTAAAACAAAATGTGCATTTAATATCAATTCAATCTTTAAAAATGCATATGATGTCATCAATTTTAGTTAACAAATTATTAAATGAGAAACAAATTTGTTTTATCCAGTTAACTTATTCTTATCTTTTATCATTTTGGAAAAAAATCTGTTTTATTCAGTTAACTTAATCTTATCTATTTATCATTTTGGAAACAAAGATGTTAACTGAAAATGATTTTGGAAGTTTCCAAAAAGACTGATTGGTTAGTTCAGTCAACTGAATCTTTCGACCAATCACATTCTTTGCACATGGATTGTGTTTCCTCAAATGAAATCTGAGCCAATCATTTGTTTTCATCTCGACCATCGATTCGACAGAGATTTTCTATAAAAGAGAGCTTATTATCCTTCACAAGGATCCTAATTTTTCACTATCGTTACTATACTATTTTTAGCATTCAAGCATTTTGCAATATTAGTTTTCAATTTCTTAGTTTTAGTTTAATTTATTTTCAAATCATACAAACTTCTTAATCTTATAACACATTTCATTTTGTATTTTTAAAGTGAATCTTACACATTTCATTTGGTGTTTCTAAATTGAATCTTTAATTAGTTTGGATGAACAAAAAATTGCATTTGCATTTAGTCTAATCAGTCATTTAGATCAATCATATAGCTTTAAATCCTTCATTTAGAACATGTGTAGTCATTGGACTTTGTGATGACCTGAGATCAAAGTCCATAGTCCTACCTACTAGAAGGCAATGAGTCACTTTCGGTTAGTTAAGATAGTTTGTGCATTTTGATTTCATGTTTTCTAACAAACTGACCACATATATATTCATTGAAGTGTGTGTGTTTGTAGCTGCAGGTACTTACCCAAAACCATGCATATATTTCTAGCGCCCACCATGGGGCTTACCCACATCTCCTTTTGAGCCAAATTTGACCCCACAATCGCATCTAGATCGTCGTTTCGGTTGAAAATGACTATAAATTTTCACATACCTGATGAAATTCAAATATGTGGCAGAAAAATTTTGCACAAGCAGGTCGTATGACCTTCTGTATGCAAATCGAGACAGCTTCGGCCTGCACGCAGACTAAGGCACAATCTTCTAAGGAAAAAAAATTTGAGCTCGACCCTAACATTTTCTACAAATTGCATCCAAATTACATCAAATTTATAACCCACAAGCACTAAAGGCAATGCCCCCAACTGCTAAGTTTATTACCACCAAGCCTCTTGCTTTAGTAATTGGTTTTTACACTTGGTATAAAAACTAAAGTTTATTCCCCCACCACCTACACAATCCCACTCTGCACAGCTCCACTACTCCCCACCCTCCACACTACTTCCCTCCGATCTCCGCTCCACCACCTGCTTCTCCCTCTGCTACACTTTGATGCACCACCCTCCTGCCCTCTCCCCTCCACTCAGCCGCAAGTCGCCTCCCTCCACGCTCAGCCCCGACCTCCGTGCTCAGCCCCAAGTCGCCTCCCCTCCACCCTTGCTCAGCCCCAAGTTGCCTCCCCTCCACCCGCGCTCAGCCCCAACCTCCGTGCTCACTCCTCCACCTCTGCTCGGCATTGTCACCCGAGCTCGGCCCCGAGCTCCTCCCGTCCCCCAGTCTCACTATCCAAAATTTGGCAGTCATCCAGCTGTCATATTACAGGCTTATTGGCTTTCCATGACGGCCTCTAGACCATCAAATTTAACACAGTGATTTGTTGACAGCGGCAGGGGTTGAAGATTCTCTGCCTTCACCATTGAGTGTTTTGATTTTGAAGTCTATCTTGAGAGGGTCATAACTTGCTCATATTAAGTCCTTTTCTCGAGCAATATTTTTTAATTTTGGGTAGAATTTCCTAAATATTATTGGGTTGGGGTTATTTTATATTTTTGGTTTCCCAATTTATCAGAAATGGCATATTTTGATAATTGTACTTGCCTAATCCTCTATTTTGAAGCTTTTGAAGCCTCGTACGAGCTCATACGGTAACATTTTTTAGTGCAATTTTTTTTGAAAGTGCATGATTTTTCATCTAGTTTCTAAATCTGCAATCAGTTTTCTGATTTTCTAACACTGACAATTTCTTGGCTTTGTTGTTCTTGGGATTATCTTGTTGATTACAACCTAACAGTGGTTTGCAGGACGTTGAAAAAGAAGACTAAAACATAAACTACTTATGATTTGTATTGCAAGTTTCCTTGATCAATAGAATGCTAAACATTTTGCTCGTATATTGTTTTTGTTTTATTAAAATAAGAACCCACATGTAAGACATCTTAAAATGAACTTATGCCTGGCATTTTAGGAATGGCAATAATGTCAGGAAATTATGCTCTCATCCTTTTGGGATGAAGAAAAATCTAGAAACACTATTTTCATTTGTCGTTTGAGATATGCAACCTTAGAGGGCCTGTCCAAGTGGGAAAAAGTACTCACCCTGGGAGAACGACCCAAGTGAGAAC
Source organism: Thuja plicata (assembly GCA_018584345.1). NCBI lineage: Eukaryota > Viridiplantae > Streptophyta > Pinopsida > Cupressales > Cupressaceae > Thuja > Thuja plicata. The sequence goes on from MU224825.1 coordinate 162,324, forward strand.
AAGTTAACATGAAGCTTCTCCGACTCACTATAATCAAAACGCTTCCTCAAGACCAAAGCGTCAGAAGATAAGTGGCATTTGAGCTTATACTCAGCTCTCACCTAACACAAAGTAGGGCCTCTGAGTCTCAATCACGTATCGTGAATGCTTGTGCTAAGGTTCCATGTGGTGTTAGCATCCTAAATCGTGCTTGCGCGAACACAGAGGATACACTTAAATGAAGACCCTTACTAAAACCCTTTTTCAGTTAGTAGCCAAAATCATTTTCTACTTGTTGATACGGGCGTTGTGAGATGTACATGCCTAAGAAACCTCTCATGTACCCCTCTTGTTGAGACAATAAATTTATCAATATCCTTGGATCTTGAGAAATTCAAAGCTTGGTAGGCCCGATAAGTGTGTGTCGTGGAGGGGAGCCAGTGCTGCCAAGCTTCTAACTGTCTGACTTGAATGGGTATTTTATTGTAAGAGGATTCAAACAAGTACTGTTCATTTCTCACCACCTAGGAATAGGGTTTGATTGATGTGCTTGGTCCTATGATATCTCCATTATGTGTCTTGCGTGAGTGAAACACCAAAACAAACAATCAAAATGAACATCAAAACGATCAAACAATTCAAAAATATGCACTCTTAGGTGTTAAACTGTCAACTCTTGTCTAAGTTTCTGCATCTAGTGTCAAAACTCTGAAATCTATCAATTTGTTGTCCAATTTTTTCTTCCATCGAGCTAGTTCTATCTAGATTTTCACAAATCTGTGCTTTCACAACATCACTACAAGTTTGTCATTGATTGCAATATGTTGACAATCTAACTCGCTTGTTGTTTCGAGATCTAACTTTGTTGTGCTAGTCCAAGTGACTTGTTATCTTTAATCATCTTTGTACGCGATGTCCTTATCCCGAGTTGTGAGAGCAGGTTCATTAACCTTGACCCAAGATTGAATTCGTTGCTATCTCTCTCTCAGTTGGACATTATCTCTTTTGTCTTTTGGTCTTGGACTTAGTCAACACTTTAGATATCACTTCATCACCTGTCAGGCGATCAATTGATTCATCATACCTTCTATTCAATCTTCTAAGAAAGCGCATCAAGCCAATCTTACAATTTCAAAAAGCAAATGGGATAAGCCTTATGGTCCTAATAACGAGAAAGAAGAGATTCATATGGAAACCCTACCAAAACATATTCAAACTTTGAAATCTGAACTCCAACAATTAAAGGGGAAAAGGATACACCATCCAAGAAATATGCATTAAGCTCAATCTATCCTTTTCTATTTGATCATGATTCTCACATCTCTCGACTTCCCTCCAACGTGGAGAAATATTGGTATGGAAATGCTATCTTTGATTAAGAGAGTGGCTCCAAAGCCCTAAAAGCTGCTGAAAACACTACGAAGTCTCCCTCCAAAGGGATTAGTAACCTCATGAAAGAAAAAACCTTGGGCTAAACGCAAGAGGGACTTCACTCCTTTGGGACAATCTTATGAATCAGTATTAGAAGAAATTCTTGAGCATGATCTCATGACATTACCTCAAGTCACATCACGTGGATTGAAATTCTTGAGTACCTATTGTGCATATCATCGACACAATGAGCATAAAACTTCATCTTACATGGAGTTGAAACATAAAATCCAAGATCTCATATATGATGGCATAATCAAAGTGGAAAATCCTAATGATTCATCTAATCTCAAGCATGATCAATATTAGGAATCCATGTCTAGCAATGGTTCACATATCACATCTACTTCTTCCACCATTCCTCCATCTCCTAAAGCTTCAAAACTAGCCACACCATCTCTATCGAATAAAGATCATAATTATGACTATGTCTACCCTCAAGGACTACCTCTAAAAGAGATCCAAGCTAATCAGCTTATGGCTGGAAGTATTTCTCAAGCTTCAAAGATCATAGACCCAAAGCATCCATGTGCTTTAACGCTTATCATGCCTACTCAAAATGATACTCCATTAGCCTTTCAAGAATCCCTCATGCAGATCAAAACTCCTACCTCGTCCTTAGAAGTGGCTCCATGTTAAGAGGACAATCCAAAGTGTGAAGAAACAAATATCAGTAATGATCAAGATCAAGATACCATCCATCCTTATCCGACAGTTGACCAAAGTCATATCTCAAGATTCTCATGATGATTTCATCGTCCCCTTCCATTTCTTCCCAGAACACACTCTTACACCTCCTATATCTTATCCATCTCCCAAGCAAGATCAAGCTATTCTTTCCACCATCTCTAATAAGCCTATTAAAAATCAAGAGAAAAGTACCCTTTCTAAACCATCTAATGATCCTTGTCAAGATCACAGCATCCCATCATCCCCTTGACATATTCTTCCATATCTAGAAAATATCATTCCTCAAAATCCCCTGTAGAACAATAAATCCCCTCAAGCTTCAGTTGCTCCTATCAAAGATACTCATGCACCTACTGATATAAAGATGAATTCTAAAGAGAAGAACCTTGGGCATGGAGCTCACTCTAAAGATGTTGATATCCCTTCCACACCTTATATCCCTCCATTCAAAGGTAACCATGTTCCTTCACTATCCTACAAATCCATCCTTGGTCCTTATATTCCAAAGCTAACACCGCCAAACCTTCCATCTATATTGGGTCCTTATATCCCTCCATCCACCATGCCTATAACTACTAGTTTGTCATCCACTTACCCTATCCCCTATAAAGATCAACAAAGACATCCATCCTTGAAATCTCCCTATCAACCCATCCATATGAACCATCCATATTGGCCCTATTCATCCACAGTTCCCAAGTCTTTTGGAAGTAATTTGGATGTGCAACGAAGAAACCACAAATACAAGAATCCACTTACATATGAAGATCACTATGTCCAGTCTAATCGACATGTGACTACAAATAAAAAGGAAATATTCAAGAGACCACAAAGGTCCACTGAGCAAAGAATAATATCAAATAAAATATGGGTTCCTAAATCCATCATGGAAGAATTTTGTTCTAAGTCATCCAAAAGCAAAGGAAAATCAAAAGCTATGTTGATTCTCAAGTCTCTTCTAAAGGATTTGGATACAAAAAGAAAATCAAAAGTTATGTGGATTCCCAAGTCTCTCTTAAATGGCTTGAACAAAAATGAAAAGCCAGAGTTGGCATCCAGGCTTCCAAAGTCTTCCACATCATCTCCATCTAAACATCTCCCATCTTCTAACTCTATTTTGGGTCCTCATGTCCCAAAATCCATTACTACTTCACCCTCTTCTCCATCCATCTTATGTCCTTGTGTACAAAGATCCATATCCACTCATCCATCAAAGCCTCAAGCTATTCCATCCACTTTTCCTCCATTCATCCACTACCCTTCAAGGGGTGCGTCAATGTAGATCTTATCACCATTTCTATCTATCTTTGCACAAACCTTTCAATACCCTATCCAATATTCCGCACCTACCTACTACCCATCCATCCCATATACTTCCATTCTTCTTATCCAATCCATCACAGAAATCCTTGGCTACTATCTTCCTTATCCTCAATATCATTCTTCCCTACCATCTGTTAGAATTCAAAGAATTCATAAGCCAAGATCATCTGCATGCAAAACAACCTATTACAAAAGCAAAGCTTGGAGACAAAAAAGTTATGAAAGACAAAATATTCATTCAGCGAGGGAATGAAAAATACAAAAAGATCAAACCTTATGAAGATGATTGAAACCCTAAAGGGAAAAATCTAGGTTGCATAATAATAATTAATAAAAGAATTAATTATTATATTCCTAAATTTTAGCTTAAGTGAAATAGAGATTAAGTGACTTAATAATTAAATCAATATGATTTAATTAGTAAGTGAAATCACTTTATTACTCTAACACCCCCCTTAAGATAAACTTAGGGAGAAGCTAAAAACCTAGAAACATCTACTAAAAGCAGGAAAATGGGTCCCGACAACAAGGCCTGATCAGGTACCCAAGTACAAAAAAATCTTTGTAAAGAGGAGAAAAAAGGAGAAAACCCAGTGGGAAAAACCCCTCTCCAAAAAGAGATGAAGCCTAGTGAAGGACTGAAGAAGCCTCCAAACTAGAGAATGCCCCAGAAAATAGGAATAGAGAAAGAACATGTAGAGCACCTCTGAAGCATGAAGTTGCAAACATTGTTGAAAAATAACTGCTGGAACCTCCACTGTAATAGAACATGATTAGGTAGAGAAGACTGTAAACAAAGCCTGAAGAGATGATCAATCAAACCAAGGAAACATTAGAACCAATAGGAGATACCCCCCATAATGCTGAGCACGGAGAGGTATTACAGGTACACTGAATCATACTGCCAAGAAACACTACATGATGAAGAACGTAAAAACACATATAAAGAATGGTGTCGTGGAAGGAACACTCACTTGACACACATAATGAGGCTAATGTCATGGAAGGAACACTCACTTGACTCACTTGACAAAGGTAGATGGAAAACAAGGCAAACATCAAACACCCCATGGCACTTTATAGTATAGTGCGAGTACAATCAAGCACAAAATGTGTAGGATCCCAAGCATGCGTCAGATGGCACTTAATTTAAGTGTGTTTGCAAAAAAAAGAAAAGCTACAGAAAAAAAATGTCTAATATTTAGAAAGGAAACGATCCCAGGACCTGAAACATCCATGATATCCACCAGAATGCCATAAAGAAAAAAACTCAATAAAAGATACATGGAGCAAATTGTAGGTGTAAGACCCATAAAGAAGAAAGAGAACAAAACCAGATTTCCGACGCAATGCGGAAGTTGAAAAACGGAGTCTGAAAGAGCAAGATATGGCTCCTGGAGTGCAAAAAAGAACCCTGACTTTGACTCAAAAAAAAACCTGCAAGATGGAAAAATCATAAAATCTAACCTCCAAAAAAGCGTCCCTCTTGGAAAGATCTTTTCAGCGATATAAGGAAGTCAAAAATCGGCCTTTGTTTGCACCAGATAGAGCAAAATAACCACATGCTGCTCGTTATTGAAAAAAAACAAGTTGTATGACGTTTTCGTGGCTGTCAAATTTAACCACTCTCTGACATGCGACTGCTGGCATCAGCAGCACAGAAACTGAGGTAGATTTTTTTCCCAATTTTTTTTTACATGCAAAAAATGGAGGAAAAAAACACATTTTCTCTCTCCTCCATGCAACGCTAGGCACAGACTTTGAGGTGGTGTCAAAATCAATGCAGCATGGAAATCGAGGCAGTGTCAAAATCAAGATGGATGTTTGCCTCGTAAAATGTGTCAAGGGTTCGTGCATGCAAAAATAGGGCCCAAATTTCAACTTTGTCCAAATAGGATGTACCTTATATGAAAATGAGGGTTTTGGGGCATTCTGGACACAACCCAGATGTCAGTTTTTGCCCAAAGTGCTCCAGAAAAAAACCTCCTAAAATCCACTAAAATCTGAGAGAAAAAACTTGAAACCCTCATGTTTGGTCTATTTAAAAAAAAAATCCAAGCAAGTGAATCCTTAGTCTACAAGCTTCAAAGAGGTCATGTGTAAATTTTTTAAACCCTTGTTTGAAGTCTTCAAGTGTAAATCTTGTTTTAAAACCCTAAGTGTTGAAGCGATTACTATTTTTACATTACCTTTTACATCACTTAAAGTTATGTGTCTACCATGTGTTTATTAAGAAGGGTCGTGTCCAATAGTTTATAAATCTCTAAGCGCTTTAATATTTCCTAAGTTTGAGAGTCTGCAAGTCTTATTTATATTATATCATGTGTCAGGAAAGTTTGTTTTGATCTAACGGTTCACACATTTCCGCAATAAGAAGATGATCAAGATCTATCCTTCAAGGCATTGCGCCACGATGCCAAGTGTATCTGGCGGGACCAGCTACAGTTGAAATGAAAGTCAGACAATCACCGTAGATGTTTTTTAATCTAACGGCCCGCGCTTTGCCTTAATACGAAAGATGATGTGAAATTAACCTTCAAGGGAACGCGCTATGATGACGCGTGTCCAAGTGGGTCCAGGCATGGTCGTAAAGATGAAGTTAAATAAAGCACAAATCAGATTTGATCTGACAGTGGTCTCAAAGCCTTATGATAAAGATGCAGATGAAATAACCATTAAGGGAAAGCACCATTGTGATACTTGGCAAATAGCAGACATAGCATGGTAATAAAGGATCAAATAAATCAACGGCAGCTTTAAAAGGATCTAATGGTTGGCGCTAAACCTCAAATAAAAGATGAAAGGATGTTAACCTTTAAGGGAACGCGTCGTGGTGACGTGTGTCCCACTGAGCAAGTTGAAGACCGTGGTTAGTAGAAAGCTGGTTGATTAAAGATAAGACAAGTTAATGAAGAGCCAACGGCTGGCGTAAAGCCTCTGACCAAAAGTAATGTGGTTTTAACCATTAAGGCATTGCGCGGTGCTCCTATGTGTCTCTACAGGATCAAAGTCGAGGGTTATAAAGTTGGATAAAGGAAGTAAAGATTACGAAGATTGAACGGCTGGCACTAAGCCTTTAGCATAAAGTGATAGATGTATAACCTTCAAGGGAACGCGCGGTTGTGACGCGTGTCCAAGGTGATGGGATTCTCTGGCAGCATAAAGGAAGATAAAATGCAAGCAAGTTCTGAAAGATCTAACAGTGGGTGCAAAGCCTCAGATCAAAAGTGTTCGAAACATAACCTTTGAGGGAACGTGTCGTTGTGACACGTGTCCAAGGAGATGAACGTTATAAAATATTTATTGTGCACCGTCCGATGTAAAGGAAAGTTGTCAAGATCGACGGTTATGTTTCAAAAGACTAAAGTAACAGTTGTGAACCGTTAGCCGTGAGATTTTGAACTCAGACGAAGCAATGGCAAACGTGTGTTTTCTGCAGTGAAAATTTAATGCTCAGAAGTGATGGGATTTTTATTTCATCGATCATTCAAGTATTACTTGGCATAATTATCAGGATTGTGGAGCGGAGAAAAGTTGCAGCAGTCACATTCAAATTTTCAAGTTATTTGCAGAACGGGTAATTTTCTAATACAAGTGTTTCTGAGTTCTAAAATTTGAAGAAATATTAGGACCTACAATAACAGGATTCTATTATCGAAATTGTTGAATTATTAGACTTGTAAAACCCTAAATTCAAGATGCCTACCAGGAGAGAATTTAAGGGTAAAATAGACTACAAGGAAAGGAATGTATGTGATGACCTGATACAGCAATTGACTAGGTCAACTAATGATTCAACAAAAATCAAAGAAATATTTCCCAAGAGCCCATGTTTGAAAATTTGTGAAGGCCTGTATGATTTGGTTCAATGGGCTAGGGATGCAAGTATAGGAATGACTGGTCTAGCTCTGTTTAAGGTAGTTTTCAGCCAGAGAAATTTTTATGCCCCAAACAGTAATGTATATAAATTTTATGTAGGCAAATTAGTGGTGCCTGGAGTTTTCATGGACATAGATATGCTTATGCAGATAGCTGACAAATATGACAACATAGCCAGAGTGGTCAGGGACAAGGATGGACACATTATGATCAGTGTAACTGCAGAGGAAATCAGAGAAGTTTTTAAGTTGAGTGATGAGGATACCCCTATGGACAAGATTGATTTCAATGAGTTTACAGAGGTATATCAAGCCCAAACAAATTATTTAAGAAGTGAATCCTTAAAGGAATTTTTTAACAAAGTTGGGGATTTGATTATGGTAGGGTCAAATACCAAAGAACCTTTTAAAGTAGATTACTTTACTCCAAAAGCCAGAGGACTATATAGGGCTCTGTGTCAAATTTGTGGAGATGATGAAGAAAAAGAAATGCCCATCCATTATATGTTCAGGATGGTACAGATTTTGCATCCTCATCTGGCAATATTTTTTATTTTTCTCCATACATTGCAAACTTAATACATGAGGGTTTGATAGGCATCAAGAACAAAAAAGTGACCAACCCTTTTGCCTAGTACTCCCTAATGATGCACATGCTTTTTTTCAAAGGGTCGGATTACTTTGAAAAGGAGATGAACTTGATGAGAGTCAAGGATGATGAGGATATGCCAGTACAATTATGGAATACAGATATGTCTTGGGATAACAAAGAAGCAAGTTATATCACATTTGATAGATGTTTCGCTGCCAGAATTAGGGCATTATTGTTGACTGATGATCCTAGAATGCCTGACACTTTTACAACTCTTGAGGGCAAAGGAATATAATCAAGAACTAAATATAGTACATAATTGGGGAGATGTTATTCTTTACCCAGTATCAACAGTATTCAAAATTTATGGCTTCAGAGGAGTCCCTAATATATTACCTTATAGAGTGCCTGTTAAGTTAGGATTGGCAGAAATAATAAGGCAGATTGGAGGCCTATAGGAAGAAGCACTAACAGGAAGAGGGAAAGGAACCATTTTTCCCACAATCACAGCTGCCCATCAATTCATTATCACAAAGGGAGGATGGAAACACCTGCAAACATATATGGCCCCTTATCATTTGAATACTGCAATATCAAGATGTGTTGATCCAGAAGCATTTATCAAAGATATGTTCAGGGAGAAGACAAAGTGCGTAGTACTGATCCATCAATTCAACTTTCCTGAAGATGTGATCAGAAATGAATTTGATCTGATAGAGCAAGAAATCAAAAAGGAAAAATGGCTAGCATATAAGCAAAGCCTAGATTTTGTGCAGCACTTTGACAAGTTATATGACCCCTTGAAAGATTTTCAGCCATGGGCTAAAAAGATGGATTCTTTAATGGAGATGTTTGAAGACATCATGCAAGAATTAAACCAGAAAAGGGATATCATCTTACAGACAAATCCAGAGAGGGCCAAAGCAATGTTGAGTAGGATTGTTCCTATTAGGAATGTTCCACCAGGAAAATATGTGGTATACCAAAGGAGAGGGTATAGTACAGTCCTACCAAAAGCTGAGAAGACCCTTGATCCAAAAGGGAAAAGACCACTAGACTCAAGCACTCAATCATTGCCATCCCCAGAAAGGCAAAGGGTAGAAGGAACAAAAACAACAACAACAACAGGAAAATATCTACTCGCCTTCCCAATCTCCAATGCATATAGATGAGCAGGTTGTGGCAGAACAATTATTACAAATGGGGAATGCTGGACAAATATATGTCACGGCCCAAGAGCTATAAGAAGGAATGCATGAAGCCCCAAAATATGCTTCACTGGATCTAACAGTTGCAGAATATGTTGGTAAGGAATTAGACCCCCTGACACAACAAGCAAGTGACATGTTTCTTTGTGATGATAATTTTGTCAAAGCTATGGCATTTTTAAAAATCTTATGGAGAATCCACATAAATGAATTCAAAGAGAAGTGCCAACAAAAGCATGAGGAACAGACTGCAAGGAGTGAAGAGGAGATTGAAAATGAAATAAAACAAGAAATGATATCCAGATTTGAAAAGATAACTCCTGAAGAAGGAAGAGAATTGGTCAAAAAGGAAGGAGTATTAATACTTCCAGAATGGGATCTTGTAGATGCTATTTTTTTTATGTTCTGAGAAAGGATATCAAAAATGTCCGTGCTACTGAGGTAGAGGCAAAACAAGCATCCAAGGGAGTAAAATTCAGTTAAGATCATGCAGCCCTTGTTATGTGGCATATAAAAAAGAAGAGCCATAAGGCATCTGGTGGAGATGATCATGTCGAACATGCAGGTAGCCTCATGGTAAGAAGAGTAACAAACACCTCGGGGGTAGAAGCAGCTAGCTTTACTCTAGAATCATAAAAAATAGGCATGAAAGTAGCTAAGAGACAGGAAGAAGAAATCAAAAGCCTGAGAGAAAAATGTGAGATAGTAACAAAGGCTTATAATGATGAGGTGATAAAATCTACTGAGAAGGATAAAAAGATTTATATCCTTGAAGGTAAACAAACAGCTCAGTTTGTTCCTCAAAGAATGATTACAAAGGATCCTCACCAGCCCTCATCTTCAAGTCCAATTATAACTTATCCCCCTTCTCCCATGCCATCAAGTCCCACTACACAGGCAAACCTTGAATTAGAAAGGGAAAGGCTAATTGTTGAGAGGACTAAATTGGAACAGTCAAGGAAAAAGTGGGATGAAGACTGTGCAATTTTCAAAGAAGCAAAGGCATGGATACAACAAAGATATGCTGATAAAATACATGTCACTTTCATGCAATGCACTCAGGATTTAAGTCATGCTACCATCTATTTACAAGGAAAGAAGATTGTCAGCATCTTGGATGAATTTAATGCAGATAATGATAAGTGGGATCCAATAATGGATAGATGGAAGGGAAAGAGGGTAGAATTGAAATTCTTCTATTCTACATCTAAAGAAGAAAATAATGTTGATATCATATTGACTGGCACTTACAAATGTTTCAAATTACTAATGGACTTGGACATCAAGAGGAGCATCATTTTGAGAAAGGTAGAAACTTTGAGAAAAGAATATTCGAAGCATCGTTATGAGATGTTTCCTAACTTGTTCAAGAAGAATTGTGCAATAAAAATGAACCATTATGGATGAGACAAATGAATGAGGCTTTGGCAATAAGGACCAATAGTGTTATTACTTTGGAAACCACACTTTTGTTTGTCCAAACTGTTGAAATCATAAATAAAGTCATCATTCTTTGAATTTTGGAAAGATGAAATTGAGAAAGCCAGTGTTAGTTGGAGTGAAATCAGCAGCAAAAAGGATGAAGTCATCAACTTTGATTGGCCAAGTGATGAGGTGTATACGTCATGGAAGGACAAATATAATGCAGTTGATCAAGGAAAAGGTGGCAATGTGTAAAAGACAACAAGTGGCAGTACCTCCTAATTAGTGAATAAGACAGACAAAGATAAAAGATCCTACATGAACAAGATCAAGGACAACAGATTCCAGATGGCGGCTACCGAACAACCTTAAAGCAGTTACAAGTACCCAGGCAGTCAAAAGATAAAATATTTTGAATATATTGTAACAAAAGTGGTTATCACTTAACTTGGTATTTTGTCTTTTTCCAAGAGTCATTTGTTTTGTCCTCATTCCAATTGATCCGTAGCTTGTTGCAATCCTATTCTATAAAAGATCGTTAGAAAGGGCTGGAAAATTTGTATTGTAAACATTCTTGCAAGGTTTCAGTCAGGGAAATATAGCAGAAAGTTTGTACTAGATAGGTGTGATAATTAGAAATAAAGTTGAAATATCTCTTGTAGATTATTGAAGAGGTTATCTTTGAGTACATCTTGTATACTGGATTATGATTCTTTAAACTTAATACAAAGAACTGAATTTCAATCTCTCTTATGTCATCTTGTCTTGTGAGTTATGAGTTTTTTGATTCATTAGCATAGAATTTCTCTGTGTTTATGTACTTATTTAAGAGTTTTGATCAAGGATCACATTAAAAGACGCTTTCATTAATACATAGATTGACCTGACATATGCTAGGATTTTGAGTAGTATGGGTTTGGGATATTTGTGTTTATGGCCTAGAATCTTTGATGAATATTGATTTTGGTATATTGTATTTGAGTTAGAGAGTAGCCCAATGGATAAGGTACTGATCTGAAATTAATAAGTTCTTTGTTATTGCACATTTGGTTGCATATTGGTTGTGGTTTCTATATAAACAAACATAAATCCATTAAGTTTATACTTGTATAAGTTTGTTGTGAGTTTCTATCTCATCCCCCATTTCATGGTTGATGTTCAATGAGTAATAAGCCAGTTATCTAGTATCTCCTCGTTATGTTGAGTTGTTGTGAGATTACTGCTTAGATGAATACCATATAGAAATATATTAAGGTATTGAAGGGTATCCCCCCCCCTTGGTATTGCAGAACATAAAGAGTAGAAGTATTGTAAGAGTGCTTGTTAGTTGGTCCTTTTTCTTGGATGGAGTAATATTTGGAGTTGGATTCTCTATAAAACTAGTCACAAGAAGAAGAGGTGTTTTTTTGCAACATAAAAAGGAACCAACACCTCGGAGCTCCAAAAACTTCAAAAACTTGAGAACAGGAAGCAATAGTGAGGCTCTAATACCATGTTAGAATTCAAAGAATTCATAAGCCAAGATCATCTGCATGCAAAATAACATGTTACAAAAGCAAAGCTTGGAGACAAAAAAGTTTTGAAAGACAAAATATTCATTCAGAGAGGGAATACAAAATACAAAGAGATCAAACCTTATGAAGGTGATCGAAACCCTAAAGGAGAAAAATCTAGGTTGCATAATAATAATTAATAAAAGAATTAATTATTATATGCCTAAAGTTTAGCTTAAGTGAAATAGAGATAATAAGTGACTTAATAATTAAATCAATATTATCTAATTAATAAGTGGAATCACTTTATTACTCTAGCACCATCACCTTATCAGCATCTTTGAGCATACTTTCAGTGGTCTTGGCCTATCGTAGCATATCTTTCAAAGGAGCACTATTTAAAGAGGAAGAAGCTTAAGTTCCTCCATAAAAAAAAATTTAAAAGAGAGAGAGAGCCTTGGTGAAAACCTGGTAAACAGGTGCCTTGGTAGAAAAATTAAAGAGAAATAAATTTATCATATGGTGAAAACCACTTCTTGTGGCACCTTGGATAAGTACCATGATGAAAACCTAGAAAATAGGCGTCATGTGTAATTCCTCCCACTTGCACTCTTCACTTGGGGGCAAGTTCCTTCCATGTCATCTTATCCATCATATCTTACATCTATCTAGTCTGTGAGCATCCATGTTCCTTCAGGTGATCTTGATAACGTTGAGACTATCCATGAACACTATGCCTCTTGATATCCATTATCCTTTCTATCGACTTATTCACTTTCTTGCATCCATGATACCCTATTGTGATCTTACTTATCCTAAGCCTATCCTTCCTAATGCTGAGCATTCCTGCCATAATCCAAACCATCCACTCATACCCTTCATCATCCCATATCATTATTGCGCTATCATAGCTATATCCTATCCAAAATTGACCCCTTGGTCTTGATCAAAATTGAAAAATAGGTTCTTAGAAGTCTCTTGACATGTCCACTCTTTTGGACCACATGCTTTTCATGGCATCGGGTCATTATCCTATATGTTATCCAGCACTGCTCCATGAGCCCACATTATGGTATTCTTTTTCCCTAGCTTGGGTAATCTTGAGGAGACTGTCCTTGAGGGTTGCATTCACTCTCTTCATCTTTCATTGTCTATTCGCCTCATCCATCAACTTTCTAATCCATCTATAATTTCCTACACCTTGCTAGACATTAGGGGCAAACCAATGTGATCTTGCTTGAGAAAGAACACTCTAGTTCTTCTAAGAACCCTCCTGGCTTGAAACCAATCTAGAGTCATAATCTGGGGGCAATCAAATCGGCTTTGTCCTCGCAGTATGAGTCAAGTCAGCCATTGCAATCAGAGTTTGTTACCATGGGGCATGGGTCCCCAATTTGATGGTATATTTGGATTACACCAGAGTCAGTAATCTTGTCATTTCTGAAGGACATCTCACTACTGACGCAACAAGTGTTTCTCAACACCATAACCAAAAGTATTTCTTAACACTATCTTTGGACGCATATGTGTCTCTTAACACACATTGGGTAACACAAACGTAAACAATAGATCGATAACAATCAAACACATTGCACTCACAAGCACCACGGTGTTTCTCAACACCTCATACATATACACATCCAAAAACTTTGAAACTGGCTGAAGTATGTTGAACTTCTATTTGTATGATGTCTTTTCTCATTAATTTTCATTAATATTTTCTTTGTCTGCTGCTTGTTGGTGCGGTCCCGATGATCCTACAATGTCAAATAAACTGGGTGTATGTGATAAGAGCTCTTGCATTAAGGTAGAAAAGCCTCACATTCCTTGATCATGTTTACTTGTACGCCAAGTTGAGGTCGGAACTATATCCTTGACTATTAATGCTCTGCTTGTTTACACAAGATCGCACTCATGTTTCTCTTGGCTTTGAATGCCTCGATATTGGTGTACTCTTGCAACATCAACTAGAAACAACGCTCAGGTCATCTCGGCTTTTGTGCCCCGATGCTTACGTTATTTTCTCATATATTATATGATGAAAGTCATATTCATATTCTTATGGTCGCAATGGCACCAGTAAGGATTGTATCAACTCCGATGTTCCAAAAATGCTCGATGATGAAAAAATTTCAAAGCTAAAGTTCAATGACTACACCTTAGGTTTCATTCATGTTAGTCTTGCATCTGCATGGTGTTGAAATATGCATAATATCGATACCTCTCTCCAATGTGAAGGATCTAAGGTTCTTATCGATCAATCTTCATTTTTCCAAGTGGTCAGGTGTGTGTTGATTGACATGAAAATGGCACCCTTGGCTAATTTGACTGTCCTGATTCTATTTTCAGGATCAAAATCAAAATCTGAAATTGTTTTACTTGTCATTTTTTTATATTTGACTTTTTTAGTCAACTACAGTTGACTGCTTGCACAACCAATGGAAATCTCTCATAATTTCTTCTAATCAATCCTCGTATCATACTTTTGGTCAATCTAGTCAATAGACCCTCCATCAAGTACATATTATGTCCTAACCACTTGGGACCTCTTTCTAATCAGATCAGCTTCTTCTTGCATCATGTTATCAACCAAATTGCTTCTCATCACTGGGGCACCTAGCCATATTTTGATTTCGCTCCCGAGGGGGCAAGATCAAGACATCAACATTCTAGTAATCACATCCTCAATCAAAATCCCATCGCTTGGGGCATCTCAACTTCATCGCATCAAATCAAGTTGAGACCATCTTAAATCAAAGGCAACCTAATCAATCATCTTATACATTGGTGAATACACTCGAAACCAGACAAGATCGGTCTTATACGAGCTATTCATTATTGAAACTAGATACATTGATTAAATTGGCTTTATCGCTTCAAATCAAGTCAATTTTCTTGCTAATCAAATCTCTTAACAGTAATCAGTTTCATTGCTTCAAATCAAACTGGTTATTCATTCAAACCAATCATAAGGTTTAAGAATTCCTGACAAATGTTTAGTTTATTCCCTAATGTTTTATATCTTTTGATCGATCTTCGTCCAATCAAGCTCGAAGTCGATTTTCCTCGACAAGAATGATTTCATCGCTTCAAATCAAACTATTCTGGTCTTCTCTCTAACAGGTCTTTGAATCAATGTGTTGATCACACGTCAATTCAAAGAGGGGCAAATATAATGACCTAAAAGTGGTCACCTAAACCCTAGACCCCTAATCTCAATCACTTGTCAAGAAACCCTAATCTTGATTATTCTAAGTCCTAAACCAAATAAGCAATTCTTCAAATTCAAGTTAATCTGACCTGAACCCTAGGTCCTAATCAATTATCACACTTGATTAATTAATTAATTCCTAAAATCACATTGCATTGGCAAATAAACCTTAAGTTAATTATTTAATAGATATTCTAATATATTAATTAGATAAAATTGCTAAATTGTCAATAAAATCCAAAAAGGAATTAAATTAATTAATAAAGACAAAATGTGCATTTAAAATCAATTAAATCTTTAAAAATGCATATAATGTCATCAATTTTAGTTAACTGAATATTAAATGGGAAACAAATTTGTTTTATCTAGTTAACTTATTCTTATCTTTTATCATTTTGGAAACAAATCTGTTTTATTCAGTTAACTTAATCTTATCTATTTATCATTTTGGAAACAAAGTTGTTAACTGGAAATGATTTTGGAAGTTTCGAACAAGACTGATCAGTCAGTTCAGTCAACTGAATCATTCGACCAATCACATTCTTTACACATGGATTGTGCTTCCTCAAATCGAATCGAAGCCACTCATTTCTTTTAATCTCGACCGTCGATTCGACAGAGATTTTCTATAAAAGAGAGCTTCTTTTCCTTCACAACGATCCTAATTTTTCACTATCGTTCTTATACTATTTTTAGCATTCAAGCATTTTGCATTCTTAGTTTCCAATTGCTTAGTTTTAGTTTAATTTGTTTTCAAATCATGCAAACTTCTTAATATTAGAGCACACTTGATTTTGGTGTTTTAAACGAATCTTGCACATTTCATTTGGTGTTTCTAAATTGAATCTTTAATTAGTTTGGATGAACAACAAATTTCATTAGCATTTAGTTTAATCAAGCATATAGCTTTAAATCCTTCATTTAGAATAGGTGTAGTCACTGGACTTTGCAATGACTTGAGAGCAAAGTCCATAATCCTGCCTACTAGAAGGCAATGAGTCGCTTTCTGTTAGTTTAGATAGTTTGTGCATTTTGATTTCATATTTTCTAACAAGTTAACCACATAAAGATTCATTGAAGCGTGTGTGTTTGCAGCTGCAGGTACTTACCCAAAACCATGCATAAAATAATCTCACATAATTCTTGATAAAATTCAATAGGGAAGCCATCAAGGTCCAAGGCTTTACCTTTCTTCATGTGGAACACAACCTCCTCTAATTCTTGCATCAAAATGGGTTGAATGAGAATTTCATTCATCTCATTGGAAACCAATGTGGAAATGAAAGCCAAAATGGATCTTTCTTCCTCTGTCACAGGGGGGATCTTCAATAACAGAGCAAAGAAATACCTAGAGGCCTCCTTAAAAATCTCACCCAAGGAAGACAATTGGACACCTTCTGAAGACATAAGAGAGGAGATTACATTACCATTCCTTCTAGCCTTAAAACAGTTGTGAAAGAAGGCAGTATTCATGTCCCCCTCCTGAAGCCAATCAATATGGGACTTATGTTTCCAAAAAATCTCCTCTTGCAACTCTCATTCCTCCAACTCCTTAATACCTCTAAACTCTTTTTTGCTCAAATCCTCAATCATTCCTTGATCTCATATCAATCCAGTAATAGTATCCTGTCGGAACTGTGTTGCTATCCTATTGTAATGGACATTTCTAAATTGTTGTTTGTTCTACCTTTTCTATTTTACATACTACAATCTTTTAACAAAAGAATACATAGCTCTACCATAAGCAGGTTTCGCTTCCTACCACAAATCGGCCACCAAGTTTGAGAGAGAGAGAGAGAGAGAGAGAGAGAGAGAGAGAGAGAGAGAGAGAGCACATAAATAGGAATNGAGAGAGAGAGAGAGAGAGAGAGAGAGAGAGAGAGAGAGAGCACATAAATTGGAATTTAAAGGAGTGGTTTTCTGAAACTTTAAAGGAAACAACTAAGAGCTAGATTGGTCAATGATCAGATCCCCTCCAATCGAGGATCTCAAAGTTGGTAGTCCACCTATCCCCTAACCAGTAACATGAAACAAGAAATCTATCAAGTCTCTCAGAAATAACCTCCTCTCCCATTCTCCTATTATTCTAGGTGAACATACCATTATTTGATTTCACATTAATTAGGTTCAAAAAGGCAATATTTTCTTAGAGGAGACCAGTAGAATAGTGCAAATGAGCTAATCTGCCTCTTTTTTCCTCCAAACTAGAAACTATATTGAAGTTACTAGCTATAACTCATGGAAGAAGAGGCAACAAGGAGCGCACATATCTAATGTTATTCTAAAGTTGTGATTCTAAGGAGCATAGGCATTAGTGAAGAGGCAAGTTTCCCCAGAATCCAAACCGGTAGCAATCAGAGACATAGAAGAGTGGCTTGATATCTACCACAAAGGAATAATATTCTTTGGGTTCCAAAAACAATAAATGCCCCCGAAGTTTCCATGAGCACATATGCATTGACACATGCCTGAGGATTAAACTTTAGGAGCTTTTCTCAACAAAATATCCACAGTCAACTTAGTTTCCTGAATAAAAATAATATCTACAGAATAAGAGTCAATTAACTCATGAATAGCCTTTTATTTAGGGGTTCTATTCATACCCCTCACATTCCATGATATAGTGACAATTTATTGAATTGAGAGAAATGAAATTCAATAGTCTTTACAGATCAGGATTCCACCAAAGTCTCCCCAATTAACTTCACTTTAACCTGATCTAGTTTGTGACCTGCTTTCGAGGTCTTTTCCAAAGAACTCTTATTAAGGGGCTTTGATGCAAACCCAAAGCTTGAGAAGACCCACTACTTTTACTCGGATCCAAACTCTCTTTCACATGAGACAAAAGAAGAACCTATGCAACCTCTACATTATAAGCCTCACTTGGGGTAGGAACTCAAGAGCCTAAGAGGGTAATTCTATATCCATCTTCCTCTCCTACAATTCAAACAAATCCATATTCTTATACTTATTCTCACCATCTTCAGACAGAGTCATTTCCAAAGGTTCGGCACTAGAGGACATCTCAATAGGAATCCCCTCTTCCTAGACAAATTTTCCTAGGCCTTGAATCTATTAAAGTTCTCCTCATATTGCTTGTCCTTCAATGTTTTCTTATGTCCTCTCCCCTTATACTGAGGTCTAACAAGAATAAAACCTTCTTTGTTTGTAACCCCTTCCACCATAGGGGCCTTCCCCTTATCATTCTCAGGGCCAAAATCTAAAAGAGAATTAGGAAGAGTTGTAGCTGGATTAAATCGAGAACACTTTCGTTGTAGATGACCATATTCATGGCAAATACGACATTTAAATGGAAGTGTCTCATAATCAAGTTGTTGAATCTAAGAAGAGGATCCACACCAAATCTCAATAGAATCTAGTAAAGGATTATTTAAACCAATCTCAACACACATTTGATCATAAGAAATTACCTTTTTAACTCGAGTTTGAGTAGAAAAGCCCATAGGTTTTCCCAGAAGAAGGGCAAACAAATGAAGGATATCATCCCTCCAGAATTCAAACAGGAGCCTAGGAAGATGAACCCACACTGAAACTTTTGAGGGTGTTTCCTAAACAAAATTAAACCCTACATGTCATGGTTTGATGAAGAGCCTAACCCGATTAAAGAAATAAGGGCCTCCCTCAAAGGCTTTGTTTCTATCAGCCATGCATGTAAAAGCCACCATGAATCCAAAACTGGCATAGAAAGTCTTAGCCCCATAAACTTGAAAATAAGATCATGATTAGTCAAGTAGGTAACATCCTCTAAGACTGATTCTGGTTGGATAACCATAACATGTCGATTTTGACACCATTGTAAACACACATTAACTTTCTTAATTCTGGGAACTGTTGATGTAAGTTTTGTTCCACTACAACATTCAAAATCAAATACTTAGTATTCTAGGATGAAAACCAAATCTCCAACTTTCTCTCTTGAATAAGGATGCTCGCATTCTAAACAATGTATTTGGATTGTGTGGTCAAATGAGCCAACTGCAACGTTCCTTCTTATTGTGGACTTTCACTCAGTTTTATGATGTGATATGTTGGTTATTACAAAGGGACTTACATTGTTCAATCAATGGATATCAACTACTTTGATGATTTCAGTCACTTCCAACCAAACAACTTGCAAAGGAAATAAAAGCCATGTAACTCTAAGAATGTAGGATAATGTTGATGATGGGTTAAGCATCTAACCAATCTTTGCTTTTTCGTATCAAAAAGGCATAGGAGGGTGCGAGCTTCTAAGGATGCAGGAATGGTTTTCACATTGTCAATGCTCATCCAAATACCCTATGAAGGCGCAATCTAAATGAAGATCTCCAATAAAAGTTAAACACTTGCGATTTAGGCCCATATCTAACCTTGCACTGCTACTTACAATCAGCAAGTACCAAAAGGTGTGGACACTAACTTTGTCACTAATCACCATTCAACAATATCTTTCATCCATCTACTAGTTATATTCAACATGAAATAAAATCATAGTCTAAGTGAGAGATGCAAAGAACCATGCAATACTCCAAAATGATCATATATATATCCACCATGCAAACACAACAATGAATAGAGAATGATTTTGGTAGTACTTTGGAAACAATTCTCCAACATAACTCTGTTACAAATTATGTGAGCAAGCCTTTATATAGGGGCTCAATTACAATGAAGGGCCAAGATTGATTTGAAGTCAAGGGCCAAGATTAACCCATTACAAACCCTAATTAGGGTTTCCACACTATCATCCAATTACATGAATGCATCGTTTGGTAGGCCAATAAGAAAATTATAATGCTTTTGAGAGCCAATGAGAAAATGGTACACTTGGCATAATATGATTGAATGTGCTTGAACACGTGTGACTAGAATTTTATGATTGGTTGAAGACAAGTAGGCACCACCTCATCGTCCTTATCTTGTAGACTAGATCAATCCTTTGGTGATGAGAAAATATCTCTTGATACTCAACATTATCAAGCCTTCAATTGCAGTGGCATATTCCCAAATTGCTTCATCTTCTTTCCTGGAAATTTTCCCATTGCCATGATTTGAACTTGATTGTACATGCAAACTTGAAACTTGAACTTCTTGAAATGATGAAGTCTTCATGCAGCTCGACTCTGTCAAAATGAACTTGGATTTCCATAGGAAATTCTAGTTGATGAAACTTTCTTCCACTTGTAAACTTTGATTTTTCCTTCTCCTTGTTCTTTGTTTTCTTGAACTTCATCCTGATCTTGCCTTGAATTTGTATTTTGAATCTAATTTTGAACTTCCTTCTCATTTGAATTTTTGAGCCTAACTTTGCCACCACCTTCTTGCTTGAGGTCTTGAACTTGGTCTGCCATCGTCTCCTTGCTCTCCAAGCTTCTCCTTGCTCCATATTTTCCTTGCAAAACAAAGGAGAAAAAAATGCATTAAGTTCATGAAATAATGAAATGGAGGAAATCGAAACAATCTTAATCTTGCAACTTGATATGAATTTACTTAAAATATAGAAAATAAGTAAGTTTTCAATGAGAAGCATGCCCGGATTTTGTCTTTCTTCCCCAACCCCCTCTCACCCTCCCTTATCTTTGATTTTTGAAGATAAATCTGCCTAAAGTTCAAAATTGTTGCCTTTTGATGTCTCAAGTTGGGGAAATTGTTGATTTCAAAAGACAATTTGTTGTCTCAAACTTGACAATTCACTGGTACTTTAGGAGTTCATTGCCCTTATGCTAATGACTCACTACAAATTTAGGAGAAAATCATTGCTTTGAGAAGAGGTAATTTGGTGTCTTATGATGTTGATTTGCTGCTTCTTTTATAATATTTTTCCTTCTTATGATTTTCGTTGCGTATAAGGAAATGTTTTGGTGCTTTGGATGAGGCAATTCGTTGCCTTCAAGAGGATAAATCATTATCTTAAGCAAGCTAATTTTGTTTGCATTTGATGTTGAAATGAGTCTTTGTCTTTCCCTTTATATAGATAAATTCCAACTTGAAGAGATAAGTCCATTGCTTGGGCAGACTTGGCCTTTTTTTAGGCCTATTAAAATATTTAATTAATCTTTTGTCTTACAATAAGTTGACTGACCTTGATCATAGAGCTAATTAAATTAAATTTTGCTCCTTTTTAAGGCACAAAAATCACCCAATTTGCCTTAATTGTTTGTCAATTTTAGTAGATTGAATCTCCTTATTTGAATTGACATTTTGTTGATTGAAATTGTTATTTTTGCTTTTGAATGATTGAGATCAAAATCTCAATTTTTGGGCCAGTTGTAGTTGAGTTTCTCCGTGGCAGAGATTTTGAGGGTAGAAGACAAAGTTTGTGTGGAATTCCTGGGCTAAGAGGAATTCCTCCAAGTCATAAATTGGCTTCAAATCACCCCTTCATATATTTGGATTGTCATTGCCAAGGAAAAGTCGGTTTGTTATCCTCTTCATTGTGCAAGCTTGGTCTCCTTGTCATTCATTTGCAAGTTATGACGGGGAATTTAGGATGTGAGGATTAAAATTTCTCTCCCTCGAAAAATTCAACCCCCTCGTAGAGGCTTCATGTTATTGCCAATTATGATACTTAGCCAATTTCATCGTTTTGAGGGGGTAGGGAGAGCTTCTGATTTTGTCATGCATCTATTTTCATCTTTACATGGCAGGATTCCTTAGCTAAGGATTTCTGACCTAATCTGATCCTTCGTCATTCTTGTCCAAAAGAACTTGATTCTCCTTCAAATTTTGACCAAATTTCATTTCTAATTGTTGCCATTAGTCTCACCAAATCATTGAATTGGTCAATTTTACAAGAAACCTCATGTTGTAGGGGTGGAAATTTTCAGTCTAGAGGAATTGCTTTAGGGCGGACTTCCTTCGATGAGAGGAATTCTACCACCTCTATAATCTTGGTTTTGATCACATTCTCCTCTTGCCTTCAACATTAACTTCTTCAATTCTCATCACTTGCTTCTCTTTGATCATCAACTTTTTATCTCCTCCACTTGGGCCTTTGATTCTCCTTAAGATTTGTCTTTCTTGTTTGGGCGGAAATCTTGATGGTAGAGGAATGATTTTGGGCGGAATTCCTTGGCTGTGAGGAATTCTACCATCTTTTGCATGCTTTTACTTACTCAAAAATCTCATCATTAGCCCTTTCCACTATCATTTTCAACTTCTAACCACCAATTGTCAATCTCCGTGACTTGGCCACTTGACTTCATGAAGAAAACTATGTTTTTTCTTTGGCGGAGACTTTAGGAGTAGAGGAATGATTATGGGGCGGAATTCCTTGGCTGGGAGGAATTCTAAAATCTTTCACATGCCTTCACAATTTCATCCTTTCATCCTCTTGGTCGTCGGTTCTTCTATATCCAAACTTGGGCGCTTGATTTCATCCAAAAAGGTGTCTTCCATTTGGGGCGAAGATTTTGTGGGGAGAGGAATTGGTCTTGGGCTGAGAGGAATTCTACCTCTTGCTCTCTTCATCCAAACTTAGTCAATTTTTTAGCTCGAGGGGCAAAGTGACTTGTATAAAATATTAAAATATAACATTTAAGTATAATTTCTTATACTTTAAGTTATATTTTATATAAATACTGTCGGGATGTTTGAGATAGGTTTCAACTTCATAGGAGTTATAATAAAGATTTTAGATTTTGGGAGTTTCTAAAAAATTCCAAACTTAACCAAATTTTAGGATTCAGCAAACCTTCAACAATGTTACCTCCCACAACCTTTCCTGACTTGTTAGGATGAAAATGAAACTAGAACATAAATTTTCAAAGGGTTCTAACTCATTTCATCACAAATCCTTTGATTTCATCCTCATTTCCCTAACAAGCTTAGCCCAACTCTCATCCATGTCCTTGACAGACTTGACTTCCTAGAAAGCCAAAGTTACCCAAACTCATTTATTGGACTTGGAGAGTTTAAAATTGCCACCACCAAAGACCACCTAAAAGCATCTAAGACCACTACTCCTACTACTAAAGCAAAAGGAGGGGGTCCCCATTTGCAATGGGATGGTGGTGTGAAAACCTCACAACAGGAACCCTGAAACCAAAGAACCTGCCCACAATGAGATCTTACTCAAATCTCACATTGTCTCTCCATGCAAAGGATGAATTTAATTATGTAGAATCCATGTTGCCAAAAACCAAAGGCTTTGGAGAAACTCCACTCTCCCCCCATCATCAAATTACAACCACAAATCGAAACCCTAGCCCAAAAGGGCAGGCTACCAACAAAAGAATACCCCCATCCACCAAAAAAATTGCAACCGGCACAAAATAGAATGCACAGAAAGGACCCCAACACTCAATGGAGACACAAAAATCTGCAGCGACCTCTCTCCACCCGAACCCCGCTGCCACAACAACACTTACTCCGACGAACACCAAAGAATCATCCCTGAACAAACCTCAAACACAAAAACCACTCCAAAACAAGAACCCAGAACCAACAAAGAAGTCATCAGGCGGCAGACGCAACTAGGGCACAGCCCTAGCTCGCGCACGGAGAGTAACTAGACTATCCATCTTTTTCCATTATCTTTCAGGCTTCACTTCCAAATTTGCTTTCTATTTTTTTAGTGTTAGTTTGCAATTACACACTCCTATTATATTTAGTCATTTCTAAAGAAGTGCATAACCATTGTGCATTTTGTTACTCCATGCAAATTATATAAGTATTCAATTTTGTTATCATTTTCCTGTGTTTTCTTTATTTTTCCTATGCGTTACATGCTTAATTCATGTGACATATTTTGAGCAAGTTATGTCATCTAATCAATTTTTTGCAGTGATCCCTCTAATTGAGATTACATTTCAACATACGATTCATATCCAAACACTAACTTTGGTTGGATGGTAGAATTGTAGAGGTTTGCCTAGAACTAAACTTGATTGAAAATACGAAATTTAACATTTTGACAAAAAAATACTTGACTATTCTATGATATAAAGCATTACTCTCCTCTTTTTGATGATGGATCAATGAGTGTAATTTTAAATGTTAATGCAAAGATACACAATTGAATCCAAAAGCACCTATATATAAGAATATAAAATGTTTTCAATAAAACATATACTTAATTGTTGAAGTGCAGATGTCATAGCCTCTCTCTCTCTCTCTCTCTCTCTCTCTCTATATATAGGATGAAGATGAAGATATCGTATTTACAAGTGGAAAACCAGACTCGTTGGACGGTAAAAGTCAGCTGGAGTTGTCAAATAAGATAAGAAACGCATGGGACTTCAGAACTTCTAAAGCAGAACCCCAGGTCCAAATACATAAGAGACACAAGAAAGGTTGAAATAGGGTAAAATACTAAACCAACATATCGAACTCTCTGAGTACAAGTTCCAGGTGAATATAAGTTACGATCATGTTAGCCTTATCCATTGTCCCTAATTTGAACTTTTTAAAATTCAGGTCCCCTCCATGTCATTCCTTTGAAGACAAACATTAATATGTCATGCATATGTGTGAAACCTCATTAAACTAAGTTCACTTGGTACAAAGGGTTCAGAGGTAAATTCACAGGTTCATAAGTTCAGGAGGTTCATTGAGTTTAAATATGGCCTAGTCCAGTGCAGAGGTTCAGTGGCTCTAAGTTCGAGTTTAGAGATTCAAAGTTTATGGTTGTGATCAATCAAAATCTCATATCCTGCTCAATATGGTTCGACGAGTTCAGTGTTGTAGGATGCCCGGTGATTTCACTTCAAAAGTTCAGTTCCAAGAACGCAAGATGTCGGTTCAAATATATAGGCCCATTAGTACAGAATGTCAAATCTTTCAAGACATGGTTCATGTTAGTTTCAATGAAGTTCGTACACATACAATCAGATTTTAAAAGGTTTAACCTAACATAGTTGGTTTGAACAGATTCAAATCAGTTCAAAATGGTTAAGTCCACCCCATATTGGTTGAAATTGTTTCAAGAAGGTTCTTTCAAGCTTAGAGATTCAATGTTCAAAATCGGTCAACGGGCACCCGGAAGCATATTCATAACCTTCACCAATTTTGGGTTGTCAAGCCTTGTTAAATCTTTAGAGGATACCATATCACATTGAGCCCAATGTACCTTAAAAGAACATCCAGAGCATGCATTGGTGAATATTCCACTTTATCTCTGCCACAAGGAAGCTCTCTGACTTTTTCATATATATCAAATTCAGTGACATGGAATATTTAAGCAAAGTATGTGAATCCACCTGTAGAGGAAAACATATGTGGATTGTTTTACAGAATGTCAAAGAATACATATTAAACCTGGCACTTAATAGAATAGTGTTTGAGTATTATATTGACCAAAATCGATCCATTGCTGATAACAAGTTTAGGTTGTTTTATCTGCTTTCTACAAAGGAACAAAAGATCCATCGAACTGCGGGTGTGTGTTCGGCTTCAAATATAAAAAGATGTGAACTCTGTTATTTGTATAGATGTTGATCGGGCTCACCCGAACTTGTAATGAATAAGGACTCCAAACGAGGTGCATCAATCAACGACATCTTAACAAAATGCTCCCACCCAAATTCCAGCATTCGGGTCACAAAGTTCTGTGGGAGATGACGTCGACATAAACTTAAAAAGGAATTATTTTGTCCAAGCCGTTGTCGGCCATATGTGGATTCATAAATGCGAATGCAGATAAACTCAATGAGATGTTTGACAGAATGCCCAAGGACATAGACCAACGCAGTACCTCAATTTGGCGTGAAGAATCAGGCTATGAAATAGGTGAATGGTAATGACAACATAGTATGAATGCTTGACGATACCTGCAAACGGCACATGGAGGTGGCAATTATATCCATCTTTCATATTTGATTTAAAAGATGACAGAAACATTAAAATTTCTCTAGAGGAATTCAAACCGCATGCCCCAATGGATTAAGTCAGGATACACAGCATCATGGATTTGTCATATCATTGAAAGTGTTTGTCATATCATTGAAAGTGTTTGATTGAAAAGGAGCTCGGTATATGTTGGATATCTTGGAACTATGGGAGGAACTTGATAAGTGTATTGCACAAAGTAGTAACCCAATTTGCATCATCGAGGGAGATGATATTTGTTGAATTAGAAGCATTCTCTTACACCGATACCATAAAAATGAAGTTCCCTATGATGAAGCTCAGGTATATCATGATCGCATTCAACTTTGAAGGCAAAAAGTTCAGAATTAGATATAGACCCGAGCGCAGGTCTAAGGTGCATTAAGAAATTCTGCTAATAGAAGGCGACACAAACATGGCTTGGAGCGCCAGAGTAGAGAGAATGTGTACACTGTTTGACAGAATGTCTCAAAGTAGAAACACGAGTGCACAAGAAGAGATAACGGGGCTCGTGAAACTTTATGATTTGGCAGCTATTGAAAGGAGAGTTATGATGACTCATCACCAGCATTCACTGTCGAGTTTCCAAACAATTCATTGTGAACTGTTATATGTTCACTAAGCCCGATAATTAAAATACAAAATTGATAAAATATGTTATAAAGTTGTAGTGTTTGATTATTGCGAAGGATTTAAAATATCATGTTGTCGGGTGATGGGAACACAAGGAGAAAGCAAGAAAATGCAATTTTAAGAAGCAGTTACAATAACTGAAATACCTCACCGAGAGAAAGAGAAGGATAAATATGTAAAAGAAAGAGAGACAGGGTTCCAAAACTGGGGCTTTGTCCACTTTTCAGCAGTCTGTGTGTTGAAGAAAAGGGGAGGAGAAACTGGTTTTATTTTCTATATTGTAACAGTGGAAGAAGATAGGATTTTGGTTTTCAAATGTAATTTTCTTGCAGGGATTAATAGACTTTGTGTCATTTCTATGTATTTGGAGAAAGGAAGAAAAATATTGAAACTTTGAATTTAAATATTTTTCTTCTGATTGAATCAGACTTTGAGTTGTTTCAATTATCTTTACTTGCAGTCCTGTCAAGGTTATGTAAATGATTGCCATACAAACTTTGATTTTTATGCATTTGTCTATCTAAGAACAACATTTTCAGTCTTTCGTTGTCCTTTATAATTGGGAAAATTGATGTAATTGGTTTTCATGCCATGCATTTAGTTTCTTTTAAAAGTTATTTATGATTTTCGCATTCACATCATGTTGATGACTGAATGTTAGTGTACCTTCTTGTCTTCTAGTTAAAGACATTTTCGTTGTTTAATTCATTGTAAATCAAACAAAGGTAGTTGTGCCTTGTAAAACAAGTAGAGAGTACTTGTACACAATCTTGATAAGTGACTCAACTGTTGTGTTGCGGTTTTGTCTTTCAGCCTTGGGTTTTGGGAGTATTTTTGTGCAGGTATTTTGGGAAGACAAATCTGTTCACCAACAGATTTTTGGCGACTCTACTAGGGAAAGGAATCAAAGGCTAGTGTTACATATAGTTCCTCGGTTATTTTTTAAGTATCTCTGTGTGTAGGAGATTGGCGACTCTATTGATGACCATGTCGATTATAAAGTTCATGAAAAAGAAAAGACTAAATCCCTCCATCATGGAAATTTATTAGATGGATGACAAAGTGTTGCACGAATTCTTGGATAGTATTAAAGAAGGCATCTCCCAGGCTGTCAGGAATAACGTCAGCTTGGAAGATGATCATACCTCTACATTATTATGGAGAAGCCTCTGCGCACGATTCCACAAACTCAAAGATCTGCAGGAGTATGAAAGAAGAGTGGCAAGGCTGAAAGAAGAATTGACAGTTGATGATGAAGAGCCCTCAATGATATCCTCTCACTTCATTTCTCGCATCTATTATGTCTTCAATGATCAAGACACGATCCAAGAGCCCATGGGTAAAGATGAACAAGAAAAGGAAAATGATTTCCTTGGTGCAGTGACAGATGAGGAAGGCCACACTGTTGAAATAAATCCAAACACATTCTGTCGTTATTTGAGCAAAGGTCTGAATTCTAGTTTGTTTGAATTCTTTGATGAAATGATCATTGAAAAGGAGATAGCAGAAAAAGGGATGCATGCATATGGAAGTGGTGTAAATATTTTTCCCTCCACATGTTTTCTTAATGAAGATTTCATTCTTGCAAAGGAAGAGGGTGCAGTTCCCATAAAGTTTGATCCCATGCTTTTAGAAGATAATTTTCAGAAGACGCATGCACTCACCATTCATTCAAAAGTTGATCGTGAGAATATTTCCCAAAAAGAAGTGTTTATTACTATAGCTGAAAAGAATACTACAACATCAACCAAAATGGAGGAACAATTCACAAAGCTAGTAGATGGGATCACTTGGAGTGAAGTTAATGCACTATACTTGTCGATTCAATATGATAAAGATTATGAGGTTAGAAACAATGCTCTTTTTGAGATTTATGATTCCCAACCAATTGATGATGGCTCGCCTCCTCTTCTTAGAAAAAATGATGCTGGAATAAATGTTGAGAAAGGGAGGAATCAAGATGTTGAAATTTTGCAGCCTCAAAGATTGCTCAACAATTTGGATGATATTTCTCTTTATGAAGAAGAACTTATAGGTCAATTTTTGTCATCCCTTGGACAAGAAGACCTCAGTGCAAAAGGTGCAGGTACTAATTCTTCATATACTTCAGTTATGGACAGAGAATTTTCACATTTGATCACAGTTAAAAAAGATGAAATCTTTCTCGCTAATGTTGATCCTGTGTTAGATGAAATTGCCTTTTATATCAAACGTAATGTAGGTGCTGAAAGTTCTTTTGAGTATAATGATTTTCACAGCGAAGATTGTAAGAATGATGCAGCTATTATTTTAGAAGTTTCTCAGCGTTTTTATGTACAATCAAAGGAAAAAGATTTCTTGAATAATCTTGCACTGGATATCCAAGAAAATTCAGAGACTAATGATGAGATGTGGCTTTTTGGGAAAGAATGGTGGGTTACCAAATTTATGCATAGTATTAGCTTGTTGGACAACAGTGAGGAAGTCCTCAGAGAGCAGTGGTTTGGAGCTTCTTCTTTGAGGCATAGTCCACTATTTCAGAAAGGCTCATATTTCTCGCAGCCGGTTAATGGTCATGTATGAATTCTTCTCTTCTTTCCTTTTGAGGTAGGAGTTTCCTGCCTACATATATACTTGTGAATATGTCTTTCCTCTACAAGTTTTTGTTGTGTGTAGTTTAGTCCGCTTCGTTTCAGCTTGCTGCTAGTTTAGGTAGTTTGGTGGTGTGGTTTTCTTTTTTTTTTGTTTTGGTTTGTCATTTGCCCTTCTCCCCTCTGCCCTCTCTACAAGTAGCTCCTTTTAATTCTTTCTCCGTGACTCTATTGCCCAATGGTGCTAGGCACTGATTTCCCTTACCAGAGATGTCATGGTTCTCTGCTTTTGCATCAAAAGCAGTCCCCTTATAGAGCCCATGTTAGCCTTATCCATTGTCCCTAATTTGAACTTTTTAAAATTCAGGTCCCCTCCATGTCATTCGTTTCAAGACAAACATTAATATGTCATGCATGTGTGTGATGTGAGTGTTCAAAATGGCTTGCTTGCACAATCTCGTAAGAAGATCTTCTTTATCTTCTTCAAGCATCGTAATCTCCTCTAGGTCCTTATTAGGCTCAGATCATTAACTAAGTCCTAATCCTACTCTTCCCTAAGAGTCTCCACTTTGTGCTTCACCTTTGAAAGACTAACACCCTAGTTGTTACTTCACTTCTCCTACTTACACTTAGAAGTGTCTAAGTGCCAACTTCCACTCTAACACTCGTGAATCACTTGCAGGGGTGTCCATCACCATGTAGACATTGCATTTGATCACAATTGAATCCATCTTGACGGATCTCATACCCATTTTCAATCGAGTCCAAGTTTTTGTCTTCAGGAGGCCTAATTGAGCTTACTTCCTTGTAGCCCTTGTCAGTGTGTTTTTCTCAGTTCTTTCAAAACTTTTCCAAAGAACTTGGAAATCTAAGACCATATCCAGATACCCTTTTCCATTTTATAAAGGATTTTGTAGGGTTTAGTTTCAGAAGTCCTCCGTACATAGGATTCCTACAAACTAGGGTCAATAGGGCTAACAGGCCTAATTTCTAGGACAGTCTGCAACACTATGCAAAACTTGTTTAAAACTTGGTCTCCATGATTGGTATGAACTCGACGATCTCAAGATGTTAAGGTAATACTAAACCCTAACTGGAAATGCACTTTGACCGTACATTACTTCACTACCCTGCATGTGCATGCTCAATGTTTCACCTCCAAACCACTAACCGGACAGTGCATGCTTGCCTAGGGCTTACATCTAAAAATAGCAAATTGACTTTCCCTAACTCCTAACTCTACACATATGTACTACTGACTCCCCTAACATATCCATCTACCCTTAGGTGTTTCCCATGGTTAGATTTCATGGGGGAGCCATGACTTGACTGACTGGTCAGGACAAGACCAGTGAGTCCCCTAAACACAAAACAATTTGAACTAGACCTTAAACTACCTCAGAACAACTAACTTACTGAATGAACAATGTTACAAACTGTCTTAAGAACACCAAACAATCATCAGCTCGAAGCTTTCAATCCATACAATGGCACTATTTCAATGAAATGCTCGAGATTCTCAGAAAACCAGAATTGCAGAGCTCTATTCAAACTTCACACTTGTTACAATGACTGACTAACTAGATGATTCGAGTCTTTCCATGCATTAGATGTCTTCTTCCTTCATTCTAGGCCTTGTTGGTCGATTCCCCACTCCTAGTTTCAAGGAGAATCCAAGATAACCGTGTTGCATGCAACTTTTGCAATAATTGCAAATGTTGTCATGACAACAATTTAGCAACTTTTGGCATCTTTGCCATTATGCCTTCTCCCTACATTTTAGGACCTCTAACCTCTCCATTTCCAGGATCCAAGATCATTTAAGGCCCCAAAGCATCTCTATGTCTACATTTATGAGTTTAGGACACATTCATGACTCAAATCCATGAACTAGCAACTAAGCCTATTAAAATAAAAAACTACAAACAATGGTTATTGTTGTGACCTTAGTCCTAATGACTAACTCACTTAGCCTACATGGCAATGACCTTCTAAGGTCTAAAACAACCTAACTAATCTTGACTTGGCCAATGTCAAGTACAAGCCAAAATGATTAAAGCATGGAGGTTAGCCTAGGTGTGCTCCTGCACCAATGTGAAACCTCATTAAACTAAGTTCAGTTGGTACAAATGGTTCAGAGGTAAGTTCACAGGTTTATAAGTTCAGGAGGTTCGTTGAGTTTAAATATGGCCTAGTCCAGTGCAGAGGTTCAGTGGCTCTAAGTTAGAGTTTAGAGATTCGAAGCTTATGGTTGTGATCAATCAAAAGTTCATATCTTGCTCAATATGGTTCAACGAGTTCAGTGTTGCGGGATGCCCGATGATTTCACTTCAAAAGTTCAGTTCCAAGAACGCAAGATGTCGATTCAAATATATAGGTCCATCAGTACAAAAGGTCAAATCTTTCAAGACATGGTTCATGTTAGTTTTAATGAAGTTCCTACATATACAATCAGATTCTAAAAGGTTTAACCTAACACAGTTGGTTTGAACATATTCAAATCAGTTCAAAATGGTTCAGTCCACCCCATATTAGTTGAAATTGTTTCAAGAAGGTTCTATCAAGCTTAGAGGTTCAATGTTCAAAATCGATCAGCAGGCACCCGGAAGCATATTCATAACCTTCACCAATTTTGGGTTGTCAAGCCTTGTTAAATCTTTAGAGGATACCATATCACATTGAGCCCAATGTACCTTAAAAGAACATCCAAAGCATGCATTGGTGAATATTCCACTTTATCTCTGCCACAAGGAAGCTCTCCGACTTTGTCATGTATATCAAATTTCGTGACATGGAAAATTTAAGCAAACTATTTAAATCCACCTATAGAGGAAAACATATGTGGATTGTTTGACAGAATGTCAAAGAATACATATTAAACCTGGCACATAATAGAATAGTGTTTGAGTATTATATTGACGAAAATCGATCCATTATTGATAACAAGTTCAGGTTGTTCTATCTGCTTTCTACAAAGGAACAAAAGATCCATCGAATTGCGGGTGTGTGTTCGGCTTCAAATATAAAAAGATGTGAACTCTGTTATTTGTATAGATGTTCATCAGGCTCACCTGAACTTGTAATGAATAAGGAGTCCAAACGAAGTGCATCAATCAGCGGCATCTTAACAAAATGCTCCCACCCAAATTCTAGCATTCGATTCACAAAGTCTGTGGGAAATGACATCGACATAAACTTAAAAAGGAATTATTTTGTCCAAGCCGTTATCGGCCATATGTGGATTCATAAATGCGGATGCAGATAACTCCATAAGTTGGATAGAGAGACAACGAGATATTTGACAGAATGCCCAAGGACATAGACCAACGCAGTACCTCAATTTGGCGTGAAGAATCGGGCTATGAAATAGGTGAATGGCAATGACAACATAGTATGAATGCTCGACGATACCCGCAGATGGCACATGGAGGTGGCAATTATATCCATCTTTCATATTTGATTTAAAAGATGATAGAATCATTAAAAGTTCTCTAGAGGAATTCAAACCGCATACCCCAATGGATTAAGTCGGGATACACAGCATCATAGATTTGTGATATCATTGAAAGTGTTTGACTGAAAAGGAGCTCGGTATATGTTGGATATCTTGGAACTATGGGAGTAACTTGATAAGTGTATTGCACAAAGTAGTAACCCGATTTGCATCATCGAGGGAGATGATAATTGCTGAATTAGAAGCATCCTCTTACACCGATACCATAAAAATGAAGTTCCCTATGATGAAGCTCAGGTATATCGTGATGGCATTCAACTTTGAAGGCAAAAAGTTCAGAATTAGATATAGACCCGAGCGCAGGTCTGAGGTGCATTAAAAAATTCTACTAATAGAAGAAAACACAAACATGGCTTGGAGTGCCAGAGTACAGAGAATGTGTACCCTGTTTGACAGAATGTCTCAAAGTAGAAACAGCAGTGCACAAGAAGAGATAATGGGGCCCGTGAAAATTTATGATTTGGCAACTATTGAAAGGAGAGTTATGATGACTCATCACCGGCATTCACTGTCGAGTTTCCAAACAATTCATTGTGAACTGTTACATGTTCACTAAGCCCGATAATTAAAATACAACATTGATAAAATATTTTATAAAGTTGTAGTGTTTGATTATTGCGAAGGATTTAAAATATCATGTTGTCGGGTGATGGGAACATAAGGAGAAAACAAGAAAATGCAATTTCAAGAAGCAGTTACAATAACTGAAATACCTCACCGAGAGAAAGAGATGGATAAATATGTAAAAGAAAGATAGACGAGGTTCCAGAACAGGGGCTTTTTTCACTTTTCAGCAGTCTGTGTGTTGAAGAAAAGGGGAGGAGAAACTGGTTTTATTTTCTATATTGTAACAGTGGAAGAAGATAGGATTTTGGTTTTCAGATGTAATTTTCTTGCAGGGATTAATAGACTTTGTGTCATTTCTATGTATTTGGAGAAAGGAAGAAAAATATTGAAACTTTGAATTTAAATATTTTTCTTCTGATTGAATCAGACTTTGAGCTGTTTCAGTTATCTTTATTTGCAATCCTGTCAAGGTTATGTAAATGATTGTCATACAAACTTTGATTTTTATTCATTCGTCTATCTGAGAACAACATTTTCAGTCTTTCCTTGTCCTTTATAATTGGGAAAATTGATGTAAATGGTCTTCGTGCCATGCATTTAGTTTCTTTTAAAAGTTATTTATGATTTTCGCATTCACATCATGTTGATGAGTGAATGTTAGTGTACCTTCTTGTCTTCTGGTTAAAGACGTTTAATTCATTGTAAATCAAACGAAGGTAGCTGCGCCTTGTAAAACAAGCAGAGTACTAGTACACAATCATGGTAAGTGATTCAACTGTTGTGCTGTGGTTTTGTCTTTCAGCCTTGGGTTTTGGGAATATTTTTGTGCAGGTATTTTGGGAAGACAAATCTGTTCACCAACAGATCAAGAAGAGTCGTCTCCCCTCATTAAATGTAAGGTAGCTGTGCAAGGAGAATTTACCAGATAAAAGGCCCTTGGAAGGTGATTTTGTAATCAATCAGAAGTATATCTGATCAGGAATTTAGAATCCAATTGTCGATCAGAAAAAGTAATGCCAGTCAAAGCGTAGCTCAAACATTGGACGAGGTCTGTGGCAGCACCTTCCAGGAAAAGTGGGCAGTTGAATCTCAGCTTGGCCAACTTGCATAAGTATATCCCGAGTGGCTTTAAGTCTGATAGTGAAGTTAAGAATGAAGTTGAGCCTATGGAGCGAAAAAATGTACCAAACAGCAGATTGGCAGCTGGAGAAAAGATTAAGCCTAATCAAAGCTATGCTCAAACTTGATAAAGGGATAAGAAAAGAGAGCTGCTGGAATCACTGCTTGACAGCTTGCAATAGGAGATACAGTAGAGTGGCTATAAATCTGATATTGATGCTGCAGAATGCGAGTTAAAAAGAGTAAGACTAAGAATAATGAACGAAGGAAATGTATTGGAGCCAGAAGCTT
>MU224825.1:232377-250781 GCA_018584345.1 Thuja plicata
GCCTGCTTGAAAAGAAGAAACAGAAGGTAAGGTAGGTCCTCTTGAGGATTTGTGACTCTTGGTCGATTGAAAACAAAATATCAAGTTTTATGCATATTCTGGTGGTGTCCTCCAGTATGTATAGTTGATATTTAGTGTCTCTAGGTCTTCGTATAAACTATGCTCGGTATATATTTGTAATTCTTGATTAGTAATGGGGGAAAGCTAGTGTACCTTTTTGGTTTTGCCCAAGGTCAATGTAATTAAATGGTATACAGACAAAGGGAATGTGGGGTGTTTTAGACAGTATGTCATGGTGTTTTGCCCCCAATTTTGGCAAGAAAATAGTAGAATAGTGGATGAAATCTTCCTTAGAATATATATCATTTGTAGTTCAACTTAGTCATGTGTGGACAAGGGATACAAATGTATATTTAGTGTGTATGGAGCTATGCTTGACCTTCTAGTTTTGTAAATTGTAAATATTTTTTGAAAATGTAAATTTATGGTTTCGGCCTCTTAGCAAAAATAAAATAAATATATTTTAGTATATAAAGATTTAAGTCATCGATTGTTTATGGGATTCGCAGTGTTAGTTCTACTGGTTGGGAGAGGAGAAACATTCAATGGTTAAAGCATGATCAAGGATGGATTAAAATCAATTTTGATGGGGCATCTAAAGGGAATCCAGGACCCTTTAGAGCAGGGTGTGTGACTCAGGATAGAGACGGTAACATTGTTGCTTTGGCTACATCTAAGCTAGTAGATGGTACTAACAATGATGCAAAATAAATGGTGGCTTTAATGACAGTGGAGTTAGCTCAAAAATTGAGGCAGAACAAGTTCACTTAGAGGGGGGTTCATAGGTAATTGTTAATGTCATTTCAAAAGGGAAGATTCATACATGGAAGATTAGTAAAATTATAAATATAATTCGACAAAAGTTGCAACAATTGAAAAACTTCAAGATTTTACATACATTAAAGGAAGGTAACACTATTGTGGACGCCCTTTCAAAATGGGGGGTATCATGTCAAAATTTAGGGGGTATCTTTGAAGACTTCAGAAGAATCAATCTATAATTCAGTCACCTCCAATGGACCTTTGTATTTAATCAGGCCTTGTAGCTATAATCATAACCATTACAATGATCCTAGATATGCATGGCGAAGGTATAATGATATATACATGGTTTTCGTACTTCATACATTTTTAAATATATTCGAACAAAATCCATATGGGGTGGAAGAGTGTATTATGATGAGTCTTTAAGTAAGGACATAGTAATAACGTAATGGGTCATTGCCAAATCCACACCAAGTGCGGGATTGGATTAATAATAGTTGTCCACATTCAATATTTTAGCAATTATGTTGTATTGAAGTGCAAGGGACGACGAGAAATGATTGTCACTAAATTTTGAGTTGGTGTGGATATTAGCACAGCTAACAAGGGGGTGAATTAGTTGTGTGCCCAATAATTATAACTTTAAACTCAAATAACAATTACACAATGCAAATCATAAGTCAAGTATTTGTTGACGAGGAAAACCCGGTTAAGGGAAAAACCCCAATGAGAATTGTAGACACCTAAAATTGGTCAAGATAAATCAAATAGAAATGAAGTGAGCAAATCAAGAAAAATCATAAATTAATTAAATTATCAAAAGCCTTTGGATTAATTAAATCAAATAATTGAGCAATTAATATTAATCAATTAATTGCATAGTTAAAATCAGATTAATTCTAACCTCTTCAAGAGTGCACATGGCTAAAACAAT
Source organism: Thuja plicata (assembly GCA_018584345.1). Lineage (NCBI taxonomy): Eukaryota > Viridiplantae > Streptophyta > Pinopsida > Cupressales > Cupressaceae > Thuja > Thuja plicata. The sequence goes on from MU224825.1 coordinate 234,137, forward strand.
TCAATTAAATCATTTAATTAATTCCTAATATTTCTCACCCATCACATGGGAAAATCAATTTCAACCAATGGGAATTCAAAGAATGAGCTCACATGGATCAAGTCCAAATTGATCCTCCATCACACATCTTGGAGTTGCATCTTGACCACTCAATTTGTCCCAATATTTGAAACCACCATTTAAATTTTCTTAACCTTTGAGACAATTAACTCAGCCTAACCCTAACCAAGGTTTAATCAACTCTACCCCTACCCTTGGGAAATCCTTTAAATAGAGGTCATTTTGAGTGCAAAACATATCACACACATTCATGAGCTAGGAATCATCATTGTAGGCATTTTGATTTGAGTTTGTAGCTTCAATTTTGAGTTCAATTCGCATTTAGTGGTCATCTTTGAATCATTTTAGAGTATTTGAGAGCTAAATAGGCATAATCATAATCAAATAGCTTCAATTCTCGTTTAGGACTGTCATTAATGGATGCTTACGCTGAGAGCATATTATTTTATTTCCTAAATAGAGAGCTATGAGATTCTCATTGATGTATTTTCAATTCAATTAGCTTATCATTTTTGAATTTTGTTGAATTGATTAGATAACAAACTTATTTCATGATGCTATGATTTTCATATACACAAATGGCACCCATCGCGGAGCTGATAGCCTCATTTTTTTACAATTGCATGAATTTGTGGTGTATTTGAGTGTGTTATGTTGTAGGATTTGGCATTTTGCAGGTAAAATGATGCGTATAGATGTAAATCATGACATCTTTACACAGCCAAATAGCGCATACCAGAATTCTTCTATATTTTGTCTTACTTTCTATCGGCACTTCTAACAGATAAAGCGACGTGTACGAGCATAAATCCTAACGCCTTTACATGGCGAAGTAGCGCGTGTTAAATCTCTTATGTCTCATGTATGTATTTCTTTCAATGCCTCTGATAGCAAAGCAACGCGCGATAAACAAAGTTTAATGCATTTGCACGACGAAGTGACACGTAGAAGGCTTATACTGACGCTTATTGTTTAATTCTACATCGCATTTAATTATGCTTTTAAGCTTTTAATCTATTAAATAGCGCTCTGTAACTTTTAAGTTGCACTAACAATGTATTAAGCAGTATATAACAGTAACAAAGTAGCGCGTAAACACCTTTAAAGTAACGTTTACTATCCTTTAAAATAACGCATGTTACTGTATTTGAAATTTTCCAAAATTTTGATAGCCAACAACTTAAATGAAAATTATTTGTCAAATTGCAAATGTCAAAGCATAAGAAGGTAAAGAAGCCCACACTTCGAATCCACAAAGAGGAAAGAGTGATCAAAAAGGTGTTAAGGTATGAAAAACAAATCCATAATGCAAATATTTTGGAAAATTTGAATGAAGAGGAAAAGCTTTATGATCATTATCTGAAAATTGTAAAAGATTACAAATCTAAATTTGTTTCCTTAAATTGAATCATTTCACTTGGAAATCTTTGAAATAGCTTTAAAATTTGGGTGAATTTGAGCTTTTGTCTTTTGGATTTGGTTTCCTCATTTTGTGTGAGTTGTGTTGACTAACTTGTTGGAGGAGAGGATGCAAAGGAGCTATAACTCTAGCCACTGGGTCGGTAGTAAAAAACTAAAAAAGAAATAAAAAAATGTGCCTAGCCTAGCTAGCTTCAAAAAAGGTAAGATCGAAATCCATTTGCATTTGATTAAACAACAAGTCAAAGTTGAAATATAGCTAATTAGAAGCCTATTATTGTTTGTTAAAGGAGACATTAGGACTATGTTCTCAACTTTATAAGTTGATCGAAATTGCCAAACATATCAAAATTGGTGATAGAAAGAAAGGTTGGAAAGAACAAACACTAAATCTTAAAGCCTCTTGTTTGTAAAGGAAAGCATTAGGGATATGCTCTTCACCTTTGGTGAATCAAGCTCCCAAAAGTGCTCAAATTCCATTAGTTAAAGGGATTGGAATGAATCTTTGTCTATTGTGTTTGGAAGTGAGAGAATAGTAGGGATATGCTCTTCACCTTTTAGGTGAATCAAACTCCTAAACCTATTTTATCATTTCATTTCTTGCTTTCAAATGAACATGCTAGAACATTAGTGGGCCTGCCTCCCGAGATTTGTCTTTTCGAGGACAGTGAGAGGGAATGACCCAAGTGGGACACAACCTGTAGTATGGTGAAATCTTCAATCTGTTGGGAGCAAGCTCAAACATAACAAATTAGTGGGTTAGCACACATGATTCATGAAATGAGCAAAGAAACCAACAAAGACCACATCATAACATCAGATAGAACTAAAACAAGTAGATTGCACCCTATTCTACTTATTTGATTTGTTCTTTTAGAGTAAATGTACATGTGCTCTCTCAAACACAAATGGATCAAAAGCCCCAATGCAATGCAAGATTGAATAAGCGAGAAGAGAGATTCAAGAGATAGTATGAAGAACTAGTCTCAAATTTTCTTCAAAATGTTATTCTAAACTATGAAATTTATATGCAAGACACTTGAAAGAAACTATTATTGATTTTTAACCAAAAGAACCTAGCATGTAATTTATATGTGATTTAAACATAAAAGCATGAGCATAAAAATAAGCAATGAAATTCTAAAACAAATCTAGCATGATAACAATGCAAATTGAGAGATGAAAAATGAAAAGGAGAAGACCTCTATTTATAGATTTTTGGGAGAGAAGAGGACGGGTTGAATGAGGTGGCATCTATGTGGCATCCACATAAGAGCCACATAAGGGACACATATGATTGAAGGGGTGGCTAATTTTGAGTCAAATATAGCATTTAATATTAAGTGGCTCTTGGGAGGGATTTTAATAAATATGAACTTATAGAAAAATGGAGTACGGCAATGGCTCAGGAGGCAACGGTCATAGTGGCCATGGCCATGGACCTCGAAGGTTTGATAAGAATAGACTAAACTTCACCTTCAAAGATTCCCATAGATCCAACCCTTGGAATCCCAAGAATGTGTTCTGGGATCCCTCTAGAACCCGCAACACAAAGGATGCCCTTCGCGGTTTCATCTCTCCTAGGTCCTAGAAGAGCCTGATAGCAAACCCTCACTTCACTGCCAAGGGCTATAATGGAGGGCGTGGATCTAACCGAAGGAGGCACGGCGGTTGGGTCCCTCCAAGGCAAGACCTGTTATGGTCGAATGAGATTGGATGGAATGGAAGGAAAAGGGAGAGAAGACACCCTCCATATTCAAACAAAGACAGGTCCTTTACCCTTCCTAATCCTTTCAACTTCAAGAAGATTGAATCCAAGTTTTGGCGGCTAAAAGAACCAGGCTCATCAAAACTAGTCGATAAGGTCTAGATGAATGCAACAACTCTAAAGGTAGATGACACCCTCCTTATTAGATCTTTGTCTGTAGTTATAAACAATCTACAATGGTCAGAGTCTGTTATTACTTTGAAGGAAACAACCCTCTTCTTAAAATGGCTTGGTCCGTGGCCATCACTCAGTAAGATTCAATCCTGGATCGAGTCAAACTGGGGGAAAAACTTCAAACTCAAAACCCTCAGAAACGAGTTCCTCCTGGTGATTTGCCCCTCAAAGAAAGACAAGGAATGGATTTTAAAAGGAGGTCCCTTCTCTTTGGATGGCCTTGGCTTCTACATTTGTGATTGGAAGCCTAATTTTATTCCCGATAAAGAGGAAGTGGAAAATGTTGCTATCTGGATTAAACTTATTAACCTCCCATGGGAATACAAAAATGAGGAAACCCTAAAATTAATAGGGAACAGTATTGGTCTTTTCCTTAGAGCTGAAGAGGTGGTCGACAGAAATGATTTTTACATCTATACTAAAATCCTAGTTAAAATGCAAAAGTGTTATAAAATCCCAGACATGGTGGTGTTAGGATCTAATAATGGTGAATGGAGATTACAAGTTGAGGTTGAAAAGGATAACTTGCTAACCAAAGCCACTAGAAATCATGGTAAAGGAAAAGGGCTTGAGGTGAATGTCTGCATTGACTGGATAAAGGAATGTGAAGCATCTAGGACAATGCAACCTCAATGGTCGATCTTGCATGAGGAAGATATGATTTTTAACAGAATAATGAGTTTCATGTCTACTCCAAACAATCATGCTACCTTGACGGTGAACAACAGGATAACAGTAAACTCACCAAAGTCCTCCCTGCGTCTGGATTCGGGTAGTCACATCTCCACCCAAGTAGTGAAATCAACCCCTATGTCTCTCTTTGTGCCTGATTCTGTTATCCTCAGGTCACAGTCACCTAATAATCTGAATAACAAGATAGGTGATCGGGGCAACAATCCTGACTATCCGGATTAGCTAGTCTCTGATGAAGTTGATATTGATCCCTTGACAAATTATGTTCAATGCTCTCCTCTGCCTATTTACAAAGATATTGAAATGTCTCCAAACAAACCCAGAGAAGTTACCTTAGATGTTCTACCCTCCTTGCAGCCCTCGGTTCTAAATAGGGAGGCACCCGGGCTCAACCCCCTGGGCAAAACTGATCATGTCTTGACTGGCAACTTCAAAACTTCCTCCCCTTCATTGTTTCTTTCTGGATCTGCTCCCAAGCAGCTTTCTCAGGAACACACCAGTTGCTTTCATCCCATCTTGGCTACTCTCAATCAACTTCAGGATGCACAAGATATGTCTCCTCACATGAATGCAGAAGGGAATCTTGAAGGACAAATATCCCCTATTCGCAATTTGGATTGTTCTCTGAATGATGCCAGAGATAGTGGGGACAACCTTCTGGACACAGCCTCCAATGTTAGCTACTTCAGTGATGAAGGAGATGAGGATTTTTTGGGAGAGGAGGACACTATCAATGTCTTGGAACAAAGGGGGTTAAATCCTTCTGTGTCCCTAATTAAAAAACCTAAATTGGGGGAACAAAAAAGAAGAGGTAGGAAATCCACCAAAGAAAGACTGGAACAAGCTGGGTGTGCAGCAGACCAATCAATACTGTTGAGATCAGGGAAAAGGTTCGCCTTTTCCCGGAAGCAATGAGACTCCTCTCTTGGAACGTCAGGGGCTGCAATGCCCCTAAAAAATCTCACTTTCTCAAACGAGGGCTTGATCAAGCGAGAGCGGATATCATTTTACTTCAAGAAACCAAAATCAAAGGTGATGACATAAAGTTCTTTCAAAACAGATTTTGTAAATGGAACAACATTTTCTCAGAGGCAAATGGGGCCTCCAGAGGCCTTGGTATTCTTTGGGATGACAGGTCGGTGGAGGTAGTCTTACTAAATAAATCTTCCAACTGGCAATGTATCGAGGTATCTTCTAAGCAATTACTTGCTCATTTTTATTTAATAAATGTTTATGGCCCTAATAACCCCAATGAAAACAAAGCCCTATGGAATGAATTATCAAATCTCCTCAGGAACAAAGAGGAGGATCTCTTTATATTAGGTGGGGACTACAATGCCATTCTCAGCCCTTTAGACAAGAAAGGCGGGAAGGGATGGCTAAGTAAAAGTCAGAATGACTTTGCTGAGTTTGTCCTTAATAATGGGCTAGCAAAATTAAAGTTCAGATCTGGCAATTTTACTTGGACCAACAGGAGAAGTGGGTTTACAAATATTGTAGAGAATTTAGATAGATTTTTTCTCATGGGAAACTGGGAGGACCAGGATTGGTTGTGCACAACAGAGATCCTACCAATAGCTGGCTCGGATCACTATCTGATTCTCTGTAATATACAAGAAGATGTTACTCATGACAGAGCCCCTTTCAAATTTGAAGCAATGTGGTTGTGAGCAACTGATTTTCAAACCAACATAGAATATTGGTGGAAAAATGCCCCAAGACATGAAGGGAATAAGTCCTTTATTTTCTTTAAAAAGCTTCAATACATAAAAGACCAACTCAAAATCTGGAATAGAGAAATCTTTAAAGATATTTTTGTTGAAAATTTACAATTGGAGTAGAGATTGCAGTCTTTTAATGATAAAATCATTGCTGAAGGCATGGATGATAACTCTTATGTGGAGGAACAAAATATTTTAGGACTCTACAAAGAGGTGCTAGCCAAGGAAGAAATCCATTGGAGACAAAAATCCTAAGAGACCTAGCTCAAAGAAGGGGATCGTAATACCAAATTCTTCCATAAATATGTCAAGATCAGAAGAGCAGGTAATAAAATCTACAATATTACAAATGAGTAGGGGGTCACCTCCTCAGACCCCAAGATCATAAATCAGGAAGCTGTAAACTTCTTCCAAACGGCTTTTAATCAAGATCACCTCCCGAGGCTAGAGGATGAGGAATTGTTCAACCTCATCCCGAACACTATAATAGTAGCACAAAATCAAATGCTCACAAGCCTTGTCTCTTATGAAGAAGTCAGGAAAGCCTTATTTGACATGGGAGGAGACAAAGCCCCAGGCCCGAACGGCTTCCCTGCACTCTTCTTCCAAAAAACTTGGGATATTTTAGGTGAAGACTTATGGAAAACAGTTGAAGAATCTAGAGTTGAAGGGTTTATTTTAAAAGATTTCAATAACACTTTTATTGCTATGATCCCCAAACAATCGATAACAAACTCTTTTTCTAGCTTTTGACCTATTGCTTTATGTAATACTGTTTATAAATTTATAGTCAAAGTGGCTGCAAATAGACTCAAACCCATCCTCAAAGATATAATCTCTGAAGAGCAGAGTGGGTTTGCTCCCAATAGATCTATTTTTGAAGGCATCATCATTGCACACGAAGCAGTGCACACAATTAAAGCTGCAAAAGTCAACAGAATGTTGATTAAACTTGATATCAAGAAAGCATATGACCATGTGAATAGGGATTTTCTTTTGCAGATACTGTTAAAATTTGGTTTTGCTAAGGGCTGGGTGAAATGGATAGCCAACTGTATAAACACCCCCAGATTTTCTATTCTAGTGAATGGTAGTCCTCAAGGTTTTTTTGAAACCTCAAAAGGAATCCGACAGGGGGATCCCATTTCCCCCTTCCTATTTATTATAATGGATGAAGTCTTGGGGAGACTTATCACCAGCAAAAGAATGAATGGCAATTGGTAAGGGATCAAGATTGCAGCAGGCATTCCCCCCTCTACACATCTTCAATTTGTGGATGATAACCTCTTAATGGGAGTAGCCTCACTCCCTGAAGCTCATGTTATCAAGTCTACCTTAGATCATTACAGCAGGGCCACGGGTTAGAGTGTAAATTGGCATAAATAAGAGATTTTCTTCTTTCATACGACCATTAATAGGCAAAAACAAATTAGTGATATTATGCAAATCAAGATTGGCAAGTTTCTTAGTAAATATTCAGGAGTGCCTTTATTTGATGGTGCCTCCAAACCAAACCTATGGAAATCTCTTATGGACTCTTGCTTTAATCGTATGGAGGGTTGGAAAAGTAGATGGATAACTTTGACAGGCAGAAATATTTTGCTCCATGCAGTGGTGACATCCATACCTATTTACTCTATGAGTTGCTTCAAGATCCCTCACAAAGTCTTAGATGTCATTACTAAAAGAATGAGGAAATTTTTTTGGAATGGTGCGGAAGATGGAGACAAATGGCCTCTCATTGCCTGGGATAAGATCTGTAAGAGGAAGCAGAATGGGAGAACTGGTCTAAAAGATTGGAGAAAGATGAACCTGGCTCTAGGAGCCAAACTAGTTTGGCAAATGTGCTGCCTCTCAGACAGTTTATGGGTTAAGATACTCTGAGCTAAGTACTTGGACTCCTCGGAGGATGAAAGAATCATTACCATTGTAAACCCCCCTAAAGGCTCTGCTATCTAGAATTTTCTTTTAGATAGCAGATATATCATCACTAAACATGTCTCTTGGCATGTTGGTAAGGGCAACAAAGCCTTGTTTTGGGATGACTCCTGGAATAATCACCCAATTATGAAAGAAGATAGAAGTTGTGATGAGCTGAGAACCTTTTTCACTAACATTTGGGGATCTAAGGTGCAAGATTACTTGGAATGCAGGGAGTCCCCTCTCGGTCCTATATGGCAATGGAAATCTTTGGATGGTCTCCCCCTCTCAGCTCCGTAGAAAGACTTTATGGCTGATCTTCTAAATAAAAGAAAGACCACTAGAATTGAGCACTCAGATAAGCTAATTTGGAGTAAAGCCAAGAGTGGAGTTTATTTGGTTAAACTTGGGTTCCAATCCTAAGAGACTGAGGAGAATGTTCTACCTTGCAATACAAAACTATTATGGGATAGACACTGCTTACCAAACGCAGGAACCTTTTCTTGGGTAACAATGCAAAGAAGGATTTTGACAACTGAAAGAAGGAAACATTTTGGTCTCCAAGGTCCCACATGGTGTGTATTATGCAAATTAGCACAGGAAGATGTAGATCGCCTTCTTGTCCAATGCCCCTTCTCAACTGCATGCTAGGATATGGTTAGGGAAAAATTGGGGTTCATTGGACCCTTTCAGCAGGGCATCAAAGAGGTTTTCCAAAGTTGGTCGATCCCACAAAAGCAATCAGTATTATCTGGGTTATGGAATCCATCCCCCTCCATTGTTATTTGGGAAATATGGAAAGAACGCAACAGATGCATCTTTCAAGACAAGGAAAGATCTCTCTCTAGCATCAAGGTGAGCATCTTTAGTGCTATTCAAGAAACCATGCAAGTTGCTCTCACCACTTGCCCAAGTAAATTGCCTTACACCAAAGATAACAGGGAACTACACTGTAAATGGCCAAGTTTACAACTTAGGAGTGGCAATATTAAAGATTTGAATGCTAGAATTTTAAAAGATCAGAGGTGAAATGGGATAAACCGAGCCCAGGTTGGGTTAAAATTAATTTTGATGGACCCTCAAAAGGCAATCCAGGACCCTCAGGGATTGGAGTTGTTGTCAAGGATAGTAAGGGAGATATTCTTGCTCTTGTTGCTTAGAGGCTTAATATTGGAACAAATAATGAAGCTAAGGCCAGGGCTGCATTATTGGCTTTACTAGTGGCAAAAAAGTTGAACCTTCAAAAAATTCACCTTGAAGGTGATTCACTCATAATTATTAATGCTATCAAAAATGGGGCAGCCAATGCATGGCATTTGAGGAACATGATTGAAGAAATCTCCCTTCTCCTTCACTCATTTCTGGATTTCAAAATCTCTCGTGTCTTTAGAGAAGGAAATTAGAAGGTGGATTTGGTCTCCAAGTGGGCTACAAATCCTATTATGAGCATTGAACCATGTTTTGAAACTTTCTCTAATGAGATTTTTAGCAACTAAATTGTTTCTTTGAATGCAGGTTTACATCCGTGTCTCTTGATAAGACTCATTATGCAGGTGAGGCTGATGACTATGTGCATATTATAATGTCAGATGTGACCTTGACAGCTGATCCATGACTGCTGGTGAAAGGACATTACTCTGCTATTTTTAGAATGGTTTGCCCGATGAGTCTGCTACAATCGGATGATATCTTATGTTGTCAGTTCAAGTTGATAGCTTAGAGATTTTTATCTGAATTGGCGGTGCACTTTCTTGTTAAGGACAATGTTAAGAATCTGGAGGACAGTTCAGCACATCTCAGTGCACATGCAAAAATAGTATTCTTATGTTTCAATCTTGCAGGACTTCACTCTGATTTAGGAAAGATTCTAGACTCACAATAGTGGCAGTTGATCTGTTCAAGAGCTCTCTTTTATCCAGCTTGTTTTTGAGTTTAAAAACCACCTCTCATCTCCATGATTTACATCTCTGTTATCCCTCTTAAGTTTTTCTCTCTTCAAAGGCGACATGGAGGCTACTTTCTCAGTAAGAACAAAGAAGCAGCAAATCTGTGGAGGGTCTAGCAAGTATTGAAAGGATCTTAGGATTGCTGAATATCAAACATGAAGGGTTGGCTATGGCTATCCAAAACATTTTAGGTAGTCAATATCAAGAAAGATATGCAAAACGCAGATCCAATGTTGACATTATCTCCTTAGTAATAGCATGGGCCCTACATCTTGGGGAGACTGAAAGTGAGGTAAAGCGCATCATCGAACTCCTCTTTGATCTGACATTGTTGCTTGGTCTCGATTCAATACTTGAATGGGTTGTTCCTGGACGTGGTTTTGACTACAGTGAGTGCTTTGCTAAACTAAAAGAGGGCTTTAACTATGGTCATCTCCCCTTTCTCACTTGGTGGGGGAATGTTGACCAAGATGCTTATCAAAAAAATATGGTAGGCAACTGGAAAACTCTGAAATCCATGGTGGAGGACTTAGCAAGACCAGCAGAGGTAAAAGATAAAGCTGTTTTTGAGGAAGTGCCCAGGCAGAAATGCGGGCAGAGGCAAGGGAAACAACATGAAGAGGAATGAATAGTTATGGTGGCTTTATTCCTCCAACAATAATTTTGTTTAAGGCTGATTGATATATGACTCATGCCCTTCCTACTTTTATTCTCTAGAATCTCTTCTATGCACTATGTCTTTACTTTATTAGTATTTATGTAAATGGCTGAGTGCTTATGCCTCATGCCTTCTCTACTTATCTTCTAGATCCTTTCTATGCTTTCTCTCTGCACTAGCATACAATCTCTACCAGCCCATTTTGCTAAATCTCTATTGGGCTCTGTTGCTATTTTCTTGCTCTCCTGAGATATAAAGCCTCTCGGCTTTTCTACTATAGTTGTAATCTCTTCCTAATATTTTAAATATATATCAAAAAAATTGTTACAGACCAAAAAAAATATATTGAGTGGCTCAAGAATTCCAAGTGGGGGACAAAGCAGTAAATGGCCTTTAAGAGGAATGGGTGGCCATTTTGGACACACGGGCTTGGAAGGGATGGCTATTTTGGAGTCAAACATAGCATTAAATATTTGAGTGGCTCAAGATTTTCAAGTGGGGAGACAAACTTGTAAGAGGAATGGGTGACCTTTTTGGAGAGAATTTCCCCATGTGGGCGAGCATTCTATTAGACTTAAAAAGGTTAGGAACCACCCTTTAAGTATAATTAAAGGGCAGTTAGGTAGGGAAACATGTTTAGAGGATGAGGTGATGGGAGTAGAGTAGGAATAGGTTAGGCTTAGGGCAGGTCTCTAGGTTGGATTAATAGGTTCCTAGCTAGGGTTTAGATTATAATTCAAATTAGATTTGAATAAATCATAGTTTAAAAGAATTAGGAATATGGAGGAATTTTCAATAAATATAAATTTATTAAAAAGGGGATTTTTGTGAGACAAATGTATTTAAATAAAATACATTAGAATAGTATTTAGATTATTAATAAATACCAGCAATGAAACTATTTAATTGATTGAATTAAATAGTTAGAGGAATAAGAGGGAATTTAATATTAATAATAATATTGATATTTTTGGACGTCTACATTTTGCCCCTCTTTGATGTGGCATCACAAGTGACGTTACGTCAAAGACAAGAAAGTAAGTTGCCCCAGAGGAAGAGGGTTTTTAGGAGTCATGCCAAAGCAACGACAACATAGGGTTGTGCCCGTCGAGAAAAGAACACAACAAATACGACGTTGTGGGTTTTTCTTAAAAAAGGACGCAACGGGTAGGAGGAAGAGATAGGAGGGAATAAATAGAAGCCTTCTAAAATGCAACTAAGAATGAAAATGCAATGATGAGATTAAATGCAGTAAACAAGCTTTGGGGATCCAGTTGTGTGAAAAATATGGAGAGCACATCTGATTTTGATATTGCAATAGGAGGTATGCATTAGGTGTTAGAAAACACAGATGACAAGATTCCTTTGCGTGGACTAGATGCTTAAACAAAAGCACACTACAAAAGACACATGTATCAGTATCCACCAGTCACAACGCACCAAGATATAGCAGATTGAGGTAGTGGTGAGTAGGTTGAAACTAACACAAAAAGATAAAATCAATAAAGAAGGCCTCATGACCAAGCAGTCATTCAGTCCGAAGTTCTTGCCATGAACATGATTGATGTGATAAAGGATTGGATAAGCCGACGTCGGAAGGATGGATCCTAACGGGCAAGGATTTGATTTGAGTTTATTAAAAGATATTCGCTAGCAAAAGTTGTGAACAAAATGAGGAGCAAGGATAGGCGGTCGCAAAACTAATTTGATGAAAAACATGATTGCAGTTGCAGGAGTAAAAATGTTAGTGAAAATGAAAGAACTGAACAATGCGGAAAGAAATGATGGTTTATTGCAAGATTTTTGAGAATATTTTTTTTGAATTTTTGAATTTTTTTGAATTTTTTGGATTTTTAAGTGTTTTTTGGAATTTTCTGCGCATTTATATCGTACAACAAGAGTAATAATACAATAATATATAGGCAGGAGAAGAAAAAGGAGTGGAAATTTTTTTTGAGAAAACTAGGGCTATAAGAGGGGTTGGAGGGCTAAAGGAAGCTCCTTTGTGAATGTATATCAACACCCAGGTGCACGGCGATATATTTATTGACAACAGACAATGTATTTATGGACATGATTATATATATATGATGATCAATTGAGGACTCTACGATTTGATGTGATTCTATGCCTTGATCTATATGATGTTATGATGCATATGCTTATATGAGTACTGACATTGATGTTTGCAGGATGTGATGTTTTATGATTATGTATATAGAGATGAGAGGTTTAGATGTATGTACCTAGATGTAGGCTTATGCATTTGATGTATATTGTAGTACTTGTAATGTAATGCGATGGGTGTATTTAATATGCTTATGAATGTTTTTATGCTACAATGCAATGATCCTAACAATGCAATTATGTAATGCAATGATCCGTATGAAAATGAAGGTATGGAGCGGATGCAATGGGACTCGTATTTTTGGTGTGTGTCACATTCAACTGATGAACCAGCCAGGAGGACTACGAAGGACTAGGCAAGGAGGGTTAGCATGACAAGGACCTGGGATGTTAGTGTGATGGCGAGAAGACTGGATATGTCACAAATATACAAGGATCAGATTGAGCGATTAATTACAAGCGAATAATTACAAATGATTTATGTACACATGTTGTCATCGAGATATGATTGGATCATGTTTTTTGATGCGTGCGATAGTTTAGTATGCTGATTGATTAGTTCAAGAGGAAGGATACTTCCTACAAGAACCCATAGATGATGATGTTCTATAATTAAGTCTACGAGAGGAAGGATACATCCTCAGAGGACCCATTTCTAAAAAGATGGGATTTGTAAATTTGATAGGTCAAGGTGCACTGCGATCAAACTACGGAGCCAAGATGTCATCAAAAGGCGCTTGCCAAAGCTTAAGATTTTACGAGCGTAACTGGATCATGTTCTGCAAGGATACCAACCAAAGACATGAGATATATACAAGCAACACTAAGCGAATGAATAGATGGAATATGTACAAGACTGAAGCTCAGGGATTGGGATAGTACAATGTATGAACAACAATATACAAGATTATGTGTACAAAAGCTCAGGATATGAGATAGGAGGATCACTTTGGACTAGTGTGTATGATATGCAAACACCCAAGGAATATGGGAAACGCCGAGGTTAGTGGAAATGTGATGCTGGTGATGGAGGGAAATGATATTTTGATAGATAATGGAATGTTCCACTATGTGTGACGCCTGTTTCCAGGTTTTCATCACCCATACTTTTCCAAGGTGCCCGATTGCCAAGTTTTCACCATTAGACGAAATTTTTCTCTTTATTATATTTTTTTTATTCCTTTGGATCTTTTTTATGTTTTTTATGTTGTCCAGGTGCCTGTTTTCAAGGTTTTCACCGAGACCAATTTTTTTCAGCTTCATTTTTCTTCTTTTTTGAGATTTTTTCAGGACTATTTTACATTGTTTTTGTGCTTTTTCCAGGACCTTTTATACTTTTTATGGATTTTCTCAGATAACTAGAATGAACAACCAGCCGTGAGGCATAGAAGTGTCTGAGATGAATGATGTTGGTAGGATCATTCAATGGTTCTCCTTCAAGAGTGGAGAGTTGATATGCCCCAGAACCGAAGCATGCAGTGACAATATAGGGGCCTTGCCAGGTGACTTCAAACTTACCTTTCTTTTCCCGATCAGTACCCACTTTCTAATTTTCCTTTAGCACAAGGTCCCCTACCTGAAACTGGTGTGGGTCGACCTTCTTGTTATAGTTCCACTTGAGTCTATTTTGGTAGACAATCAGGTAATCATAGGCTTGCTGACACTTTTCATCTAGTAGATCAAGCTGTGTGAGTCGTGTCACTCGATAATCTTCATCATCAACCAAGCCTCTTAGTGATACTCAGAGGGATGGTAGTTTGACCTCAATTGGTAAGACTGCTTCAATGTTGTAGACTAGGGAATAGGGAGTAGTACCAGTAGGAGTACAGTAGGAAGTGTGATATGCCCAGAGGGCAGCATTGATTTGGAGATGCCAATCACGACTAGTATCATTAACAACTTTCTTAACGATTTTGAGGAGGGTTTTATTAGTTGCCTTATCTTGGTCATTACCTTGAGGGAAATATGGACCAGAGAAATGGTGATGGATATGGAGGCGAGCACAGAGGTCACTAACGTGTCAATTTTCAAATGGTGTACCGTGATCTATGAAAATAGTGGAGGGTATGCCGAAGCGGAAAACAATGTGATAGAGGATGAATTTAGATATCTAGACACTAGTAGGGAGGGTGAGCGGAATTGCTTCAACCCACTTTATAAAGTACTTTGTTGCTGTGATTATGTACTTGTGACCTTCAAAAGAGAGGGGAGTAATCTTACCAATGAGGTCAAAACCCCAACAAGAGAAGGGCCAAGGAGGTGCAATAGGTCTGAGGTCCTGGGCAGGAGCATGGATCAGATTGGCATGTTGTTGGTAAGGTAGGCACTTCTTGATGAACTCATAAGCATCATGTTCCATTGTAGGCCAATAGTACCCTATACATAAAATTTGCTTGGCTAGGACCATGCCACTCGTGTGGGCACCGCAAATTCTATCATGTACCTCTTGTAAAGCCTGGGCGACTTCATTTTCATCTAAACACCTAGAGAGCACGTTGTGATAACTTCGACAATAAATGGTGTTGGCTACGAGGGTGTATCGGGAAGCTCTGTAGATAAAGTTTTGGCATTGGGTTGTAGTGAGATGAGGAGATATGATACCATTTTGTAGGTAAGCTTGGATATCATGGTACCACAGGGACTGGGGACCAACCAAGACACATACATGATTTGATTCATCATTCTCATAAGTGGGAACATGAAGTTGCTCAACTAAGAATTCATATTGCATAGATTCATGAGGAATCTCTAGGAGGGAGCCAATTGTGGCCATTGCATCAACAACCTTTTTTTGAAAGCGTGGTACTTGTGTTATCTGTAAGTGGAGGAAATGCTCTTTCATCTTGTCAACCATCTGCTTATATGGCGTCAATTTGTCATCTTTGGTTTGATACTCATCGAGAACCTATTTGATGATGAGTTGGGAATCACCAAAGACATTTAGAGCTGTGATGTTCCATTCTATAGCTATGTGGAGTCCTGTGATTAGTGCCTCATAGTCTACAATGTTGTTTGTGCAGGGAAATCCCAATTTGAATGACATAGGGATGTAATCACCTTGAGGGGTGACAAAAAGTATTTCTACCCCTGCACCATGAGTTGTGTAGGACCCATCAAAGTAGAGTTGCCAAGTTGGTTTTTCTTCTATCATTTACAAATGCTCCTCTGGAAATTTTTTTACCAAAGGATATGCGTCTACCAATGGCGCTTCTGCTAGCTGATCAACGATGACTTGCCCTTTAGTGGCTTTCCTATCTACTGTTGGAATTATATTGGAATGATGTACTGAGAGGGGAGGGGTGAATCAATACTTCTAAAAAATTTCTTTGGTTAGCCCATTAACCTTAATTATCAGTTTGTAAATTATCTTATCTAACTGTTCATCTTTTTTTATGTATATGCAATTATATCATAAGTTCTTTAGTATGTAACCATAATAGAAACATTCATGAAAATAGATAACACATAACACAAGATATGATATCACAGAAAACTCATGTTAGGAAGTAAAAACTACGGTGGGGATTGTTACCCACAAGACTTCACTATCTGCAGATAAGAAGGGACCGATTAAGGCTTATAATTGGTCACTTTTGATGATGTAACCTGTTAGGAGTATTACAGTGGAGACCTGTTAAGATCTACTTTGTTTGAAGCTTTAGCAACACTGTTAAGTGTGCACTCTGTTAAGAGATTTGTAAAGAATGGTTAAGTCCACCTTCTAAAAAAGGATTTTAGATGTGATGCACTTGTTAGAATGCAACTACATAATTCTTTCATTTGATGATGTACGCAATCTTTAATTACTGATAACATATCCTATTAAGCTTCATACATATAAGTAATAATCCTTTCATGATTGAATAATACCTTTATCTGCTCATTGGTAGCCTCTGTGTGTTCTTGACAACTGATGTGATCTATTTCTGAACTTTGCATGAATTCTACCTTCTTCTCCTTAGATGCTCTTCGTGGCTATCAACAATAATGAATTCTTTTTTTCATAATTGATTTGAACATCTATTTATACTTGATTTTGGCTCAATTCTTGATTCACGCTTCACAAGTTAACTCTAGATCCAAGGTTTACAACTTGACCTTGATCTTTAGTTAGATATGTTTTAGATCCATTAGGATGCTTTAAAACATTTACATAAAG
>MU224825.1:273846-306132 GCA_018584345.1 Thuja plicata
AGACAAATGTATTTAAATAAAATACATTAGAATAGTATTTAGATTATTAATAAATACTAGCAATGAAACTATTTAATTGATTGAATTAAATAGTTAGAGGAATAAGAGGGAATTTAATATTAATATTTTTGGACGTCTACACAACCATTTTATCCATGGTAAATCCAACCCACTATAAAATAAAATGTATTCATCCTTAATGGGGTGAGTGACAGAAGGAATTGAGAATCAAACCTCCTCTAGTAGTCCTTTGGGATTGCGCAAAATCATATTTTTATGCATGTGGGAGGCCTCTATAATGGGAGATGAAAATCAAAACTTTTTGAATGGAATCTTGACTACAACCTGGTTAAAATAGCAATGCCTACCTACTAAAGCCATTTAAAAGCTAAATTTTTCCATAGGTAGATTGTTTGGAAGTTTTGCATGTGAAAGACCCATGAAAATAATTGAGAATATACACTCTGTGTGTAGTTTGAGGATTTAAAATTTGCTTTGTTGTGTGTGTGTTGTGGTTGATGGTTTATATTGCAAAATGACTACATTCGTCAAGATCTGATCAGACCTTAAAACTTTTAAAAATTAATCAAATGGTGGTAAAAAATAATAACATATTTATGCTTTGGTGGCCTTTTGACGCATACAAACAAAGAAGTAATGCTTATCAACTATCAAGTAGTTCTTATAAATATAACTTTACCACTTGTAACCAAAGAAGTAGTGCTTAGAAAGAATCATTTACTGCTTATAAGCAAAGAAATAGCGTGTACAAACTTGAAGTCACACTTACACAGTATAAAGTAGCATGCCTAAATAGTCAACCAGGGCGTTATGCTTTTCCAGTGAGCACATATGATCTAAAATATGAATCAGATTATAATAGCTAGTGTGATACCTGCGGTATTATCAAGTTTAATATAAAAAAACCAGAAGACTAACAACAGAGTTGTAAGCCAAAAAGTGATCCATTCTATTCAAAATTAGAGTTTATACAAATATGATGGATCCCAAGGGTCACTAGAATCCCTTGGAAATGAAATGAAGAGTCCTCATAATGTTTATTACAAATAAACTTATTAAAACTATGAAAAATTTCAAAAAAATTATATAAAAATTTAGGCCCACTTGGAGAAGGCGTAACTTTCTGTTAGGATTAGGTAATACTAAGAGGGGGGTGAATCAATATTACAACACTTAATTAAACTTTTAAACCAATTGCAAATAATCCATAATCTTGTAGAAATGAAAATAACATAAGCAAATAACACAGTACTCATAACACCATTATTTGTTGTCGAGGAAACCCTGGCCAAGGGAAAAACCTGGTGGGGATGGCACCCACAAGCATGCACTAAAGTATAGTGTCCCTGTTAGGAGACCTAGCCCTTTTAGGAGCTGAATATTACATAGTACAATTCCTTGTTAGAGGAATAACAACCCTGTTAAAGGTATACAACACCCTATTAGGGGCCAACTGCACATACAACTCTTACAATATAGTTTTGTTACAAAATGTTCGTAGTAATGAACTAAAAAAGCATCTCTAATGCTTAGATAGTTCCAGTCATAGTTCTTCAATGATCTCTTTCATCCTCTGATTTTTCATTCACATATCAAATCCAAAAAAAACTTTGTTCACAACTCTTTCTTTGCTCAACAAAATGATCTTACATATATATCTTTCTTCTTTACCAAGTAGGCTCTCAAATACAAATATTACATAGTCGGCTCTCACTACAAAGTACATTTAATAAATAAAATATCAAATTCATATTCAGTGCTCTTTCATAATCAAAATATAGGTTATCAACAATCATAATCCAACTCCAATTGCCAGGAGTCCACGTCATACTCCCTGAATCATCGCTTCTGTCCAGCTGCTTTGTATCACTTTATTAATCTTGGTCTATCTTCAAATCTCTCTATGTTATTGTAAACATTACCAAAACAAAATTGATCTTAGGTGGAGGTCACACATACCCCATACTATCTTCTTCTAAGCTCACTTGTCATAACTCATTGATCTTGATCTTCGATACTCAAAATACCTCTATATTTTTGCTTCTGTACTTAGCCGATTTTAGAGTCACCAAAACTTAACTTTAAAGGAATCGATCAGTAAGTCAGATGTGTTTCCATAAATGACAACCAAAAAGTGAATCACATCATACAAAATTTATCACTTTCCAACAATCTCTCCCTTTGGCATTGATGGCAACACTTAACAAAAAAATGACTAAGTGTTCCAACAACAAAAAATATCTCTCCTTCTTTCTCTATTTTGTTTTTCTATTATCCCTTATAAATTATCTTCTCCTCTTCTCCCTTGTTCATTTTTCTCTTCTCTCTTCTCCCCCTTTGACAACAATTACAAAGGTGCATAAAAAGTAATAAAACTAGTGCTTGCTTACCAATTTTAGAATATCTTGAAAGGAATCTTCCAAGATCTTCACTTCTGTACTCCATGACTTAAGAAATATTTGAATAACATGAATTAGTCCATTTAATTCAAATGATGTTGTCTGTACTTCTTTCAACTATGTTGGCATAGAGTCAGCCAATGATTCCACAATTTTCTCCATGTTTGATAAGTGGGCTTCAATAATTGATAGCTTAGGAGTGATTAAACTCTTCAGGAAACCAAACCTTGTCAAAACTCTCCCTTTCTCAATATCCAATACATTTAGTTTAGCCAAAATTATTCTTACTTCTTTTTCCAATTCCATTATAGATTGTGAAGAGGTCTCACAATTGTCCATCATGTTGTTCAAGGTTTCCCTGTCCTTGGCAATAATGTCTTCAACATTCTGAATATGTCTGATAGGGTTTATGCAATAGCTGAATAGTTTCCTGCCATGTGTAACACAACTCTTTGCATTTGTTGTACTGGTTCTTAGAATGCCCAAGTCCCATGAGATATACTGTAAAAATTCAAATAGCTTCTTCTCTGAGTAGTTCTTTTTCTGCTTTTCCTTCTGCAATCTTTACCAAGTTATCATAATGTCCATCAAATGCATCAAGTGCCAAATTCAGGTTCTCTACATCATCTTTGTTCTGGAAAATAATAGGTACTGGGAGCAATATGTTCACAGTATCAATTTCTCTAGACATCACCTTGGTCTTCTTGTCACTTTTCTTGTCAGATCTCTCCTTTACTTTAGTAAGTTCAGTAAAAGATAATTTTACCATCTCATCCTCATCCATGCAATCAAAATCGACATCAATAGATTTGTCTTTACTTTCCAACAATAAGGTAGAAGATGTGTCAACTTCATTCTTGACTTCAACATTTATTGTTTCTTCTTTCTGCTCCAATTCTTTCTGTCCTTCTTCCTTAGTCATTATATTGACATTATTTTCTTCAAATGGGTCCTTCTCATCATGTGAAGTATCAAGAGTCACAGGAATACTAGAAACATATAAATTTGGTTGCATATAAACTTTTCTCTTCTCAACACTTGCTTCAGATGTCTTCAAACTCTTCCCATTCCTAAGGGTGTAGGCAGAGTAGTTGTAGGAAGTGGGGTCTTCTCAGGAATAGTGTTCATTAATATCTGGTCCAGTGCTTTTTGAGTCTCTTTAGTAACTTCATCATATTTTCTTGCCATAATATTTACTAGTCTAGTCTTAGTTCTCAATAAAGTTTTCAATTCTTTAAATATTTTGTCTCTTTCTTGCATAGAAACTACAAGAAACATATTATCAATTTCTTGATTTTTGATAGTTTCATCCTCAATTTGTGCTAGTTGTTTCCTAGTCTCCAATCTACCATATAACTCTTTAGGTATACTTCCCTCTATCTCCAATAGTTTCTTCTTGAAAATAAGTAAATGATTAACTACAACATCCTCAATCCAAAGTTTATCGATTTCCTCATACCTATCATAGTATTTGTTAATAAAAACTAACTTCCCTTGCTCGATAACTCTCTTCTCAATCATCTTCAAGTCAGGTTTCCATATATGCTTGTCACTTTCAGGTCTCTTCTCTTCTCTCATAGTGTTTTGTTCTTTAGGTGGTGAAATTTGTCTATTGGATCTAGTACTCACTCTAGGAAAAATATTTTCTGCTTGCGAGGTATGCTATGGTGGAGGGGAGGTTACACCAATAACTGTAGGAGATGGACTGTCTACCATCACTACTTCAAGAGGTGTAAGAGTTGCAGTAGTAGTACTTTCAAATCCATAAGATCTCTCTATTAACTTCTTCTTAACTTCCTTCAACTCTTCCTCTGTGAATCCTGCCTTAATACCACATTCATGCACAATGTTGTCTGCTTTTCTTTCCCTCAAACCTCTGGTCTGTTCCTCTCTTAATTTAGCTGATTTTTCCTCATAGGTTCCCCTCCTTAGATGTATCTATCTTAGATGCTAGGACATGTTCGATTTACATAGTTAATACCTTAGAACTTATCTCATATCCCATAGGATAACACCATTTCTTCCTTGGTATAACTGCCTCAAAGCATACATAATCAGTTTCAACCATGAAACATATTGTATCCTTGTACTTCTCAACTAAGTCTTTAGGTATCTTGTATCTTCCTTTCATCTGCCTCTAAAGAATCTTAATCATACCAAACAACTCACCATCAACCCGTGTGTTGTTCTGTCTTTTGTAACTGTCAGAAATATGTATACTAGCAGGTATCCCTTTTCTCCAACCACTAGGGTGCTTGCCTAGAAATTTGTGCTCAATGTGTATGCACATATGCATCAATAGTGAACCAAATCTGAAGGTCTTCGATCTGTCTTTCTTTATCAATTTCACATTCTCCAGAAATTGTTGTGCTAACACTTCACATAGATTGTGTTTAGTATTCTCTTTCACCATTCTATATTTCATCATGATAACTCCTACAGATACTAAATTAGGTCTACTACTATAGTAGAATTTGTAACCAAGTATCATAGCAATCAATTTTACATCCTATTGCACAATGTTGCTTACTGACATAGCTCACTTGTCCCATTTCGAGTGTGTTAGGGTTTCAACTTGCTTCTTAACATGTTTCTCTACTACAGGAATGATTCCACTATTATCCAATCCAGTAATCTCATGAATCAATTCACTACAAATCTTCACAGGTTGCTCGCCTATCCAAATAAATTGATCATGTACTCTGCTCAACAATATCTTAAACCATTCTTCTTCGTTGAATTCATATAAGTCTAGAATTTTCATAATGCTCAATTGATCAACATTTTTGTATTCATCTCTCATAATGCCTTTTTCAGTCATATACTCCATTTTAGTAGAAATTTCATCAATACCCAGTATATCATACTTACAATGAATGCATGCCCTAATGTCTTCTACATGTAAAACTCTGTATGGTGTCTGAGAAAATTCTCCTTTAGGGTCTTCTTCACAAGAATTGAAAGGATGTTTCTTGAATTTATATCTAGGTCAATCTACAACATCATAAACAATAGGTGCATCCATAGTTAGATGATGTAAATACCACTTATATGCTAAATTTTGAGTTTTTGCTTCAATCGATCACGCAAGGCAATTGTAAGATAGACTAAATCTCTCTTCTCTTTGATTTCCTTAGGTCGATGCTCATAAAATGTTAAGGAAATAGATAATCATATGGTTCTTTATACAATGTTAAGTCATTAAAAGTTCACATTACCCAATGTTGTCCAGTCGGCTATAAATCTCACGATCACATAATAAGCATCATTTAATGTTGCACTCTTAAATATATACTCCATGATGTCGGCCACAATCATACCTAAGCTTGCTAGAGCTCAATCCACAAAATTAGGTGCATGATATATTCTGATATCTTCATCCAATGCTCCCCCTAAGGCCATAATCGACCAATTAGGTCGATTCTACTTTGTTACCATCAGACGAAGATCCAGTAGCATCTATTGTGTCTCCCTGAACCAATTTCTCACTTGACTCTTTGATCTTCCATATATTACCATTGTTGTTATCCTATTTATTAAAACAACTGTCAAAATCATTCTTTAAATATGCAACACTCTTACCAATATCATTTCCATTCTTCTATGTATTTATAGGAGGTAGCACTCTTCTGTTGTTTTCTCCATTATACCTGCAAAACATCGCTATATGACCTGGATTATTGCATTTGTAATGTATAGGAGGTCTTCTTTCCTGATTTACTTGTAGCTTACAATAATTCACAATGTGTCCAAGATTATTACATCTTTAGCATATAGGTTTCACTATAGGTTCTCTTCCATTATCTTGTCTATATCTAGATTGATTAGGTTTCCTGCATTCTACTTTCTTGTACCCATATCCATTACAATTAAAACAATAACTAGAAAAGGTCTTAAAGGGGGCATTACCTCTGCAGTCTCTTTTCAAGTGTCCAAACTTGTTACAGCCAAAGCATCTACCATTGAAGGGTTTGATCTGCTCTCTAGGTTCTTCAATAGTAGGTTTTTCAGCATCAATCTTTGCATCATATTTCTCTTCTTGTTTCTTTGAACATTTAGCTTCATTGAATCCAACACCAGTCATATCACCTTTAGGTTTTTTTCTGTCTCTTTGTTCATCGATAAAATCAATGCTAGTGTGAAGTTTCTTAATGTGTTTCTTTGCCTCAACAAGTTCACCTTTTATGATCTGATTGTATTTCTCCAATTCTAGATACTTATTCTTGTAGTTGTCAGCCTCATTCTTCATTTTTTCTATTAAAGTATTTGCACTATTCAAAGCTTATTCAATCTTCTTCTTAGCATCTTTTTGTAATAAAATCTTTAGTCATGGATTCATTCTCAAGTTTTAAGGTTTCATTTTCTTCTTCAAGTTGTTTCATCTGATCTGAATTATCTTTGTCCGAATCTTCTTTTATTTGAACCACAAGATCCTGTCTCTGACTTCTGGAAAGTTCAAGCTAGTCTCTAAGTTTCTTTATAAATTTCTCATCTCTTCGCATGTTGAATCTTAATTCTCCATTCTCTGCTTTTGCTTTATCAAGGTCTTCAAGTGCAGCATCAAAGTTTTCTTGCAAACTATCTAAATCCATTCTAATCTCCCTTAAGCTATTAGACTTTCTCTCCAAGGGCCAAAAGCTCTGATACCAATTGTTAGGATTAGGTAATACTAAGAGGGGGGGCTAAATCAATATTACAACACTTAATTAAAAATTTCAACCAATTGAAAATAATCCATAAGCTTGCAGAAATGAAAAGAACGTAAGAAAATAACATAGTACTCATAACACCATTATTTGTTGTCGAGGAAACCCTGGCCAAGGTAAAACCCTGGTGGGGATGGTACCCACAAGCATGCACTAAAGTATAGTGTCCCTGTTAGGAGACCTAGCCCTGTTAGGAGACCTAGCCCTGT
The DNA here is from genome assembly GCA_018584345.1 of Thuja plicata. Classification (NCBI taxonomy): domain Eukaryota; kingdom Viridiplantae; phylum Streptophyta; class Pinopsida; order Cupressales; family Cupressaceae; genus Thuja; species Thuja plicata. The sequence continues at coordinate 281,182 of MU224825.1, forward strand.
TAGGAGATGAATATTACATTGTACAATTCCTTGTTAGAGGAATAACAACCATATTAAAGGTATACAACACCCTTTTAGGGGCCAACTGCGCATACAACTCTTACAATATAGTTATGTTACAAAATGTTCTCAGTAATGAACAAAAAAAGCATCTCTAATGCTTAGATAGTTCCAGTCATAGTTCTTCAATGATATTTGTCATCCTCTACTCTTCCATTCACATATCACATCAAAAAAAAACTTTGTTCACAACTCTTTCTTCGCTCAACAAAAAGATCTTACATATATATCTTTCTTCTTTACCAAGTCGGCTCTCGAATACAAATATTACATAGTCGGCTCTCAATACAAGATACATTTAATAAAGAAAATATCAAATGCATAGTCAACACTCTTTCATAATAAAAATATAGGTTATCAACAATCATAATCCAACTCTGATTGTCAGCAGTCCATGTCATACTCCCTGAATCATTGCTTCTGTCCAGCTACTCTGTATCACTGTTCTGTTGCTATCTGTCAGTCTTAAAATCTCTCTATCTTACTGTAAACATTACCAAAAAAAAATCAATCTTAGGTGGAGGTCACACATACCAAATAATATCTTCTTCTAATGTCACTTTTCATAACTCATCGATCTCAATCTTTGATACTCAAAATACCTCTACATTTGTACTTCTATACTTAGTCAATTTCAGAGTCACCAAAACTTAACTTTAAAGGAATTGATCAGTAAGCCAGATGTGTTTCTGTAAATGAAAACCAAAAATTGAATCACATCATACAAAGTTAATCAATTTCCAACACTTTCTATTCCTAGCTTCGATTTGCAAACCATTTACTTCGTTGGAAAGATAATAAAAAATTCTAGAATGAAAATTGGGAGAGCAACAAAGATGAGATCAGTGTGTTAAGCCCATAAATGGCTTGAAGATCTTAAAAAATGTAATTTACTAAGACATAGAAAATATTGAAAAATTAGATTTCAGTATTTCCCAATTCCATCCTTATCAGTGTACAACATATTCAAGTAGCGTGCACAAGCTTTTAAGTAGTGCGTACAGACTGGGACTCTCAAACAATGAGTATCTCTTAGGATTTTTGGAAAAATTTAGAATCATTTTTGGATACCCTTTTCGGAGTACTTCCTACCCAAACTATCAAACTGATCATATTCTATTAGATTCAAGGAGTTCAATTTTTTTTCAATGGAATTGATCAAAAGGGTGAGTTAAAGGTTATTTATTCCATGCAAATGCCTGCTTTTACAAGATCTAACTATATCAAGTCAACCTTACAAGCAGACGTAACTTATCTTAGGAAAGAGATACCCTTTCTAAGCAAAAACCTAGCTTCCTAACTACCATCATTTCAAACTGAAAAGGAAGGGAAAAATTACACAATGGCTTTTCCCTTTGGACACACAGATCCTGACCTTATCAATCTTGTCAGTAATGACACCAATAATAACCAAAATGGTGGAAATAAGGATGCAAACAAAAATGGAAAAAATGGGGGAGGAAATGACCCTAACAATGGAGGTGTTGACATGAATAATGGAGGGAATAAGGACCCTCAAGATAAGGAGGCCACCGAAGAGAGAGTGAATGAAGTGGCTCAAAGTATCTTCTTTATGAAAATCATGGAGAAAATCCTAGAGAGAGATAGGGAGAAGTATTTATTTGACCTAGCCCAAGTAGGGGTAAAACTCCCCCATGATTACAATATCACCACCCTAAAGAAGAAGGAGGAGGATGAAAACCCAATTGCAATTATGAATAAAATAAATCAAACTTTTTCAAATGCAATTGGACAACATGAAGAAAATGCTGACTCCAAAACCTTTCTCCATTGAGGCTATATGTCTGCTCCCTTTTGATAAGACCCTAATTATGGTACCATTTCCTCCAAATGTGGTCTTTCCTAAATATGACAAACACATGGAGGTATCCAACCCACAAAGATCATTTGAGGGAATTTTGTGTATTAATCTTGGAGTTCATGCACGATACCACTTATTTAATGTGACTATTTCAAACAATCCTTGGAGGACCCACGATGGAATGGTTCTCAAAACTACCCTCAAACATGCGAACATTTGAAGAGTTGGCCTCAAAGTTTGTAACTCATTAATCATAAAATATCAAACATGACGTCACAATGATAAATTTATGCAACACCAAACAAAAGGAGGGAGATGCATTTCTAGTCTTCTTGCAAATGTGGAGGACAGTTGATGCAAGTATCAAGGGTATGTTGATCCAATCACTGAATCCTTTATATCTCTATGAAGAGTAGTAACCCCTAAATCTTACACCCTTACAAATTGATTCAAAACACAACCACAATACCCCCTATGAACCTATGGATAGCAGATAACTGAGATGGGTTCATTTTGAATGGATTCACTAGGATTCAAGCCACTAGCCTTAGTAAAAAAGATGGCTACAAGCCTTACTAGTCCACACAGGGGTTAATGGGGGTCTTAGATATCATGGAGGAATCAAAATGGATTGGATCCATTCACACAATCAAATTTACTGAGACCTTTGGGTGCATTTGCTAAACTGTCCAATCTAATGCTTGTAGCCCTATCTGGGTAGTACAATCAAATTAACTTTGGAAAGTTCCAAAATACTTAGGGATTGAATAGAATATTAAAATAACTTTTATAAAGATACATATAAACTAGGAGCACCAAGGATTTATGACTCATTACATAGGCTAGGTTCAAGATTTTCCTACTGGGCTAGAGGGCTAATTTGGCCTCCATTAAAGAAGGAAGTGCTAGAAAATGGAATTTTTTCCTTCTAAAACCAATTGGAACACTTAGGTATCCACAATAAAACATAAAATCCACAATTAGGGCCCTTATTTCTTGATTCACTAGGAGTTATACACTACTGTGTATTTTTCAGAATTGGTGCATACATAGAGATATACACCTAGGTCTTTATAACACATCCATCTCCCTATATCAACATGAAAAATAATTTCATAATCATTGAAATCATATTAAAAATAATCTTTCCACCAGAGGTTATGCAATTCCCATGGTGGAAATGCTTCCAAACTGAAAAACAAAGTGAAACCCTTGGAAATGGACAAAAACCAGAGTTGCAGAGATAAAAAATCATGATAACAGGAGTTATAGGTAAGATCTCTTCACAAAACCAGTTTCAATTGAAGGATAAGACATAGGGGATCTAATAAAATCACTATTTTTGATTTGAATCTGTACATGTTCGTACAATCCAAAATAACAGGAAAATGGTTATTTTTATTGATTCAGGAGTCAAATTTACATCATATGGTCTTCCACCCACCTGTAAGGGATATGAAGACTATCCCCAATGGTTTTAGAATAGTTTTTGAACCTCTTGGCCATTGGGAATGATTTATAAACAACTTTTTGAAAAGTTGCTAATATTAAGCAAAGTTGCAATTAAGCAACTTTTGCAATTTTGCAACTAATGAGCAACATGACTCATATGAAAACTTAAGTCCCTAAAATGGAACTATATTATTAGAAAACCATCCCAAGATACTAACATATCCTATAAAAAAACTTATTTGATCCCATGACCATAGTGTACCAAGTGGCTTATAAATTCCCAATCTTGGAACTAGGTCTCACAATTTGGATCTCAATGATATACTAACTCTAATCCTTGAACTACAAGATGTCTTGGGTCCCTTTGGCCCAAGAGTGCACTGAGGACATCAAGGTTTAAGGAGATGAGACTTAATGTTCTAGGAGGTGCTCCTGCACCAATAGTATTTAATAGATATCCTATAATTATGCCCAAAAAAAGAGAAAATAGATATCTTCCTAAATAGTTTGAACACAATCATGAACTATCATTTTTAACTCCAATGCCCACCTACTTTTGAGAATATCATTGAGAATGGAATCAACATAGAGGAAGTTTTTGTGAAGAGTGGAGAGATCAGTCTTTTTAAGGAAAATAAGAATTTTCCTAATGACCATAATAATTTCAACAACAATCGGGCTTCAAATAATAGCAATCACTTTTGGCTCAAGAATACCAATAAGGGACTTTTAAATGATGGATTTTTTGAGGAAAAAAACTTAAAATCCACTCCTTTCAATATCATGAGATCTTCTAATCAAGAGAATAATGTAAATCAATAAGTGAAGGTTCCATTCAACAACAACAACAACAACTTTCAAAACAAGCAAGAGGCTAACAAACCCAAACCATTATTTAGCCCATCACCAAGAAGGAAGTTCACACCCTTGGTTGAACCAATTGAGAATGATTTAAGGACCATAGTTTCTAACAAGATCATTGCCCTACCATATTCAAGGCCTTATGAACCACAAGCTAAACCCTCATGGTGGAATGATGCTCATATTTGCGAGTATCATCAAAACAAAGGGCACAAAACCAATGAATGCATAAGATTAAAGCATGAGGTGTAAGATTTGATAGATAATGGGATCATCAAGTTGAAAGGACCTATACAAAATGAAGATCACGTGGCTTTCAAAACTCATTTCTTCAATCATGAGAATGGATAATCTTCAAATAGTAATCAAAATAACAAAAGAGGAATTGACAAAGTTAATTTTGCACATAGTTATGATAAAGTAATCAATTCCTTATCAAGATATGAGAATACTATCAATGTTTTTGTTGTAAAATATCAACCATCAAAGGAAACCTCTAATGTTGTTACTAGGGGGAAAGCATCAAAGACAACCTTACAAGGAACTACCCCTAAGAATATTGGTCCTAATCAACCATGTTATTCCCAAAGGCAATAAAATATTGTGGATCAAATGCAAAAGACTCCATCCCAAATTTGAATCCTTGAGTTTTTAAAACTCTCACCAAATCATAAGGAGATCTTAGAAAAGGCTCTTGTGGAAACTATCATTCCTGACAACCTAGATGTGGATAGATTTAAAAATATGGTGGGTCGTCTCATTACACCTCATTGTTTGTCCTTTTCCAAACAAGATGACATGTCCATTAATCATCCCCAAAATCTTCCACTGCATATAGAGGTTTTGATACATAAACACCATGTCAAAAGAGTCCTTATTGATGGGGGAGTTGGTCTCAACATTTGCCCATTGAGTCTACTCAAATCCCTAGGATTTTCTGAAGGTGTCATAAATCTGAAGAAGAATATCACTATTAAGGCCTATGGTGATGAAGAAAGGTCTTCTAAAGGAATGGTGGTGTTGCCCATTCAAGTGGGGCCAATAAAAAAAGATATTATTTACCAATTTCTTGACAAGAAATTAACTTATAATATCTCACTAGGGAGACCATGGATTCACAAAATGCAAGTGATACCTTCAACATACCATAAATGTATCAAGTTTCCAAACATGGGAGAAGAAATTACTATAAGTGGAGATGTGAATCCTTTCCAATATTGCATTGTTGTTAAACCTATGAATGAGACATTCATCCCACACAATAGTGAAGGGCCCACCCCAAGTTCTCCTAGAGAGGAAAAACAAGAAGATGGTCCTAGCTCAACTTTGGTCCCTAACTCGGATCAAGACAAGACGAACTCATTTACATCAACTAAGGGTAAAGAAAAAGTTAGTTTTGTAGATGAAAGTAAAAAGAGTGCTAAGTTAAGTGTGTCAAATCAAGAAGAAGACTCAAACCCTTATAGGGTTTAAAATGAAGGAGTCCAAGAAACACATTATCAAAAAATAGATAAGTTGATGAAAAAATTTGAGAAACAATGCAAAATAAATCAAAAGGGTGCTGGAAAATATTTCATGTCCTTGTTTGACTTACCTCCTTCTCCAAAATAACATGGGAGGCCAACTAGTGCTCATTCAAATGAAAAATATAATGCCCATTTTGTAAGAGCAAGTGACAACTCACCAAAGGAATGTTATATTATGGTGACTGATCAGGAAAGTATTATCCAGGAAAGTCTTTTACACTTTCTGCAATGCGTGGGGTTCAGGACGACATGTTCTAACCCTAAAGTGACATAAAGTTTGTACAAATTAGCTTAGGGTTGGGGTTTTGTATGATGTATGTTTTAGTAGCTTCTTGTGGTAGTATTGAGCTATAAGGGGATTGTTGATTATGATCATATTGTAATCACTAGATAATAATAAGATTGGAATTATTGTTTGGTGTAAGTAGCCAAGGGATTGGGTGAACCACATTAAATAATTGTGTCTTGTGTTCTCTTCAGTTTGGTTTATTATTTTCTAATATTGGTTATAATTCTACATGTAATTGTTAGATTTATGTCTACTATTCCTAACAAGTGGTATCAAAGCAAGGTTGTTTTTCAGTTATCCTCTGTAGGAAGGTCTCACGGTTGAGTGGGAGTCTCATGGTCAAGTGGGAGTAATGGAAGATGAGGGTAAGTTGAAGGTTGAGAAGTTTAATGGGCAGAACATTCAGTTATGGATGCAGATGGAGGACTATCTCTATCAGATGGATTTATGGTGGCCATAGGGAGGAGTAAGCAAGAAAGAGACAACTATGTATTAGGAGGATTGGGATATTCTGGAAAGAAAGGCACTTGGTAGAATTCTCTTATGCTTGGCACAATTGGTGACATTGAATATTACAAAAGCAAAGACAACTGAAGAGTTGATGGAAACCCTAGCGAAGTTGTATGAAAATCCTTCTACTTTGAATAAATTATTTCTTATGAAGCATTTATTTAATATGAAGATGGTAGAAGGTGGGTCAATGGTTGATCATTTAAACGAGTTTAATATAGTTACTAGTCAATTATCTTCTGTAAATATAAATTTTTGATGAAGGAATTAGGGCTCTTTTGATTTTTTGTTCTTTGCCAAAAATCTGGAATGGCTGTTAGTAACTCTATTTATAATTTGAACACCCTAAAAATTGATGACTTTGTTGGTGTTATTTTGAGTGAGGAAATTCATAGGAAAAGCTTAGGTGGATCTACATCAGGTAGTGTCTTGAATGCAGAAAGTAGAGGTAGAACAAGAGATAGAGGAAACAACTCTGGAAATCATGGGAAATCATGAGGAAAGTCAAAGGGAAAGAGGTCTCAATCAAGAGGACCTAATGACTGTTGGAAATGTGGAAAACTAGGTCATAAGAAGAAAGATTGTTGGTCTTGGAAGAATAAAGAAGAAGACAAAAAAGAAGGCAATAAGGAGGCAAATGTGGTAAGTAATAAATCTAAAGATGATGTTTTGGTCCTTTCCCTTAAAAATGTTGATGATTCATGGGTTCTAGATTTAGGGGCTTCTTTTCATGCTACACCACATAGGACTTTTTTAATTGATTGTGTCCAAGGTAATTTTGGGAAAGTTTATTTGGGAGATAATGAACCCTTTAAGATTGTTGGGAATGGAAGAATTAAGATTAAGTTGCATAATGGGAATCATTGGCTACTACAAGAGGTAAGACGTGTTCCAAGGTTGAGTATAAATTTAATTTCAAAAGGGTGACTAGGTGATGAGGGCTGCACAGTTACTTTTAATGATAAAAATTGGAAGGTTTCAAAAGGTTCCTTAGTAGTATCAAAAGGTGTGAAAGTAGGTAGCTTATATCTTTGCATAGGTAATACTATTCCTTCTACATTAATTTTTACAGAGAAAAGTGAATGTTCAGGAATAGTTGTTGTAGTTGAGTAGGTAGAAAATGAAATAATCGTTGTGGATCCCTGTAACATAATAAATATTACATTTCAAGGATGTTATGTTTGAAATAGGTGGTGTTTAATGAATATGCGTGTGAGGAGGGTAGGATTGTACTCTTAATCCCAAATTTATTAAAGGGAAGATCCAAATTGATTAACCCTAAAGAAAGGATCAATGCATAAATGAATCAACTTATTAAGGACAAGGATAAAGAGACAAACCCTAATTCTCATTTTATAGAAGAGAGTATGTGATAGGTTTGGATATATTAATAAATTTAATTGAATTGAATAGGAGAAAAGTACTAACCTTGAGATATTACAGATATGAAGAATGCTGTTTTCAGGGGTCTGCACTCAGTTTCTGGAAAATCTGAGACCAGATCTGGAATAGAAATGCGGAAATGAACAAAAACCAAAATTTTTTTTCCATTCTGAAATAGTTCCAATTTGTACCCTCAAGTCAATGTCACCATTGATCTAGAATTTCTGATTGTAATATAGGGCAAAATTGACCTAAAAAGTCTCAGACTGAAAATATGTTTTTGGATCCCAAATTTTTTTTGAAAAGGGTATCCGAATTTGTAATCGAATCTGCTATTTTGAACCTGTACCTACAAGAAAAATTAAGTTATTTGTTGGGGGAGGGGTTTGCCTTAGTCAAACCCTAATTTAGGAATTAACCTTGAAATAAATAATTGAAATAAAGAATGCTAGCAAGTAGTAGAAGTAAATATAATAACGAAGCTATGATACTAAAATAGATATGCAATTGTATTTTGAATGTAAACAAGTATGTAAATATGAAAGCTTGGACTCAATTAGAAACCATAAACCTCCATGATTATATTCTTGAAATCCACCTTCAGCAGAGAATGAAAGAGTCTTGAGGATGCACAAAGGATCTTGAAGGAAGATCACACCACCATGATGGATAGATCTAAGGTTTGAATGATGGATCTTGAATGCTTGAACCAAATCCCTTCAAAGGATTGAATGCTTGAATCCTTGATCTTCAATGGAGAACCTTGAGAGGAAGACTTGAACACCTTGACAGATTTAAAATATTTAGAACAATGGATGCTTGAACTTTTTTCTTGATGACTTCTTGCTTGATTCAATAATTTGTCCTTAACCTTGTTTTGATGATCGTTACTTAGAGAAAATGAGAGGAGAAAACTTCCTTTTATATGAAAATAGGGCACAATATTTTAGAGAGGCCTACATAGGATAATTAAATTCCCTTTAGAACCACACCCCTAGAAGAGGACCTATATTAAATGTAATTTAAGAATCATCACTTCGAAACCCAAAACAGACGACCCGGAAGTGAGAAATGAATTTTTGATGACCTCCGGCAGCCAACAAACTTCCAGATTTGAAAGGGGGACCTAGGTCAAGTTTGAGGTTATCCTCGACCTAGGTCAGTCAAGGTCAAGGTTGACCTTGACCTAGGGATTCAAGACCCCTGGAAAACATGCCAGATGGGATGGATGGTGCCCAGAGAGGCCCAATTAGGGTCCTAAACAGACACAGAAGTAAGAGAAGATGAAAAAATAAGGGGACAATATGATGGTGGTAAAAAAACCCCTAAGGAGGGCTAAACATTCTTAACATGGAAGTTCTTCCATTTCAGGATGATACATTAAGCCCCCACTTTAGTAGGAGTATGGAAATCGAACATACTCGCGGTAAAGTTAGAAGAAAGACTGGTGGATAGCAACGAGGTAGAACATAACTAAGTCAAGGAAATGAGCCCCCAAACCAAGGATTATAACTCAACATACATGCATAAATATATGAAAGTAAAGAGAAATTAATCATAGAAAACATACATGACTACATAAGCAAGACAAGAGCAACACTATAGATAACATAGCTTCATGATCTAATCCTACTAGCATGAAAGCAAAAGAGAGAAAAGATAAAGTGATTACCTTTCCTAGTAAGATGCCCACCTTAACATGAATCACCAAGGAGGGAGATCCCAACAGGTTCACCCATAAACTGTGCTTTGTAATCTTAATGCGTCTTTTGACAGCTTTTGAAATATCCATAGATCCACATTATTGTATCACTTATGGAAATATATAAAATGCGTGTATTTTGAGGATTTAGCAACTTATGTGCGTTACCTTCCAAGGATTTAGCATATCGTAAAATCTAAAATTCTCATCTCTTTAGGATTTAGCAACTTATGTGCGTTACCTTCCAGGGATTTAGCAAAAATAAAAATAAAAATGCGTGTCTCTTCAGGATTTAGAAACTTATGTGCATTACCTTATGAGGATTTAGCATGTTGTAAAATGCAAAATATTATAATCTATAGTATAAGGGAGACCCTATATATTCCGCCCTCCTTATTATGACTACCCACTAGGCAGGATAAGGAAGAGAAAAGAGGATACCTACTTCAAAAGGTAAGGAGATATCCAACTTAACAACAATATACACTATATCCTTAGAAAAGAGTATTGACCCTTACCTCTAAGAACATAGATAATGATTAAATGGATATGTCACATATGGAAAAAGGATCCTCAAAGAGAAAGAGATCTTATCAGCAAGACCCCCACTGTAAAGGAGTGCTTAGGATAAAATATCATCTTCCAAAGAAAAGAGGTACTAGAGATTCAATCATCAAGCCCCCTACGATGAAGAGGAAGAGGAATCTTGGATTGAAGGAATCAAAATCTAACCAAAAACAAAGGCAAGATTTTATAACAAACATAATTTGCAAGATAAAGAAGAGGTGATGACCTAGGACAATCACCTCTCATTTAAGAGGGTATCCATGGTCAAAACATAAATCTTTACAAGGAAATAATGTTTAATGTTAAAAAAATGCCACTAAAATAAGGAAACTAGATTCATAGATAGAGGAAGAAGGAAAATACCTTGCCCCGCATGGATGGAAGCAAAGGATATATCAAATTATATCAAGAGATATTGTAGCAAAGAGATATCTTTACAAAACAAATGTCCTATCAAAGATATAATGAATGATTATCAGTGAAGGAAATATGTACCATAATAGAAAATTATAGGGATAGAATATAGAAAGAATAACCGATCAAACTCAAAACAAAATACATGCTAAGAGAAAAATGGATCCTAGAAGACTGAAAGGAAATACCTCTTTCCCCCCAGTGAAGAGACAAGAGGGAAGATATGATCTAACTTATAGAATAACGAGGGGAATGCCTTATATCAAAATTATGAAGAAATTGTAATACTACACGGGAATGAGATATAATTCCTAAGGCAGCTCTTTCTCAAACACATAATTTGAAATGTACACAATCAGCAAGTAAATGTGTATTACTATAATGAAAAGGACATCTGTATTTAGAAAGAGCATTTTTTGGTATGGGTTTAAAGATTTCTTTGTTAGAATTCATTAATTGGACATACGCTTTCTTAGCCACATCTTGATGTGTATCATGGTGATCTAAACAAGGTGTTGGAAGGACATGAAGAGGAGGATGATGGTTAAGATCAAATACTTTGATTGGAGGAGGCAGGAATACTATACCATATATGTCTTGTTTAGGGGATGATTGAATCAGGTTTTTAATTCCATGTTCATTAACACCAAGCCCTAAACCCTTATATCTTTGTTTATCCACCATAGTATATCCGATAGTATACCTATCTTGCAAAGCTGCTATAGGAGGTGATTGATTATGGTGCTCACGAGAAAATGTTGTTTATGGTGGAATGATAGGATTAGAAGAGGTTTTTTTTCTCCCTTTAATGTCATCATGACTTGGATAAGGAGGGGAAGGTAAATGAAATAATTATCGAACATCAGTATCATGAATCCTAGCTCGAGCCCCATCATAAATGTGGGAAGAACTAAGGATAGAATATAGAGAAAAATAAATAGGAATATTTGGAATTGGATTAGGATTTATAGGATGAGGATTAGGAGGATTATGAACTAGATTAGCAATTATAGGATTAGGATTAGGAATATTAGTATATGGGGTATCATCTACCCAATTCTTCACATAATCCAAAAGAGCAATAAGTCCACTACACAAATCCTTGATGAAAGTTTTGAAAGTAGGAAAAATAGTATTATTTAATATTAAAATAGAATAATAAAGTGAAACATGAAGATTAACAAACATGATGAAGTGGATGATACTTTCATAAACATCATAAGTACTTTAAAGAGATGCTAAAAGAAGCATAATGAGAAAAATAGCCATACCCCAAAGCATCTTAAAGATCTTCATAGGGAATGAAATGCAAGAAATGTTTTTTATATTTTTATGAGGATGTAGATTTAAAATGCAAGAGCAGAAAAATAATTTAGTATGCACGATCTAGTCTCTAAGAAAAAGAGGCAAAGAATCTAACACCAAAAAGAAAGAGTTGTCTATCGCGGGTTCACCAAAATGTAACATAAGAAATATTGCATTTAAGAAATATTGCATTTCAAGGATGTTACATTTGAAATAGGTGGTTTTTAGTGAATATGTGTGTGAGGAGGGTAGGATTGTACTCTTAATCCCAAATTTATTAAAGGGAAGATCCAAATTGATTAACCTTAAAGAAAGGATCAATGCATAAATGAATCAACTTATTAAGGATAACGATAAAGAGAAAAACCCTAATTATCATTTTATAGGAGAGAGTATGTGATAGGTTTGGATAGATTAATAAATTTCTTTGAATTGAATAGGAGAAAAGTACTAACCTTGACATATTGCAGATATGAAGAATGTTGTTTTGGGGGTTTGCACTCAATTTCTAGAAAATTGGAGACCGGATCTGGAATAGAAACGTAGAAACAAACAAAACCCAAAAATATTTTTCTGTTCTAACACAGTTTCGATTTGTACCCTCAAGTCAATGTCACCATTGACCCAAAATGTTTGATTGTGACCTAGGGCAGAATCGACCTAAAAATTCTCAGGCTAAAAATCTATTTTTGGATCGTGAAAGTTTGCCGAAAAGGGTATCTTAATCTGTACTCTGATATGCTATTCTGAACCTGTACCTACAAGAAAAATGGATTGTTTTTTGGGGGAGGGGTTTTCCTTAGTCAAACCCCAATTTAGGAATTAACCTTGAAATCAATAATTTAAATAAATAATGCTAGCAAGTAGTAGAAGTAAATCTAATAACGAAGCTATGATACCAAAATAGATATGCAATTGTATTTTGAATGTAAACAAGTATGTAAATATGAAAGATTGGACTCAATTAGAAACCACAAACCTCCATGATTGTATGCTTGAAATCCACATTGAAAAGAGAATGAAATAGTCTTGAGGATGCATAAAGGATCTTGAAGGAAGATCACACCACCATGATGGATAGATCTAGGGATTGAATGATGGATCTTGAATGCTTGAACCAAATCCCTTCAAAGGCTTGAATGCTTGAATCCTTGATCTTCAACAGAGAACCTTGAGAGGAAGAATTGAACACCTTGAGAGATTTAAAACATGTCAAACAATGGATGCTTGAACTTTTTTCTTGATGACTTCTTTCTTGATTCGATAATTCATCCTTAACCTTGTTTTGATGATCGTTACTTAGAGAAAATGAGAGGAGAAAACTTACCTTTATATGAAACTAGGGAATAATATTATAGAGAGGCCTACATAGGATAATTAAATTCCCTTTAGACCCATACGCTTGGAAGAGGACCTATATTAAATATAATTTAAGAATCATCACTTTGGAACCCAAAATAGCCGACTCGAAAGTGGGAAATGAATTTTTGATGACCTCTAGTAGCTGATAGACTTCCAGATTTGAAAGGGGGACCCAGGTCAAGGTCAAGGTCATCCTTGACCTGGGTTGGTCAAGGTTGAGGTCATCCTTGACCTAGGTCGGTCGAGGTCAAGTTCAACCTTGACCCAGGGAGTTAGGACCCCTCGAAAACATGCCAAATGGGATGGATGGTGCCTGGAGAGGCCCAATTAGGGTCCTAAATAGACATAGAAGTAAGAGAGGATGCATAAATGTGGGGAGAATATGATGGTGGTAAAAAAAATCCCTAAGGAGGGATAAACATTCTTAACATGGAAGTGCTTCCATTTTAAGATGATACATTAAGCCCCCACTTTATCGAGAGTATGGAAATCGAACATACTCGCGGTAAAGTTAGAAGAAAGACTCTGGTGGATAGAAACAAGGTAGAAAATAACTAAGTAAAGGAAATGAGCCCCCAAACCAAGGATTATAACTCAACATACATGCATAAATATATGAAAGTAAAGAGAAATTAATAATAGAAAATATACATGACTACATAAGCAAGACAAGAGCAACACTATAGATAACATAGCTTCATGATCTAATCCTACTAGCATGGAAGAAAAAGAGAGAAAAGAGAAAGGTGATTACCTCACCTAGTAAGATACCCACCTTACCATGAATCACCAAGGAGGGAGAGCCTAATAGATCCACCCATAAATTGTGCTTTGTAATTGTAAGGCGTCTTCTGGCAGCTTTTGAAATATCTATAGATCCACATTATTGTATCACTTATGGAAATATATAAAATGCGTGTCTTTTTTGAATTTAGCAACTTATGTGCATTACATTCTAAGGATTTAGCATATTATAAAATTAAAAATGTGTATCTCTTCAGGATTTAGTAACTTATGTGCGTTACCTTCCGAGGATTTAGCAAAAATAAAAATAAAAATAAAAATACGTGTCTCTTCAAGATTTAGCAACTTATGTGTGTTACCTTCCAAGCATTTAGCATGTTGTAAAATGTAAACTAATGTAAACTATAGTATAAGGGAGACCCTATATATTCCCCCCTCCTTGTCATGACTACCCACTAGGCAGGATAAGGAAGAGAAAAGAGGATACCTACTTCACAAGGTAAGGATATATCTATCTTAACAACAATATACACTATATCCTTAGAAAAGAGTATTGACCCTTACAAATGAATATGTCACATATGGAAAAAGGATCCTCAAAGAGAAAGAGATCTTATCAACAAGACCCCCACCGTAGAGGAGTGCTTAGGATAAAATATCATCTTCCAAAGAAAAGAGATACCAGAGATTCAATCATGAAGCCTCTGCGATGAAGAGGAAGAGGAATATCGGATTGGAGGAATCAAAATCTAACCCAAAGAAAAGGAAAGAGTTTATAACAAACATAATTTTCAAGATAAATAAGAGGTGGTGACCTAGGATAATCACCTCTCATATAAGAGGGTATCCATGGTCAAAACATAAATATTTATAAGGAAATAATGTTATATGATAAAAAAATTCCACTAAACTAAGGAAAGTAGATCCTTAGATAGAGGAAGAAGGAAAATACCTTGCCCCCTAGGGATGGAAGAAAAGGATATATCAAATTATATCAAGAGATATTGCAGCACAAAGATATCTTTACAAAACAAATGTCCTAGAAAATATATCATGAATGATTATGAGCAAAGGATATATGTATCATAATAGAAAATTATAGGGATAGAATATAGAAAGAATAACCGATTAAACTAAAACAAAAATACATGCTAAGAGAAAAATGGATCCTAGAAGACTGGAAGGAAATACCTCTTGCCCCCCAGTGAAGAGATGAGAGGAAAGATATGATCTAACTTATAGAAGAACGAGGGGAATACCCTGTGTCAAAATTATGAATAAATTGTAATATTGCACGGGAATGAGCTATAATTCCTAAGGCAACTCTTTCTCAAACATATAATTTGAAATGTACACAATCAGAAAGTAAATGTGTATTAATATAATGAAAAGGACATATGTATTTAGAAAGATCATTTTTCGGTATGGGTTTAAAGATTTCTTTGTTAGAATTCATTAATTGGACATACACTTTCTTAGCCTCATCTTGACGTGTATCAGGGTGATCTAAATAAGGTGTTGGAAGAAGGACATGAAGAGAAGGATGATGGTTAAGATCAAATACCTTTTTACGAGGAGGCAGGAATCCTATACCATGCATATCTTTTTTAGGGGATGAATGAATTAGGTTTTTAATGCCATGTTCATTAACACCAAGCCCTAAACCCTTATATCCTTGTTTATCCACCATAGTATATCCAGTAGTATACCTATCTTGCAAAGCTGCTACATGAGGTGATTGATTATGGTTCTCATGAGAAAATGTTGTGTATGGTGGAATGATAGGATTAGAAGAGGTTTCTTTATTTTTCCCTATAATTTCATAATGACATGGATAAGGAGGGGAAGGTAAATGAAAGAATTCTCGAACATCAGTATCATGAATCCTAGCTTGAGCCCCATCATAAATGTGAGAAGAACTGGGGATAGAAGATGGAGAAATAGAAATAGGAATATTTGGAATTGGATTAGGATTGATAAGATGAAGATTAGGAGGATTAGGAACTAGATTAGGAATGATTGGATTAGGATTAGGAAGATTAGTAGATGGGGTATCATCTACCCAATTCTTCACATAATCCAAAATAGCAATAAGTCCACTACACAAATCCTTGATGAAAGTTTTGAAAGTAGGAAGACTAGTATTAGTTAATCTCAAAATAGCATAAGCAAGTGAAACATGAAGATTAACAAACATGATGAAGTGGATGATACTTGTAAAATATAAAATTGGGGTGTAAAGGATATAAAATGTAGGATCTATAGGACATATGAGATTGTAAAAGAAGAAAATTTGGTTGTTTATTATTATTTTCTTATTAGGTTTGAGATGTGTTGTATTTCCTTAACATTTACATTTAATTGAAATTTATGTATTATTGTGTGATTAAGCATATAGGGGGAAGTATGATAAGATGTTCCTCTTTTATCCCCAAATGCACAAATGAAAGATCCAAGTTGATTAACCTAAAAGAAGGATCAATGCACAAATGAATCAACCATTTGGAAATGAGAGCAAGGAAGAAGATCTTAAATTATGTTTTATGATTAAGTAGATATGATATATTGCAGTAATTGAAAAGGATGAGAGGAAGTACCAACCTTAAATAATTGCAGATCTAAATAATGTTGTTTTCTAAGGTTTGTACTCTATTTTTGGAAAATATGAAGTATGACCTGGAACATAAATGTAGAGACAAACAAAACCCAAAAATATTTTTTTGATCTGACGCAGTCTTGTGAAAAAGGTCAACCTTGACCCACAAATGTCAGTGCTGACCCAATAATCTTGACCCTAACCTGTGCTACCTCGACAGAAAATCTATTTTTAGATCATGATAGTTCACTGAAAAAGGGTATCCAAATCCAAGTTCAAATCCACAGTTCTAAACCTATATTTGCAAGAAAAAGAGATTTGTTTATTGGGGGGGGGAGGGGTTTGCCTTAGTCAAACCCTGATTTAGGAATTAACTTTGAAATAAATAATTGAAATAAGAATGGTAGCAAGTAGTAGAATTTAATCTAACAATGAAGCTATGATATTCAATAGATATGTAATTGTAATTCAAATGTAGACAAATATGTAGATATGAAAACATGGACTTTAGAATCCATAAACCTCCATAATTTGTATGTTTGAAATCCACATTGAAGAGAGGATGAATGAGTCTTGAGGATGCACAAAGTATCTTGAAGGAAGATCACACCATCGTGTTGGCTAGATCTAGGGCTTGAATGATAAATCTTGAATGCTTGAACCAAATCCCTTCAAAGGCTTGAAATCTTGAATCCTTGATCTTCAATGGAGGACTTGAATGCTTTAGAGCTTAAAAAAATGTATAAAAATGGATTCTTGAACTCTTTTCTTGATGACTTCTTGCTTGGTTCCACTTGGAGAGAATTAGTGCTCAATAGTTGATAGTTCATAATGCTTAGAGAAAATGAGAGGAGAAGGCTCCCTTTTATACGAAACTAGGGCACAATATTCTAAGGAGGCTAACATAAGATAATTAAATTTCCATTAAAGAATTTACCCCTATGAGAGGACCTATATTACATATAACTTAGGAATCATCACTTCGAAACCCAAAATAGCTGACCCAGAAGTGATAAAAAAGAATTTTGGATGACCCTGGGCAATTGACAAACTTCCAGATTTGAAAGGGGGACCCAGGTAAAGGTCAAGTTTGACTTTGACCTAGGTCAAGGTCAAGGACATCCTTGACCTAGGTCAAGGTTGAGGTCGACCTTGACCGTGTTATATGCTGAATGTAGACCTCTGAATTCAACACAAACACAACATAGTCTTTACACAATCGCTCAATTCACAAAGACAAACATGAATTGTTTATTCTGCAAATTTGATTGAGGTGACCTGTTACCTCCTAATTAGTTGTGGATGTTGAGTTTTACCCTCAGAACGAGAGCCAACAACTTGACCATTGCTAACATAGAGGATTTTAAGAATGCAAGATGAGAAGAATTGCCATTAATCTTATGAAATCTGCAACTAGTCTATGAGAAAATGCTCTTAATCTATGAATTAATCTAATTTGGGAATGAATTGCAACTACTCTATGGAAGTAAAATGCAATTAATCTAAGAAAATCAAATGCTTTTAATCTAGAAATGAAAGTGCTTGTAATCTATGAAAGAAATTGCCTTTAAGCTAGAATTGAATTTGCCATTAATCTAGAAAGCTTGAAAGCATCAAATTGAAATGTTAGATATAGAAATGAATCATAAATGAAAGCATTATATCTTCAATTCCAATTAAAACTAGCCTAATTATGCAAATTTAAGCTTGAAACATGAAAGAATTGAAATGCAAATTGACTATAATATTGATGCTCTCAAAAATCCATCCTCTCTAATGAAGAAAAGAAGTCCAATTTATAGAAAATCATGGAAAGAGAGTGAAGAGTTTCTTGAAAAGAAACAATTGTCTCTTCATTCTCCATTTGAGAAAAATAAGCAAATATTATTTAAATAAAAGGGTGAATTATTGCCTCATAAGTGTCCTTTCACATGGAATTATGGAATTCCTTTTTTGAGGATAATTCACCCAATAATTAAATAACCTTTCAAATCCTTTTATGTATATTAGCCAAAGGGGGAGGAATTGATTTAATTAAAAGCACTTAGGACTTTAGATTTAAATCAATTAATCATAGGGATTTTTAGCTAATAATCATTGAGAATTTAGGAATTAAATATAATGTCAGATTTATGCAAATTTGGGTTTTCTACATTTGAAACGTAGTCAATTAAAGTCAATTAGGAGAAGAATTTGCCTAATACAATAGGACTTTGAGGATAAGAAAATGCACCAAAATTGATTGAATTATTAGGTGCCAATTTTGGGGTGTTACATTTTGCCCCTCTTTGAATTGATGTGTGAGCAATGCATTGATTCAAAGAATAGTCTAAAGTGAACATCAAAATCAAGGTTAGATTGTCTCAATGTCCACTGAGAGCTGATGAAGATCTAGAACTATCTCCATAATCAGGGTTAGATTGCCCCAATATGAAGGTAAGCCCTTCGAGATCTAGGTTAGATTGCCTAGATAATGGTTTAAAGAGTTTTTGAGAGTCATCTTCAGAATGAAGCGTAAATTTTAGGAATTAGGGTTAGATTTCCCCAATACCCAATGAGATTTCAAGAATCATCTCTAGAATGAAGCTTAGTCCCCTAATGTATAGGTTAGATTGCCCAGACACTGGTCAGATTGATATCTTTCACAAGACTGTCCCCAGAATGAGGCTCAACCTTCAAGAGTTAGGGTTAGATTGCCCCAATACCTGTCTCAAAAGATAATCAATTTAGGTCTATCCCTAGAATGAAGCGTGATCCTTGAGGATCTAAGTTAGATTACTCAGATACCTAGCAAGATAGATGACATGATGAAAAGATTCAAGATCATGGAATATCCAATTTTGACCATAAGGTACGAAAAACTAAATGTGCCCCAAGTGATGAGATGCCCCTAGTGATGGGGACTTTTGATTTAGATCAGACTGATTCAAGAATAATGCAAAAATATCAATGATGCAATCATCTTGCCCCCTCGGGAGTGAAATTGAAAGAAGACACATCATAAAGATGAGAGCAAGAAATCACAGAAAAAGATAGATCAAGAGAGAGCAGAGTTAATTTAGAGTGATCGAGAGGTCCTGTTGATTAGGTTTGACCATAGTTGACTAGATTTGATGAGAGTTGACTTTGATGAAAAGATTGCAGAAATCGAGAAAATGATAACGAGAGATGATCCTGACAAGAAACCAACATCAAAAAATTGACAAGCGTCTGATCATGTTGGTCCCAAAATTTTTAAAATGCAATTTTGAGCTACTTAAGAGTGTTAGATTTTGATTTTGATCATGAAAATGGATCCAGAACGGTCCAATTAGTCAAGGGTGCAATTTTTGCAGAAAATGAAGCACTTTGAAAAATTAGGTCAAAGGCTATATAAGGCCTGGAGGGGTCATTTTAAAATCATTATTCACCTTTGAATTTAGAGATGGTGAGAGATCCAGCTGACATTGAGAGCATTCCTATGCACATGCATCAATTTGAGCGCACCCAACGGCACAACCGACCAACGGAGTATGACACACCTGTGAGTATTCATAACTGGATCTTGTATTTCTACAAAAATTTATCGTTCTTTAGCATTTAAACCATGTTTTGCCAAGTGTCACACAAGGAAATAGTTTCCTTGCATCGGGCCTGATCGCCCTTCACGCGAGAAAACTAAATCCTCGTGTGGGCTAGGGATTCTACACACGGGCCCCTCACCAACGCTCGTGCGAAGATCGCGCGTGCACCACATGAGATTCCTAGAATCTCACGCGAGAACACATCCCACTTCGCATGAGCCAGAAAGCTCGCACGGAACCAGAGTTTCCTCACGCCAGAAAAGTGTTTTCTCACGTGAGAAAATAGTTTTCTCACATGGGAAATTGGAAAAAACCAAAAAATTGTTATTTTTCCTGCATTGTAGAGTCAACTAGTTGAATTGTATGTAGAGTAGTTCCATAGCTTCATTTGTTGTCTTTTGCTTTGAAAATCATCATTATTGAGGTACTAATCCAATTTTGTCCTTTTGTGTTACAGGTCGATCTCCTAGACATTGGTTTTAGGTCCCATCATCCTATCATGGGTGAGTTACTGTAGAGATTATCAGATGCTGACGGGGCCCACATTGATGGGTTAGGATTGACATATCTGCATGATGCACCTGATATTCAGGTAAATCATGGATTACTTGGGGCCCTGGTTGAGCATTTCCATTTAGAGACAAATACTTTTCATCTACCACAGGGAGAGATGACAGTGACTCCAGAGGATGTATACCAGATATTAAGAGTGCCATTCCATGGAGTTCGCGTGGAGTATTGCACGCAACCGAGAGATGGTACGCAGGATTTGAGAGCCATTTTTTAGGATCAGTTGGTGGTGGGCCGGGATATCTCCTAAGAGGAGCTGATACATACATATGTCTGAGATTACCCCTTGGCAGTTGTTCTCGCATTATTTTTGAGCTGTCATCTGGTACCAGATCATGGTCAACACAGTTTGGAGTGTGGCTAGGGTGTTATGCTCCAGAAGATGCTAGATGTGCCGATAGTTACTTATGGATGGGGTGAGTGCATATTCACACAGATGTATCACGAGATGCATGAGGTTGTGTATCGGGGTACCTGCACTATGGCAGTAGGAATAGTTATGTTGCAGATCTGGGCCTGGGAGCACCTTCTCGTATGTAGGCTAATTTTTCATGATACACGACAGCCATTAAAGCCATATATTTACAGATACACCAGTCTGATGACCCAGCCCATGCTAGGTAAGAATGAGTAGTGGTGCACATAGATTGATGATATGGCTGCAGTGATATGGTGACCATGGGCAGCTACTGAGGTTTGGGACGATGCTCGTCATGAGCTATCATACATGTTTTGTTCATGTCCTTTGATAGGGCGTACCATCATAGTGATCAAGCATTTCCTACTTATGCATGTGCTACGCCAGTTTGGGAGGCCTCAGGATGTATCACTCGAGCATTGCATGTATGCTTGATTCATCGATGAGATGAAGAAGTGTTGGCAGAGGTAGCTTGACAGGGGGCGTAGCATGATAGACACCCAGGTACCACCATCCTGATGGGATTACATGGCAGCAGTGAAAAATGCAGGTGTGACACCTACATATAGAGATCAGCTGTTAGCACATCCATTTCCTAGGTTCACATCTCTAGTGGGCCATATTCCTCAGGTGGTGCAGCCACCACCACAGCAGCAGGCACAACAGGTTCCTCCTTTGGGACAACAGCCTCAGGATCGGCAGCCACAGGATTAGTAGCCACAACAGCCGCCACTACAGCAGTAGGATAGAGTGGTACATCTACGTACACATTAGACTGCTATCCCTGTAAGGCCTATGGGATCAGATACAGGTGCTGGGCCTAGTGGTAGCCAGGATAGAGCTATAGAGCAGGGTGATGATACCGTCATGGCTGATGTAGTTCTGATTGACATTCCAGTAGGTGGATAGGTGACTCAGCTATAGGAGGCTCTTTGTAGAGTGAGAGAGAGAGTGTGATAGACACAAAGGGAGCGTGATGACCTTAATACACAGGTGGTCATCAAAGATACCCAGATATCAGAGCGGGACTGGGAGGTCCAAGAGTTGTGAGAGGCACTGGCCAGGGCACAGTTGGATATTAGATATGAGTCTGCACAAGTGGCCTACTATTATTCTGCATATACTCTTGTAGTTCTTGAGACAATAGATCAAATTCTACCTTTTTCAGAGTATGCTAGCGCTTAGGCTATTCCACAGGGACCACCTCTAGCAAGGCCACCTCCACAGGGTCCACCTCCACAGCAGTAGGGGATGCCCCCACCTCCACCTCCTCTAAGTGGTTAGGTTATGATGTATATTGTACCACCATTTTGACCTATTGCACTCGAGTAGCACCCTTGTATATTCAGACCGATCGATATAGTACCGAGGCACAAAAGCCAAGGTGACCTAAACATTGTTTCCAACTTGATATAGTAAAAGTTCACAAGTAAACGAACAAAGCAATAAAAGTCAAGGAGATAGTTTTGACCTCCCCTTGGCATACAAATAAACAAGATCAAGGGATGTGAGGCTTTTCCACCTTAATGCAGAAGCTCTTATCACATACACCTTGTTTATTTGACATTGTCGGATCATCGAAACCACACCAACAAGCAGTAGACAAAGAAAATATCAATGAAATCCATAAGAAAAGACAACATACTATGAAAGAGTCAATCATATCCCAGCATGTTTCGAGGCTTACGAATGTGTCTATGTTATGGGTGTTGAAAAAAACCATTGTGCTTGTGAGTGCAATGTGTTTGATTGCTATCAAGAGATGTTTACGTCCTGAGATATCCGAAGTGTGTTGAAAAACACAGATGTGTCCAAAGAGAGTGTTGAAAAACACCAATTTATGCCAGTAGAGAGTTGTCCTTCAGGAATGACAAGATTACTGACTCAAGTGTAAATCGAAGAGTGATAGAAAATGGGGAGCCATGCCCCCAAGTAACAAATGGATCAAAGCCGAACAAAATGGATAGCAAAATGATGTGAGAAATCTTAGCAATGTAGCGACAGTAGGAAGACTTAGTGAGAACCACTGGTGACTGTCACAAGAGATTCTCAAGCATAAAGATAAATAATGAGATTGAAGCATCAGTAGGTAGATGCAGTGAGATCCATTGGTGACTGATGCAAAAGAGATTCTTAAGAAGAGACGAAGCGCTACAAGGCATCGACAGGCAGACGTAGTGAGATCCACTGGTGATTGATGCAAGAGGAGAAGAACTCCAAAAGATAAGACAATGCCCCTGAGACTAGGATCATACCCCTGAGTATGACTATTTTCAATCCATGTGAGGTCAAGCAAAATCTTGAAGATGACTGAAAGCAAATGCACACTAAAGCAGGAAAGCAAACTAAAGCTGGAAAGCAAACTGAAGCAGGAAAGCAACTGCAAGAAAGCCAAGACATGCTATGACAGATAAAGCATTGCAAAACAAGAGGCACCTATTTACTAGGTTTTCACCATCTTGGCATAAATTATTTTTTCTACCATGATGCCTGTTTACCAGGTTTTCATCAATGGCACATTTTTCTCTTTTTCTCTTTTTTTTTTATTTTTCAATTTTTCAATTTTTTGTTCTTCTTTCTTTTTTGATATTATCAAGGCGCCTGTTTACTAGGTTTTCACCAGGATAATAGATACATCAAAGCACCTATTTTCTAGGTTTTCACTAAGATGATCATTTTTTCAGGACATTTTACAATTTTTAGAATTTTCTCAGGAACAAAGTATGTACATGAGCATGCAGAAGATATCTTAATTATAGAATTTCTTTAGGTGAAGAGTGTAGATGGGCTCTTTGAGTGGTTCACCTTCTGTAGAGGAGAGATGATAAGAACCAGACCCAAATACTGCAGTAATGATATAAGGACCAAGCTAGTTTGGCTCAAACTTCCCTTTCTAAGTCCGCTGTTGTTTATTTTTAGGATTCTCTCTCAGGACGAGATTACCTGTTTGGAAGTCTCTTGGTTTGACTTTCTTATTATAGCTCTTTGATATCCTCTTTTGGTATGCTCTGAGATGATCGAATGCCACCTTTTGATGTTCATCTAGTAACTCAAGCTCTTGAAGCTGAGATATTCTCATGTCATCATCTGTAATGAGGCCTTTCAAAGAGACTCACAATGTAGGAATCTCAACCTCAATAGGTAGTACAACATTTGCGCCATAGACTAAAGCAAAGGGCGTGGCCCCTGTTGGCATTCTGATATTGGTGTGATAGGCCCATAAAGCTAGATTTATCTAGAGGTTCCAATCACATCCAGACTTATGTACCGTACGATGCAGGATCTTGAGAATTGTTTTGTTAGAAGCTTCAGCTTGCCCATTACCCTAGGGGTAATAAATAGAAGACCAATGTTGGATGATCTTGAACTTAGCACATAAATTTGTCAGATCTTTATTCTTGAACTGTCCCCCATTATCAGTGATAATAGAGGAAGGTACACCATATCTACAAATAATGTAGTTTAAGATAAACATAGCTATGAATTTTCCATCATCTACACTGAGAGGCACTGCCTCAACCCATTTAGTAAAATAATCCATAGCAGTGATGATGTACTTGTGTCCTCTTGAGGAAGATAGATATATCTGAACTACTAAGTCAAAATCCCACTATTAAAATGGCCAAAAGGTGATAAAAGGAATGAGTTCCTTAGCTGGAGCATGAATCAAGTTTCCATGGAGTTGACATTGCTTACAAGATTTGGAAAACTACGTAGCTTCCTTCTCCATATCGGGCCAATAATAACCAGCTCTAATAAGCTTACGAGCCAGTGTCAGGCCATTTGAGTGAGAACCACAAATGCCTT
>MU224825.1:338696-368341 GCA_018584345.1 Thuja plicata
GATACTCTCATAGACATCATAAGTACTATAAAGAGATGCTAAAAGAAGCATAATAAGAAAAATAGCCATACACCAAAAGATCTTCATAATGAATGAAATGCAAGAAGTGTTGTATTTTTATGAATATTTTTTTCTGTGTATTTTAAAATGCAAGAGCATAAAATAAAATTTAATATGCATGCAAGAGCTAAAGTGAGAGGCAAAGCATCTAACACAAACAAGAAAGAGTTATCTATCATGGGTTCACCAAAATGTAGAATATAAAATTGGGGTGTAAAGGTTATTAAATGTAGGATCTATAGGACATATGAGATTGTAAAAGAAGAAAATTTGGTTGATTATTATTATTTGTTTATTAGGTTTGAGATGTGTTATATTTCCTTAACCTTTACATTTAATTGCAATTTATGTATTGTTGTGTGATTAAGCATATAGGGGGAAGGAAGATAAGATGTTCCTCTTTTATCCCCAAATGCACAAATGAAAGATCCAAGTTGATTAACCCAAAAGAAGTATCAATGCATAAATGAATCAACCATTTGGAATTGAGAGCAAGGAAGAAGATCTTAAATTTTGTTTTATGATTAAGGAGATATGATATATTGCAGTAATTGAAAAGGATGAGAGGAAGTACCAACCTTAAAGAATTGTAGATCTGAAGAATGTTGTTTTTTGAGGTCTGTACCCTGTTTCTGGAAAATATGAAGTATGACCTAGAACATAAATGCAAATACAAACAAAACCCATAAATCTTTTTCTGATCTGACACAGTCTTGTGAAAAGGTCAACCTTGACCCACAAATTCCACTGCTAACCCAATAATCTTGACCCTGACCTATTCTGCCTCGACAGAAAATCTATTTTCAGATCCAATAGTTCATTGAAAAGGGTATCCAAATCTGAGTTCAAATCCACAATCCCAAAACTGTATCTGCAAGAAAAAGAGATTTGTTTGTTGGGGGGGAGGGTTTTACCTTAGTCAAACCCCAATTTAGGAATTAACCTTGAAATCAACAATTGAAATAAGATTTCTAGAAAGTAGTAGAATTGAACCTAACAATGAAGCTATGATATTCAATAAATATGTAATTGTAATTCAAATGTAGACAAATATGTAGATATGAAAACATGGACTTTAGAAACCATAAACCTCCATGATTTGTATGTTTGAAATCCACCTTGAAGAGAAGATGAATGATTCTTGAGGATGCACAAAGGATCTTGAAAGAAGATCACACCACCATGATGGCTAGATATAGGGCTAGAATGATAAATCTTGAATGCTTGAACCAAATCCCTTCAAAGGATTGAAAGCTTGAATCCTTGATCTTCAATTAAGGACTTGAATGCTTTATAGATTGAAAACATGTAGAAAAAATGGATGCTTTAACTCTTTTCTTGATGAATTATTTCTTGATTCCACTTGGAGAGAATTAGTGCTCAATAGTTGATAGTTCATAATGCTTAGAGAAAATGAGAGGAGAAGGCTCCCTTTTATATGAAACTAGGGAACAATCTTCTAAGGAGGCCAATATAAGATAATTAAATTACCATTAAAGCCTTTACCCCTAGGAGAGGACCTATATTAAATATAACTTAGGAATCATTGCTTCAGAACTTGAAACAACCGACTCGGAAGCAGGAAAAATGAATTTTGGATGACCCCCAGTAGTCGAAAGACTTCCAGATTTGAAAGGGGGACCCAAGTCAAGGTTGAGGTCAACCTTGAGCTAAGTCAAGGTTGAGGTCATCCTTGACCTAGGTCAAGGTTGAGGTCATCCTTAACCTAGGTGAAGGTCAAGGTTGACCTTAACCCAGGGGGTTACGACCCCTGGAAAACATGCCAGTTGGGATAGAAGGTGCCCAGAGAGGCCCAATCAGGGTCCTAAACATGCACATAAGTAGGAGATGATGCAAAAATGAGGGGACAGTATGATAGTGGTCAAAAAATCCCCTAAGGAGGGCTAAACATTCTTATCATGGAAGTGCTTCCATTTTAAGATGATACAATACTTTCACAAACATCATAAGCACTATAAATAGATGCTAAAAGAAGCATAATGAGAAAAATAGCCATACCCCAAAGCATCTTAAAGATCTTCATAGTGAATGAAATTCAAGAAATGTTGTTATATTTTTATGAGTATGTAGATTTAAAATGCAAGAGAAGAAAACTAATTTAGTATGCAAGATCTAGTCTCTAAGAAAAAGAGGCAAAGCATCTAACACCAAAAAGAAAGAGTTGTCTATCGTGGGTTCACCAAAATGTAACATAAGAAATATTACATTTAAGAAATATTGAATTTCAAGGATGTAATGTTTGAAATAGGTGGTGTCTATTAAATATGTGTCTGAGGAGGGTAGGATTGTACTCTTAATCCCAAATTTCTTAAAGGGAAGATCCAAATTGATTAACCCTAAAGAAAGGATCAATGCATAAATGAATCAACTTATTAAGGATAAGGATAAAGATAAAGAGAAAAACCCTAGTTCCCATTTTATAGAAGAGAGTATGTGATAGGTTTGGATAGATTAATAAATTTAATTGAATTGAATAGGATAAAAGTACTAACCTTGAGATATTGCAGATCTAAAGAATGCTATTTTCAGGGGTCTACACATAGTTTCTAGAAAATTTGAGACCAAATCTAGAATAGAAATGCCGAAATGAACAAAACTCACAAATCTTTTTTCATTCTGACACAGTTCCAATTTGTACCCTCAAGTCAGTGTCACCATTGACCTAGAATTTCTGATTGTGACCTAGGGCAGAATTGACCTAAAATGTCTCAAACTAAAAATCTATTTTCGGATCCCAAAATTTTGTTGAAAAGGGTATCCAAATCTGTACTCTGATCTACTGTTTTGAACCTGTACCTACAATAAAAATTAATTGTTTGTTAGGAGAGGGGTTTGCCTTAGTCAAACCCCAATTTAGGAATTAACCTTGAAATCAATAATTGAAATAAAGAATGCTAGTAAGTAGTAGAAGTAAATCTAATAACGAAGCTATGATACTCAAATAGATATGCAATTGTATTTTGAATGTAAACAAGTATGTAAATATGAAATCTTGGACTTAATTAGAAACCATAAACCTCCATGATTGTATGCTTGAAATCTACCTTGAGTAGAGAATGAAAGATTATTGAGGATGCACAAAGGATCTTGAAGGAATATCACACCACCATGATGGATAGATCTAGGGTTTGAATGATGGATCTTGAATGCTTGAACCAAATCCCTTAAAAGGCTTGAATGCTTGAATCCTTGATCTTCAATGGAGAACCTTGAGAGCTTGAAAACATGTAGAACAATGGATGCTTGAAATTTTTTCTTGATAAATTTTTGCTTGATTCAATAATTTGTCCTTAACCTTGTTTTGATGATCGTTACTTAGAGAAAATGAGAGGAGAAAAATTCCTTTTATATGAAACTATGACACAATCTTATAGAGAGCCTACATAGGAGAATTAAATTAAATTTAGACCCATACCCCTAGAAGAGGACCTATATTAAATATAATTTAAGAATCATCACTTCAGAACCCAAAACAGCCGACCCAGAAGTGGGAAATGAATTTTTGATGACCTTTGACAATCAACAAACTTCCAGATTTGAAAGGTGGACCAAGGTTAAGGTCGAGGTCATCCTTGACCTAGGCCAAGGTCAAGATATACCTTGAAATAGGGAGTTAGGACCCCTAAAAAACATGCCAGATGGGATGGATGGTGCCTGGAGAGGCCCAATCAGGGTCCTAATCAGACACAAAAGTAAGAGAGGATGCAGAAATGAGGGGACAATATGATAGTTGTCAAAAATACCCCCTACGAAGGGATAAATGTTCTTAACATGGAAGTGCTTCCATTTTAAGATGATACAATACCGAAACAAAACTATGACACAATAGACTTGGGAATATGAGTGAGAAAGGTATGAAATTACTTCATTCAAAGAAAGTTTTACCAGGTCTAAAATGTGTGAATATGTATTTTTGTGAAAGTTGTGTGTATGGGAAACAAAAGAGAGTTAGTTTTTTTAAGGGTGGGAGGGAAAAGACAGATGATAAATTAGAGCTTGTGCATACAGATGTATGAGGGCTAGCTCATGTATCATCCCTTGGTGTCTCTCTGTATGTTACTTTCATTGATGAAGCAATTAGGAAAGTATGGATTTATTTCCTTATGCAGAAATTTGATGTATTTGGAACTTTTTAAAAATAGAAAAGATTGGTTGAGAATGAGACTGGTTAAAGACTAAAATGTCTTAGATCTGGTAATAGTGGTGAGTATTGCAGCAAAGAATTTGTAGATTATTATTCCTCTACTCGTATTCATAGGCAGAAAATGGTTCCAAGGACTCCACAAGAAAATGGAGTGGCTGAACACATGAATAGGACAATAATGGAGTGTGCAAGGAATATGAGATTGCATGTTGGGCTTACCTTAAACATGTGGGAAGAGTTTGTAAATAATTCTATTTATTTAATTAACAGAGGTCCCTCTACTCCTTTGGGTTGTGGTATTCTAGAGGAAGTATGGACTGGTAAGAAGGTAAGTTATTCTTTTCTTAGAACCTTTGGTTGTGAAGCATTTTCACATATAGATTTTGAAAATAGAACCAAGCTGAAAGAAAAATCAAAGAAATGTCTATTGGTTGGATATGGAATTGATGAATTTGGCTATAGAATTTTCAATTTTGAAAATTGTAAAATTGTAAGAAGCAATGATGTCATATTCAATGAGAAAGTGTTGTACAAAGATCTGTTGTGACAACATGAGAAAAAAGACAATGACTATGTAGAACTGGATGATACTCCAAAAGATGATGTTCCAGTAATTCCTTATGCTCCGCAACAATAGAAACAACAAATACCACACACCCTAGTGAATGTTAGATGGTCAAAAAGGCTAAGTAGACCTCCAGATCAATTTTCCCCATCTTTGTATTCTATTTTATTAACTGATGTTGTTGAACCTAAATGTTATAATGATGCTATGCAGGTGGATACAAAGCTTCAGTGGGAGTCTGCAATGACAGAAGAAATGGACTCTTTGCTAAAAAACCAGACTTGGGATTTATGTAGATCACCTGCAGGTAAATGAGCTTTACAGAATAAATGGGTTTACAGGGTGAAAGAAGATGGAGGTAAGAAAAGATTTAAATCCATATTAGTCATAAAAGGATTTGCATAGAAATAGGGTATTGATTTTGATGAGATATTTTCTCCAGTTGTTAAAATGTCTTCTATTCATGTCATTTTAAGTATTGCGGCTACTGAAGATTTGCATTTAGAACAACTTAATGTTAAAACAACTTTTCTTCATGGTGATTTTAATGAAGAAATATATATGGTACAACCATAGGGATTTGAGGTCAAGGGTAAGGAGAGTTTGTTAGGAATAACAGTCCATAAGACAACTGAGAGGGGGGTGAATCAGTTGTGATATAGATTATTAAACTTTAAAGTTTGTAAACCAAAACTACAATGTAAATGATAACACAGTAAATGCCAACACAATAACACAATACTTGTTGTCGAGGAAACCATGTTAAAGGCAAAACCCTAGTTGGAATTAGCACCCACAAATAATGTACGGAGAGTATAGTATCTCTATTAAAAGATCTAATCCAATTAGGAGCTTATTACAATATTACAGTACACAGTCCCTGTTAGGAGACAGACCCTATTAGGAGTCAAGAAAATTAGTAGGCTCACTACCTAGGCACACTTCCCAAAGAAGGTTAAAGCCACCCTCAAGGATTCACAATCTGAACAAGTGTATATAGGAATATACAATTCAGTGAACTATTTGGTAGAAACTATCTTTGCTTGGTCAGTTCCAATGAAGTATAACAATCAACTCTACTCTATATCCAACAACCAACAAGCCTTGTAGCTTCCACAATTCTCTAGCTTTTTTAATCTCTACCACACCTTTCCAAAATAAAAGATCTCTCATATATACCCCTTTACAATATTTCATTAGGTCGGCCAATTAAGCTTTCCTAATACATAATCAATTAATTAGGTCAACCAATTAAGGCTTTCCAATACATAAATAATTATATAACCCCTTGCTAAGATACACATGGTATCTATAATAATCAAACATCAATTATAATCCATCACATATACTCCCAGATCTGTAATCCGTGTTCACAATTCATTTTACATGCCACATGTCTAAAGTCGGCCACCAAATAGGTCTCCTCCAGAATACATGCCACAACTGACGTCACCAGTAATCAAATGACAATAAAACTCAACCCTTTATTCCAACATATGTTGGTTGTACACTAGTAATCTTGCTTCATCAAAAATGTCTTCACCACTAAGATATACCCGAAACATAAAGACCTGCTCTGTCAAGCATCACAATTAGAGTCCAGAAACTAGTCTTCACCAAATCAACTGTAACATCCACAATATGCAACATAAAGCCAAGAAAAATTAGGAATAAGGTCAAAACACATCCTTCTTCATCTATCCAACTTTGATAATTCTGAATCATCCATACACTTCTACCAGTCAAGTAACCAACCTGTTTTCTCCAAAGAAACATATGTTGACATTAGTGACAAAACATGAATATCAACAACATGATCAGTATCAAAAAATGATATCATCCAACAATCTCCCCCTTTGGCATTTATGGAAACATATGGGAAAATCCATCAACCCAAAAAGTACACTCTCTCAATACAATCTTCTCAATATCCTCAAAACAAATTTCCCCAAAATAGTAGGGATTTTCACATAGATTATTTCCCCCTTTGGTAGCAATGGCAAAGGGTACCATAACTCATCTGTAGTTTTATGTAAGGTGTATATTTTTAAAATCTTCATGTCAAATCAACCAGGTGCAAAATCACCCAAATGTTCTCTAGTGTTCCTTCCATCACTCCCCTTGAGGAGTAGATCCATACATCAAGTCCATAAAATGATATAGCTCTAAAAGCCACTGGACTTATGCATATTTGCATCAATTAATTACCACAAGGAGGGGCCATCACCCCAAGAATGCTTTTGAGCTATTCAAAACCATCTTATGGCAATGGTTTTGTAAATATATCTTCTATCTGTTCCTTTGTGCTAATGTATTATAGTTTAATCTCTTTCTTTGCTACCTTCTCCCTTAAGAAATGATACTTAATAGAAATGTACTTAGTATTCAAATGCATTGCAAGATTATTTGACATATTCACTATGCTGGTGTTATCATAATGGATAACCATTGGTTCTTTAAAAATCATTCCAATGTCCTTCAACATTTGTTTCATCCAAATAACTTATGTGCAATTTATTGTAGAAACAACATACTTTGACTCAATAGTATATTGAGCAATACAGTTCTACTTCTTGCTCAACAAAGAAAAAAACCTTTTCCCAAGGAAAAATGCACCACCATTTGTGTTAGGGATTTTTATTGTAGGTTCTTAAAATAGTGTGAATGCTTACTCTTTATATTTCTGATTTAAACTCATGCAAGAGAAATCCTAATTGATGAGGACTTAGTTCCTCTTTCTACTTTGAGATCCACAAGCTCAGGAGGGTGTACCTTCAAATGACTACTTATTATCAGTATATATTAGAGTGGATTAGAGCTTTCTCTGATTGGCTAGTTTTATTTTAAAGTATCAATTGATGAAATACCTTGCAAATGATAATGATTAACTGAATATAGAGCATTATAAGCCAAATTATGATCTTAAAAATAATAAACATCAGTGAGATAAGGATTCTCATCCTTCTTCCTTTTGTAGTTCTCTGAACTTAGGAGGGTTAACCTAGTAATTCTCTCTTTAAGGAATCAACAAATTGAACTGTATTCTTAATACAATTTCTTAAAACACATATATTATTTGTAAATGAAGTGTAAATGATTGATTTTATTTAAATATTAGATGATGATTAACTACTTGCCAAACCCTAAACCAGTGCCTAATCCATGGGCAAAGAGTCAATATCAAATGCAAATCCATAATAAACTGATTAATGAAAATACATACAATTTAGATAGAATGCCTTGAAGACTATAATTTCACTCCTACACCCTTGTTATCAGATCCTAATACTAATGCTTAGCTCTATGGGATCACCTATAATAATTACTCCTTCCTTGAAAGAACTCACAAGCAATTGCACAACAACCTTGTAATTGGTATATCTAAAATGCCTTACAATTTAAACATACAAGAGCTAGAACAAAAATATAAAGAGACAACACAAGATACAGAACATAAAATGAAATATATTTTATTAATACTATTACAGCTTCAAATACATTCAATAAACAATAAGCACAATAACTCAGACAAAATTGAGTAGTCTGGCTTGCAATTATATTTCACCTCTCATTCTTTTACAAAATGATACAAATGCTATATAAATAGTCTAAACCATATTGGAATCCTTAAAAATTAAGGATGTAAAAAGCTTCAGATGGTTTAAGACCTAACCCTAAAAGATAGAAGAAGATAAAAGACAATAAGACTCCAAGCGGTGGAAGGATAAAATAGGAATATAATCAAATTAGATCTTGAAATCTCTTGCTAGCTGACACCTCTATCTGAATATATTCTGGGTAGCCTCCAATAGTTATTTCAAGATTTAGTAACCACCATTATAGGCTAACATACACTAATATTTCTGATGACTAACCTCCAGGTGCTCAAAGATCAAGTGTCAGGTGTCCTTCTACTCTTCATCTAGTATGTCAAGTTCAGCTGTCCCAGGATTCTTTTTCTTGGGCTTTGTAAGAACATCCCATGCTGCTACAACTTCCTCTACAGGCCAATTAAAACTTTTAATGATTTTTATTTGTGCCTTTTCCCTCTCCCATCTGACATCTGTTATGATTTTGACATCTGTCACAATTTTTTTGAAATTTGTCTCGATCTTAAATGCCTCATCCAAGGTTTTATTAAACCTTTCTATATCTAATTCATTGTTGTCAGAGATAAATGCCTCTTTACTAGGAAATAATGAATTAAATTCATTTCTCCATATCTCCACTACTTTGATTTGATTGTCCTATTATCTTATGGAAGGAATAAGCTTATTATAATTATATCCAAACATATTCAATCTAACCTCTATCTGATTTGCCTTTCCCTTGAAGAAGGACAAGGTTACCCCAATTTGTTCTATCTCATCACCTAAATGACCAAGTCCCAAAGTAGGGGTTCAATGTTGATATAAAATTAGTTACCTCAATTTGTAGTCTAGGCAACTTTCTATAGTCTCCATGCACTAAGTCAGCTCTATCTTTTCAAATATTAATTTTGTGCTACAAAATATTCAAAAAGGCTTCTAAAGCCACATTGTTCTTCTTTGTATCTTTCTATTTTGTTTCCTTCTGAGCATCCCTTGCATCCTTTGTTTTTACAAGTGCATCTTCAGCCCATTTAGGTTCAGTAGGAACAACTTCAGGGATCTCTTATAGCTTTTGAATTAGATCTGTTATTATTTTCTCCAAAGAATTGATCTTTATTAATCCCAATTCTCTGTCCTTTACAAGAAGACTTGTCTCATCAAATATCTTTTGATACCTATTTGATATTTGAATAGCCTTGGCTTAATTAAGGTGAGAAAAGTGAGTTAGAGCCTGTGAAATTTCTATAGCCCCTGTATTATGAATGGACCAGATGATTTTTTCCCCTTCCATCTTCTCTTGTACATTTATTAATGATGGCTTCTAGTTTTTGGGAGATAGAGCCCACATAGCTAGGGTTTGAGATTGTGCATTGTAACTACATCCTTTAATCATCTCTCCCACTTGTTTCTCTATTGTGAATTTGATTTATGACTACCTTCTGATTTGATCGATGATGAAGGCTGAAGCCAGGTCCCATCCCTCTACTAGAAACATGCCACTAGACTCTACTAATTGTCTAGCTTCATCAGGGGTCATATTCTTAGATTCTCGATCATATTCTTAGAGAGCCTATAATGCCTCACTTGTGATTTCTTCTCCTCCTTTTGATTTTAGTTGTTCCCCCACTTGTTATTGCTTGGCTCAAACAAGGAAGTCCTTGAATTGTTTAGTCTTTACACGAATTCATCATCTTTCAAGAATTCTTCCTGCTATAACTCCCTTTCATCTTGACACAATAAGAGAGGCATCTCAACATTATCATTTGTGTCTTCTCTTTTCTTTTTTCCTTCTCTTATGACATTTCTCAATTAATGACCATAGGTTCTTGTCCCAGTGAATAGTGCACTCACTTTGTCCTTTTTCCTCTTTTTTGTCTTGACGACATAAGGCTCCCCTGTTTTCACCTTTTTCTTTTTCTTTGGAGGTTCAACAACTACTTCAGCCTCATGTCCTTGTGTTAAGTCAATTATGTTTTCCTTAGTATGAGATGGTTGATCCATTGGTGGTGAGCTATGTACTAAGTAACTACTATCACTATACTCCAAGGATGATTGTTTATTAGGACCTCTCTCCTTATCCTTAATTTATTCTTCTAATTGGCTACATAGTGTCCCATGAGACTCAATCATCTTATCTAATATTTGTAGATAAGGAAAACTAGGGAAATAACCTCCAAATAAGATCCCTTTCTTCTTGATATTCTGCTCTAAATCCATAAATTCTTGGTATTTTTTTGTTCTAGCTTAAATTTAATCCTCTTCAAGGATGTTTCAGATAAGATCCTCCTCTATACACTGTTCATGCACCTTAGTATTAGGAATGGTTGGCGTCAGGAGTCTTTTGGCACTAGATATAAATCCCTCTATATCCACATATTTGTATAATGCTACATTAATCCTAAAGTGGCTTAACCACTTGCTCACTGAATCATAGGCCCTTTTACCAATTGTAAAATCAAAAGTAATGAACTGCCTAGGTGTGAATGTTCCTTTCCTTTGTGGAGCCAAATGCTCCTTATCTGTCAGCATGAGCGGCCATATAAAATCCCTGATAGAAATTATCAATGGTAATCTATATAGTAAGATGTGTGGTGGCTAGGAGAAACCATAAACTCTAATGAGAGTGAAATTCTGATGATAATAGAAATCTCCCCAGTTTTGATCTCCATTCCATTTATCCACAAACTTGCAGTGCCTCAAAATTTGTAATACTTTGATTGGTAGCCTAGTTATATTGAGTCCTAAATTGCTCAATAGGGGATATACTACCCAGTTCTTGAAAGCACATAACTCATTTTCTCTAGATGTGTAATTCCATACCCTCAACCAAAGTTGCACAGGGTTATCTTGACCATGATAAAATCTTCTAGGCTACAGATTGGGTTGGTCCATAATATTAAAATTGTAGAACAAAATAAAATGCATGAGCAATGAATACTGTAGAAATTTAGGGCTTCCTACCTTCTTCTAAATGTCCACAAATCCCTGATGCATCTTGTCAATTACATATTGAATGTAATCATAATCCATGTTGACATAGGGACTTTGTAAGTCCAAAATTATCATCAACATATAAGAAGATACTCTTTCTCTTCCACTATCAACCCCTAAAACTCTACACAAGGCATAGGAAATGTACTTCATGTAAAATTCTAGGTCTTTGTAGAAATAGGGTGCATTATCACTAGGGATAGGTGCCATATAATTTTTGGTTCCTTTCGGGACATGGGCTTGAATAAATTTGGCTACAATGCTGGTCTCCATAGTATATATAGCAGCTAAGGATTTAAGGTCGATCTCTATTGTGCAGGGGTTGTATATATTAAATGCTTTCATAAATGATGCCCTATTAAGGGTTACTATGATTGTGCCATCATATTTCTTAATGGAATTTGAAATTGTATCATATCTACTAGCTAGTTCCAACAACAAATCAACATCCACAAACACATCAGGAACTATTTGTTTTTCTAACCCTGATGTCCAAAGGTTTGATACATGCACATGACCCTCACTATTCTTATGGAAATAGTTAAACAAATGATATCCTAAACAATTAGGTGTCTCTTCATATCTAATGTAAGAAAAATTTTCACCAAGGTATTTGTCATTTACCTTTTTTCCTTGATTGGATTCTGGAAGGAGAGCTATGAACTCTTCTAAGTAATTTCTCTTTCGCTTGAGATGTTCATCACCATCTGCGCTCTTCCCGCTAGTTGAGTAAAATATCAGTGCTCTACTCATCTTGTCTATTTTGAATTTCAACTGATCAAATCCTTTGTCTTTACTTTGAAAGTCTAGATAACTTTGTTCTCTTGAAAACACTTATCACTTATGCAAATTTCACTCTGAAAACTGAAACTCTTGGTAAAATGAAATGAACAAGGGTAATGCCTACTTATTTAGAGAAATAAATTGATGCAAGAGACCTAAATATCAATGTCTTCTTTTGAGGATGAAGATATTCCTTAAAGGGTTACAAATATTGAACTAGCAAAGATGGTGAGAGAACAGAGGGCAGAAAATGCAGCCTTGACAAGAAGGCTTCAAGAGTTGGAGAATAAGGTAGAAAAGGAAAAAGAGGACACTTCTGGTGGTGAAGAGGGAAGTGAGTTAGAGGATGACAACCTTGATCAGGATGTGAACATTCCTACAGACTAGATACCCCTTCTAGATGCCTTAAAGTCTATGGGGAGAAGAACCATGGAGGAGAAGTTGGATCTACCAACTTTTAATGGATAGATGAATGCAGATTTGGCCTTGGATTGGATAGAGGCCCTAAAAATATTCTTTGAGTGTGAGGAAAACCCTGAGAAGTAGAGAGTGAAGATGACAAGATCCAAGTTGAAGGGAGCAACCCTAACTTGGTGGAACTTCATCCAAATAGAGAGGGTGAATAATGGGAAGAGTATGATTTGTTCATGGAACAAAATGATTGAATTGGTCAAGGAGACCTATGTGCCTGAAGACTATGGGGTTCAAATCCATAGGAGGAAGCAAAAACTAAGACAAAAGGATAGGGATGTAGGCCTATACACCGAGGAGTTCCTAAAATTGTGTATGAAGACAAATGTGGCAGAAGATGAAGAAGAAAAGTTAGCAAGATATATGAATGATCTTAAAGTATCCATTCAAGAGGAACTTAGCCTATACTTCCCTACCATAGTGAATAAGTGCTATTGAATGGAACTCAAGGTAGAGGAAAAGTGGAAGAGAAAGAAATATTTTGGAAATGGAAAGAGAAATGACAGTGGGAACAACTTCAGAGGGAGAGGAACCTCTTGGAAAAGAGGGCAATACAATGGTAATAGCAGCAGGACCCTTGACCAAGGAGACAAAGAAAATAGTGATACAAACTTTAGAGGTAACTATAGAGGGAGAAAACCCTTCAATAGGGGAATGTCAAACATTGGAAGAGGAAATGGACCATTAAGGTGTTACTACCTGAAATAAATTGGGACACCATGCAGGAAGATGCCCTAAAAAGAGAAATAACAATAACCAAGGTGAAATAAGAGCTCAACTCATTCAAGAGGACAAGAAAGAAGAAAATGCCAATGCAAGGGACTTAGAACCAGAGAAAGGAGAATGTTTTATGGTGAGATAAGTCTTCCTTCAAGTTCCACAAAGCCAAGAACCTTGTCAAAGAAAGAATCTCTTCCGGACAAAGATCAAGTGTAATGGGAAGGTATGTAATTTACTTATTGATTCAGGCTCAACTAAAAATCTAGTATCTTGTGAAATGGTACATAAGTTAAACCTCCCTAAGAAACCTCATCCTTTTCCTTATCATGTCTCTTGGCTAACAAAGGGTCAAAAAACCTTAGTGACTGAACAAGCATGGATAGAATTTTCAATAGCAGACTTTAAAGACAAAGTTATTTGTGATGTTGTGGAGATGAATGCATCCCACATTCTCCTAGGTAGGACTTGGCAGTATGATGTAGATGCCACACACCATTGTAGGAAAAACACCTACTCCATCACTAAAGATGGAAAAACATTCACTATAAAGCCCCTGCCTGATACAAAAATAGAGAAGGAACCTACTGTCATAACCATGGGGGAAAAAGAAATGCTAAAAGTTTTGAGGGAGCCTGAAAATGAAGCCTATGTATTAATATCCAAGCCTAAGGATAATGTAAGATCTGATAATAATGATCCTATACCAGATGAAGTTAAGAGGTTACTCACAAAATATAGTGCTGTCACTACTAGTGACCTACCCATAACCCTTCCTCCCTTGAGAGATATTAGTCACCAAATTGACTTAATACCTGGCTCCTCTTTTCCCAACAAAGCCCCATACAAGATGACACCATTGCAGCATGCAGAGATTGCAAGACAATTAAATGAATTGTTAGAGAAGGGAATCATCCAAAAGAGTCTCAGTCTAGGTGTTGTCCCATTAGTTTTAGCCCCTAAAAAGGATGGCAAGTGGAGATTATGTACTGATAGCAGGGCCCTAAACAAAATAACAATAAGATATAGGTTTCCCATTCCAAGAATGGAAGATCTTCTAGACCAACTAGGCACTGCTTGTTACTTTACTAAGATTGATTTAAAATCAGGCTATCATCAAATTAAGATTAAGCAAGGAGATGAATAGAAGACAACATTTAAGACAACTGAAGGTTTGTTTGAGTGGCTTGTTATGACATTTGGATTGAGTAATGCTCCTAGTACATTCATGAGACTCATGAATGAGGTCTTTATTGACTTTATTAGCAAGTTTGTGGTCATCTATTTGGATGACATTCTGATTTACATTCATAGCAAAGAGGAACACCTTGATCATGTTGAGTAGGTTCTAAGGAGACTCCATCAACACAAGTTAGTGATTAACTTGGAAACATGTATGTTTATGAAGAAGGAACTCATCTTCCTAGGATTTGTCATCTCCCAAGGCACTCTCAAAAAGGATCCAGAGAAGGTTGCAACAATAGTCAGCTGACCTCCACCAAAGAACCAAGGTGATGTTAGAAGCTTTTATGGTTTATCAACTTTTTATAGAAAGTTTATAAAGAGTTTTAGCCATGTGTGTGCTCCTATGTTGGACACAATAAAAGGTGGAAAGAAGACTAGATTTGAGTGGACTAAAGAAGCAATAGATGAATTTAAATATCTTAAGAATAGGGTGGCACAATACCCAATCTTAGTACTCCCCGAATTCAACAAGGTATTCATAGTTGAAATAGATGCAAGAAAATTGGCTATAGGTGCAGTCTTGAGCCAAGAAGGTAAGGCTATATCATTTTTCTCAAAAAAATTGAATGATGCCAAAAGGAGGTATTCTACTTATGATTTAGATCTTTATGCAATGGTGCAAGCCTTGAAAAAGTGGAGACACTATTTAATCCCTAAATAATTCATTGTTTATACTGATAACCATGCTTTAAGTTTTCTAAATAGTCAGGAGAAGCTTGGGGTCAAACACATCTAATGGATGGAGCAAATGCAGGTATATACCTTCAATATTAAACACAAAAAAGGAGTGGCAAACAAAGTGGCTGATGCCCTAAGTAGGAGGATTGGATTAGTTGAGGAAGTTAAACTTTAGAGTGTAGGGATTGACTCCCTAAAGCACCTATATGCTGATGAACAAGAATTTGGAGAATTTTTTGAGGTATTCACTAAAATGGTTGGCAAATACCATACTAATTTTTCTAATTTTCTGATTTAGAATGGAATTTTGTTTAAAGGAGCCAAATTGTGCATTTCTAAATGTTCCACGAGAACAAATATCATTAAACAAAAACATTGTGGTGGCTTAGGAGGACACTTTGGAATAGATAAAACCACTAAATTAGTGAAAAGATGTTATTTTTGGCCAAGGATGGGAAATTAAGTCAAGAAACTTGTACTATTTGATAGAAAGCAAAGGGTGTATCCACTAACCAAGGATTTTACCAACCCCTATCAATTCCCTCTAGGCCATGGGAATAAATTTCAATAGATTTTGTTATGGTTTTGCCAAGGACAAAGTAGGGTTATGATAGTGTTTTTGTAATTGTGGACAGGTTTAGTAAAATGGTGCACTTTGTCCCTTGTAAGAGCACAAATGATGCCTCCCATATAGCACACCTATTATTTAAGGAAGTGGTTAGGATACATAGCCTACCACAAAAAATAGTGTCTGATAGAGATGTAAAATTTCAAGGTCACTTTTGGAGGACACTTTTCAAGAAGTTGGGCACAAATCTAACCTATAGTTCAACATACCACCCACAAATAGATGGGAAAACATAGGTGGTAAATAGATCACTTGGTAATCTCTTGAGGTGCCTAACCAAACAATATACACAAAGTTGGGACATGATCCTACCTTAGGTAGAATTTGCATTCGATGACTCCATGAACAGGTCCATTGGAAAGACACCATTTCAAATAGTGTATGGAATTCATCCTAAAGGTCCCTTGGATTTAGTATAGTTACCATATAATTTTAGAGTGAGTGCACAAGGAGAGGATTTAGCCAAACTCATCTCTAAAGTGGAGGCAAAAGTAAAAGAATCACTACAATAGTCAACTATGAAATACAAAGCACAAGCAGACAAGAAGAGAAGAGAAGTTCACTTCAAAGTTGGACATAAGGTATGTGCATACCTAAGGAAGGAGAGACTCCCTAAAGGCAAATATTCAAAGTTACACATGAAGAAAATTGGTCCTTGCACAATCGTCACCAAGATGGGTGAAAATGCATATGAGATTTCCTTGCCCCCTACTTTACTAATTTCTCCTATTTCTAATATTGCAGACCTCACTCCTTACAAGTGTGTTGCAGACATTGTAAATGTGCAGGGATCACAAGATGAAGATGATGGAGACTATGTGACAGATCTCCCACCAAGCAAGCAAGTGGAGTTAGACACCATTATAGAAACCAAAGTATTGAAGCAGACAAGAAAGAACAAGTACATGTAGTACTTAGTGAAATGGAAAGGACTCCCTCCAATAGATGCTACCTGGATGACAGAGGACCATAACCAACAACATGGAACCACTGTTGACTAGCTATCCTCAAGTGGGAACTTGAGTTCAAATCTTATGGGGAGTATGGTGTAGGAGCACCCTAAATGAACCAAGTGTTCCTATGGAACCTAGGGGTTCTCTCAAGGTCCTAAGAGGCCTTTATTAATGTTGTGACAATGGGTTAGTCACTGGATCACCTTGTAAGGCCATAGTTCCAAGATTGGCACATTATGAGCCCTTGGTTAACTATGAGTCATTAATGATCCAAAAAACTAGGAATATGTTTTTATTAGGTTTTTAATGTTTGGATCCACTAGGGATCACAAAAATAACATCATGACCAAGTTTGGTCACTATATTTGCAAAATAGAAAAAAATGTAAAAGTTGCTCAAAAGTTGTCAAGCAACTTTTGAGCAAACTTAACAACTTTTTGAAAACCAACTCCAAAATAGTCAATTTGGTTCAAAATGGTCATGTAACCATTGGGAGTTACTACAATATCCCTTTCAGGTGGGTGGTAGGCTGGTCATGTACCTTGGCATTTGAAAATTAATAAAAATAACCATTTTTCTTGCATTTCTAAGAGACAGTCATTGTGTACGGTCGGGTACGGATAGAAGGACATGAAAGTATGAAACCAAGGGTTAGTGTTGTGAATATTCCTTCATTTTGTTTTGTTCTCATGTGTTGAGCGATCTTGGTTTGTAAGTTATTGAATTTACAAATTCACTGCTTGGATTGTAGGCCCTAATTCAAGGTTTCTTAGAAAATTAAGTGTATTTCCACTTTCCACCATGGGAATTCAATGACCCTTGGTGGAAAGCTTGTTCATATGGAACTCTTTAATATTATAAAAGATAGGTTCTTCAAAGTGCAGGGAGATGGAGTTGAAGTGATGCCCTAGGTGTATATCCTTATGTATGCACCCATCCAGAATTAGGACAATAGTCATAACTCTCATTTGGGATTTTATCAAAGGCTCTAAATCAGAGGAAGAGACCCTTGTACATATCCTCACATGCTCCAATAATTATTTTGGTATTCAGATGCATCCTACAGGTACCTCTAGTGTAAATAGAGTCCTAATTAGCCCTAATTACATAAGCAATTTTGTGTATCTTCCTGTCTCTTTCTCATTTCCATATTCTAGGGCTTAAGCCCAAGGTCTTAGGCCATAAAGGGTCCTTGAATCAATAATTATTTATGGGGGTTATGTGTAATAATCTCAATTAAGGTCAATTTTCCTTCTGAAAAAGGCTACAAACATAGTCTTGGGTTTGTGAAGCAACCATGACATATGGATTGCATTTGAGTGAAAGAACCATTGGAAATAAATATTAGGGACCCAAATATTAGGATCATATTCTTGGAAAGCATGTAAGGCCTCACTTTTTATTTCTTCTCCTCCTTCTAATTTTAGTTGTGCCCCCACTTGTTGTTGCTTGTCCCAAATAAGGAAGTCCTTGAATTTTTTATTCTTTACACGAATTCATCATCTTTCAAGAATTCTTCCTTCTGTAAATCCCTTTCATCTTGAAACAATAAGATAGGCATCTCAACATTATCATCTGTTTCTTCTCTTTTCTTTTTTCCTTCTCTTATTACCTTTCTCAATTGATGATCATAAGCTCTTGTGCCAGTGAATAATGCACTCACTTTGTCCTTTTTCCTCTTGTGTCTTGACAACAGAAGGCTCCCCTATTTCCACCTTTTCCTTTTTCTTTTTCTTTGGAGGTTCATCAACT
This sequence comes from Thuja plicata, assembly GCA_018584345.1. Taxonomy (NCBI): domain Eukaryota; kingdom Viridiplantae; phylum Streptophyta; class Pinopsida; order Cupressales; family Cupressaceae; genus Thuja; species Thuja plicata. Next base: position 357,295 of record MU224825.1, read on the forward strand.
ACCTCAGCCTTATGTCCTTGTGTTAAGTCAATTATTTTTTCCTCAGTATGAAGTGGATGATCTATTCATGGTGGGCTATGTACTGAGTAACTACTATCACTGTACTTTGAGGATGATAGTTTATTAGGACCTCTGTCCTTATCCTTAATTTGTTCTTCTAGTTTTCTACATAGTGTCTCATAAGACTCAATCATCTTATCTAATCTTTGTAGATAAGGAAAACCGGGGAAATAACCTCCAAATGGGATCCCTTTCTTCTTGGGCTACTGCTCTAAATCCATCAATTCTTGGTATTTTTTGTTCTATCTGAAATTTCATCCTCTTCAATGATGTTTCTGATAAGATCCTCCTCTGCACACTGCTCATGCACCTTAGTATTAGGAATGGTGGGTGTCAGGAGTCTTTTGGCACTTGATATAAATGCCTCTATATCTAGATATCTATATAATGGTACATTCATCCTAAAGTGGCTTAACCACCCACTCACTGAATCATAGGCCCTTTTACCAATTGTAAAATTAGAAGCAATGAACTGCCTAGGTGTGAATATTCCTTTCCTGTGTGGAGCCAAATGCTCCTTATCTGTCATCATGATCTGCTATATAAACTCCATGATAGAAATTCTTGGTGGTACTCTATATGGTAAGATGTGTGGTGGTTGGGAGAAACCATAAACTATAACCAGAGTGAAATTCTAATGATAATAGAAATCTCCTCCGTTGTGATCTTCATTCCATTTATCTATAAACTTGTAGGGCTTCAAAAGTTGTAATACTTTTATTGGTAGCCTAGTCATATTGAATCCTAAATTGCTCAATAGGGGATATACACCCAGTTCTTGAAAGCACAAAACTCATTTTCTCTGGATGTGTAATTCCATACCCTCAACCAAAGTTGCACAGGGTTAGCTTGACCATGATAAAATCTTCTAGGCTGCAGATTGGTTTGGTCCATGATATTAAAATTATAGAACAAAATCAAATGCATGAGTGGCTCAATGAATACTGTAGAAATTTAGGGCTTCCTACCTTCTTCTGAATGTCCATGAATCCCTAATGCATCTTTTCAATTACATATTAAATGTAATCATAATCTATGATGACATAGGGACTTTGCAAGTCCAAAATTATCATCAGCATATCAGAAGATGCTCTTTCTCTTCCACTATCAACCCCTAAAACTCTACACAAGGCATAGGAAATGTACTTCATGTAAAATTATAGGTCTTTGTAGAAATAGGGTGCATTATCACTAGGGATATGTGCTATATAATTTTTGGTTCCTTTCGGCACATGGGATTGAATCAATTTCGCTACAATGTCGGCCTCTTTATTATATCTAGCAGCTAAGGATTTAAGGTTGATCTTTGTTGTGCAGGGGTTGTATATATTAAATGCTTTCATGAATGATGCCCTATCAAGGATTACTAGGATTGTGCCATCATTTTTCTTAGTGGACTTTGAAATTGTATCATCTACTAACTTGTTCGAACAACATATCTATGGACTTTGGAGAGCTATGAACTCTTCTGAGTAATTTCTCTTTCCCTTGAGATCATCATCACCATCTCTGCTCTTCCTGATAGTTGAGGCAATGCTCACTTCTCTACTTATCTTGTCTGTTCTAAATTACAATTGATCAAATCCTTTGTCTTTATTTTGAAATTCTGGATAACTCTGTTCTCTTGAAAACACTTATCACTTATGCAAATTTCACTCTAAAAACTGAAACTCTTGGTAAAATGAAATGAACAACAGTAATTCCTACTTATTCAGATAAATAAATGCACAAATATTATTTCAAAATCATTAATTTTCAATTCAGTCACTACTTCTACGTGTTGTGATATCAATTTTTCTTTCTAGCTGTGGCATTTGAAACAGACAAGTGATTAATTTTAAATGAGTGCTTTTTCATTTAAAACCTTATTATATTCAAAATAGGATCAAGATCTGATATGATTGGCTCATTTATCACTACTCAAAAACTCTTTAAACATGCTATCATAATCCCTATGTTCTGATTGGATGATAACTATACAACATGGCACATAATAAAACCTTATACTTTACCTCGTTCTTACTCTGGTTTCCTTCAGCGACTACGTGACTGTGCAAATTCAAAGTCGCTGAGAGTTAGCTTTAACTCTGGTTCTTTTCTTAGACTTAACGATCACCACACAATCAACATCTTGATCAACATTCATCTCTTAATCACTAAAAGAAATCTTTTAACTCATGTTTCTTTCTGAGACTCTGCGACTAAGGTTTCAAATAACTCTTGCTTAAACCTTTAGTTCCTTTAGAGACTATACGACTATGCAAAATCAAAGTCACTTTAATATTTCACTAACCTTGAGTTTCTTTTGAGATTACATGACCACCATTTCTAGATCTTCCTTCAATCAGACGGTTCACATGTAATCTCATATCCATTTTTTACTTTCTCTTTTTAATCTGAGACTTCGCAACTACCCTTTGATCAACTTTTATCCAACAGTTCATGTGTAATATCATTAGCTTTGACTTTAACTGTAGCTTATCTTGAGACTTTGCAACTTAATCTATCTCTAAGTCATGGGATGAATTTCTTAACCTTGTGTTTACATTGAGACTATACACAAACCTCAGATCTCTGGACGACTTAATAACGTGTTCAAATCTGAATCACCACCACTGAATCACTGAACTTTCTTTGACTTGTTGACTTTCATCAGTGACTTCAAGCTATCCACTAGATCTTTTCTCTTTCACAGTTTAGATCTCCTCGCTACAAACTTAACTTAAGCTTTACTTAACTTTTATTAACCATAGTTCTTATTAAGACTTCATGAGTAACTGAAACTCATTGTCGCTGAAAGAATTATCTGACTCAAGGTTTCTTTCAAGATTGAACAACATCCTTTAGATCTTCTAATATGATGGTATTCACTAGATCTCTTAACCTTTCATTTATTTGAACTTTCATCTCGTGACTTAACTCTAGCCATAGGATCAATCTTGAATTAGACGGTAGCCTCTTTATCTCACAGCTTTTAACTTAACCCTTTCTTTCATTAGAGATCTTGTGAGTGAATGCATTTAACTCATCTCTTACTGCAACTGTAAAAATTCAAAGTCACTTTAATATTTCTTAACTGAAGATTTTATTATGAGACATCATGCCCACTGCTAGATTATCTTTTAGATCAATGACTATCTCTTAATCTCATGAACTTTGACTTAACTCTTATTTCCTTTCATGATCATGTGAATGCATAAGAGTTTAAAATCATCTTTAACTCTGATTAACTTTCAAGACTGCATGACTGAATGATCTCAAAGTTGCCAAAGGATTTCATTAACTATGGGGTTTTGAATAAGACTTTTTGCACACCATAGGATCAAGGTCTTCATCAACGGCCTGTGTGAAATCTCCTTAACACTAAAAGCATATTATTTTCTTATGGAGATAACATGATCAAAGAATTTCACTAAGTCTTGAAAGAAAAAAGGAATATTCTTAGAGCTTAAAGAGACATCACAAAAAACTTATAAAACATGAAAATAGGCAAATGAATTAAGTGACTTGGATCTTTTCTGAAAAAGTAACTAAAAATTATAAGCGATTTTGAAGAACCAACATTTTCTTTTGAATATGCATGAAAATTGACCTAGGACTTAGGGTTTTACACACTTCATTGAATTTTAAGGCTCAAATACCAATAATTGCAAATAAAATTTAATAGGATTGGATAGGAATTGACTTTTAAAACAAGAATCTGACTGGGAACTCAAAAATTTTACTAGCAAGCTTCAAAACTAGAAATACAACCAACATCTTGTACTCTTTCTGTCATCCACATTACCTGCCCAATCAAAATCAATATAAGCCTACAAAGTAAATCATCTAATTTTTCATACCACAATCCATATTCTATTATTTCTTTCAAATATCTAAAAATTCTTTTCATAGCAGCAAAGTGTGTCTCTTTAGGATCTTCCTTATATCTAGCCACAATTCCAACTGCATTGGTAATATTTGGTCTAGTGTGAGTTAGATATTATAGACTGCCATTCATCAATCTATACTTTGTCTAAAAGACACTTTGAGTCTCATCATTACTTGTTAGTTTGTGTCCAGTCACCATAGGTATTCCAATAGGTTTACAATCTTCCATTCCAAAAAATTTCAACATTTCCTTAAGATACTTGGTCTGAGATATAAAAATGCCATTCTTTCTCTAATTAATTTGCAAACCAAGAAAAAATTTCATTTCACCAATCATTGACATCTCAAATTCATTTTCCATTTATTTAGAGAACTTATTACTCATCTTATCATTACCTCCAAAAATGATATTGTAGACACCTAAAATTGACCAGGTGTCTCTTAATCATCAAAATCTGCAAAACTCAGCCAATTACCTTAAATCTCATCAAAATGCATTAAAATGGATCAAAATCATTCAAATGGACATTTATAAAGAAAATTGGACAAAACAAAATTAAAATCAAAGGATTAAATAATAATGACATCAAATAATCAAATTTAAGCCTAAAAGGGATCAATCAAATTATATAATTGATTTTAATCAATTAATTGTATAGTTTTAATCAAAAATCAAATCCAACCCATTCACCCTTACATGGCTAAAATTAATTAAATGATTGAATTAAATAATCTTAATTTATTTCAACTCAAATTGATCAACCAATGAGAGTTGAGGATCTTGTCTTCTTGTCCCACCCTTTGAGGACAACCATTTAAATGGTCCCCCATTTGAAACCATTTGAGGGATCAAATCAACCAAGGCTTGACCATGGTCAATTCACTCTACCCCTACCCTTGGGAAATTTATATAAATACAAGCTATTTTTCTATGCATTTGATATACTAGAAATTCAAGAGCAAAGCATCCTTATTATAGGCAATTTGTTAGTAATTGAGAGTAATTGAGCATTTTCCATAGCATTTTAATCAATTGGGAAGCAAATTTTTGATTTGAGGAGCATATCATGAGCATTTTGAATTAGAATCATACATCATTTGACATAATTGAGCTATATTGGAGCATATTTGTTATCATTTTCTCATTCTAGGATTGTCCTTGAGAGAGAGATTAAGGCTGAGAGCTCTCTTAACAAAGCTTAGATAGAGAACCATGAGATGTCATGGATTTAATTTCAATTCTAAGATTAAATTGATTTTTATTTCCATAGAATTATTGTTATTGATCCTAATTTCATGAAGGTGTAATTTCTCACACATAGATATCATCAACAAAAACTTCTATAATCAAGATTCCATCTTCATCAGTTCTTAAGTATAAATTACTGTCTGCATTACCTTCTCTAAAACCAAGATGAATTAAGTACTTGTCCAACCTTTCATACCATGCCCTCGGTGCTTATTTTAGTCCATACAATTCTTTCTTCAACTTACAAACCATGTCTTCATCATTTGTCAGAGGAAAACCATCAGGTTGCTCAATGTAAACTTCCTCTTTGAGATCACCGTTCAAGAATGTTGACTTCACATCTATTTGATAAAATTTAAAGTCTTTATGTGCATCATAAGCAAGAAATAATCTCACAACTTCTAATCTAGCAACAAGAGAAAATGTTTCTTTATAGTCTATGCATTCTTGTTGCGAGTAGCCTTTACATACAAGTCTAGCCTTGTTTCTTACCACTGTTCCTTTCTCAACCATTTTGTTTCTGAAAACCCATTTAGTGCCAATCACATTTTTATTCTTAGGTCTTGGAACTAATTCCCAAGTATTGTTTTCTTTATTTTCTCAATCTCTTCTTCCACAAATTTAGTCCAAGATTAATCTCTACATGCTTCATCAGTAGTTTTCTGTTCAACTTGAGAGATTAAAAAAATTTCATCTCTAACTCTAGATCTAGTCATCATGCCTTTACTTACATCACCAATTATTTGATCTTTAGGATGGTTCTTCTTCACATACCTTAGAGTCTTTAGAGTCTTAGTAACCTCAATCAGTTCATCTTTAGTTACATATTCAATCATCAAAGGTTCCTCAAGTTTACCAGTAACCTCTTTCATTTCTATAATCTGACCACAGTCGTATATTCTTTCCTGAATTTGAAACTTTTCATGTATCCTCACATTGGCGCTTTCAATCAACTTTCTCAACCTCAAATTATAACATTTATATGCTTTAATATTAGTAGAATAACCAAGAAAAATTCCTTCATCACTTCTAGAATCAAATTTTCCTATCTCATCATCTTTCTTGATATAACATTTACTACCAAATATTATGAAATATTTCACAGTAGGTGTATGATCAAACCATAGTTCATAAGGATTTTTATTTGTAACTTCTCTGATCTAAATTTTGTTCAAGGTGTACACAAAAACACCAACATCTTCTCTCCAATGAACATGTGATACATTTCCTTCCAGTATCATAGTCCTTGAAACATCTAATATAGTTCTATTTCTTCACTCTACAATCCCATTCTTTTGTGGTGTCCTAGGTGCAGATGTCTGTCTGAATATTCCATGCTCTTCATAGTATCAATTAAATAACTTTGATGTAAACTCATCAGCTCTGTCTGATCTCAAACACTTTATCTTCAAACCATATTCATTCTCAAATTTTTCTTTAAACAACTTGAACTTGTCAAATGATTCAGATTTCTCTCTCAAATATGTAACCCACATCATCCTAGAAAAGTCATCAACAAAGAGTATAAAGTACCTTTCACCATAGTATGATCCTACTCTTGTAGGACCACACAAATATGTATGCACAAGATCCAACTTCCCTTTTGATGAATAATCTTTTCTTTTAAAAGTGCTTCTAGTATGATTCCCCATAACACATTCTCTACACAGTGTTAGATGGCTTCACAATCTTAGGTAGATCTCTTACTGCATTTTTCATACTCGCCTTAAAATTGCTATCAAAGTTAACATAAAAAATCTTCTGTGCCATAACCAACTGTCATCAACCTTCACAATAAAAAAATAAGCTTTAGATGTGTTCAATTCAAATACATTACCTTTAGACTTAGTACCAGATGCAATCAAGTCTCCTGATTTAGTTTTCATAGAGCATTTCTCATTAATGAATTTCAATTGATAACCCTTGTTGACTAACTGTCCAACACTAAAAAAATTACGCTTAAGTCCATCAAAAAGTAATACATTGTCAGTATTTGTCTTACCATCGAGAGAAATAGATCCTACTCCAATGATAAGTTTAGGAGTATTGTCACCAAATATGATAACACCACCATCATGTCTTTTCAAATGCACAAACTTATTTTTATCTCCAGTCATATGATGTGAACAACCACTACCTATAACCCATTCAAATTTCTTTTCAACACAAGATACTAAGGATTTTCCCTCATGTATAGGCTCATCATCCTTTATAGAAATAAATCCATTTCATCATAGTCACCATCATCATCATAAATACCCTCACAGTGCGATGGGGGGTTCCACGCGGGACCCTGGGGCAAGCTTGACCCCGGGTGTGGTTCCCGGTTGTTGGTTTTTTTCTAACTCTGGAGATTTTATTCTTTTCATGATAAGACTCTATGATTCCTTATTTTTTCCTGCTCGTTCTGAGCTCTCCCCTAGAACCTGTGCGACAGGTGGTTCCACACGAGGCCTCAGGGCAACCTCGACCGTGGGGCAAGCTTAACCCCGGGTGGGGTTTCTGGTTGCTCATTTTTTTTCTAACTCTAGAAATTTCATTCTTTTCATGATAAGGCCCTCTGATTCCTCATTTTTTTACCACTCATTCTGAGCTAGACCCCTGACCCGTGCGACAGGTGGTTCCACACAAGGCCCCCAGGAGAGCTCAACCCTGGGAGGGGTTTCTGGTTGCAAGTTATTTTGCTAACTCTAAAATTTTTGTTCTTTTTGTGATAATACCCTCCAATTCCTCATTTTTTTTTGCTCATTTCAAGCTCGCCCACTGGACCCATGTGACGGGTAGTTCCACGCAGGGCCCCAGGGTGAGCTCAACTCCGAGTGGGATTTCTTGTTTCTCATTTTTTTGATAACTTTAGAAATTTTGTTCTTTTCATGATAAGACCATCTAATTCCTTATTTTTTCCCGCTCATTCCAAGCTAGCCCCCTAGACTCACACGACGAGTGGTTCTACGCGGGGCCCGGGGGTGAGCTCGACCTCAGGTGGGGTTTTCGGTTGCTGGTTTTTTTGCTAACTCAAGAAATTTTGTTTTTTTCATGATAAGACCCTTTGATTCCTCACTTGTTTCCCTCTTTTTCTGAGTTTTCCCCCAGACCTGCCCGGCGGGTGGTTCCATATGGGGCCCTGGGGCGAGCTTGACCCCGGGTGGGGTTTCTAGTTGCTATTTTTTTTTGCTAATTCTAGAATTTTTATTCTTTTCATAATAAGGCCCTCTAATTCCTTATTTTTCCCCGCTCATTCTGAGCTCTGCCCTAGGACCCACACAATAGGTGGTTCCACATGGGGCCCCAGGGCGAGCTCAACTCTAGAGCAATCTCGATCCTGGTGCAAGCTCGACCCCAGGTGGGGTTTTCTGTTGCTAGTTTTTTTGCTAACTCTAGAAATTTCATTTTTTTTGTGATAACACCCTTCAATTCCTTATTTTTTCTCTCTTGTTCTGAGCTTGCCCCCCTCGGACCCGCACAAAGGGTGGATCCATGTGGGGCCATGGGGTGAGCTCGACCTCGGGGTTAGCTCAAAACTGGGTGGGGTTTTTGGTTGCTCATTTTTTTGCTAACTCTAAAAATTTCATTCTTTTAGTGATAAGACCCTCTGATTCCTCATTTTTTTCCTTCTCATTTTGAGGTCGCCCCCCAGACCCACTTGACAGGTGGTTCCATGCGAAGCCCCGGGGTGAGCTTGACCCCGGGTGGGGTTTTTGGTTGCTGGTTTTTTGTTAACTCTAGAAATTTTGATCTTTTCATGATAAGAGGCTTTGATTCCTCATTTTTTCATGCTCATTTTGAGCTCGTCCCCCATGCCCGCATGATGGGTGTTTCCACGCAAGGCCCCGGGGTGAGCTCTACCCCGAGTGGGGTTTTCGATTGCTCATTTTTTTGCTAACTCTAGAAATTTTGTTATTTTGTGATAAGACCATCCGATTTCTTGTTTTTTCCTACTCGTTCTGAGCTTGCCCCCTGGACCCATGTGATAAGTGGTTCCGCGCGAGGCCCTTGGGTGAGCTCGACCCCAGGTGGGGTTTCTGGTTGCTATTTTTTTTCTAACTCTGGGAATTTCATTCTTTCACGATAAGACCCTCTGATTCCTCAATTTTTTCCTGCTTGTTCTGAGCTCGCCCACAGACCTGCGTGACAGGTGGTTCCACATGGAGCCTTGAGGTGAGCTTGACCCCGGGATGGGTTTCTAGTTGCTATTTTTTTGCTAATTCTAGAAATTTTTTTTGTTTCACATTAAGACCCTCTAATTCCTCATTTTTTCCCCCTCATTCCAAGCTTGCCCCCAGACCTGCACGATAGGTGGTTCAACATGGGGCCCTGGGGCGAGCTCGACCCCTGGTGGGGTTTCCGGTTGCTCATTTTTGTGCTACTTTTGGAAATTTCATTATTTTCATGATAAGACCCTCTAATTCCTCATTTTTTCCCGCTCCTTCCGAGCTCGCCCCCCGGACCCACATGATGGGTGGTTCCACGTTGGGCCCCAGGGTGAACTCAACCTTGGGTGGGGTTTTTGGTTGCTAATTTTTTTTCTTACTCTGGAAATTTCTTTTTTTTGCAATAAGACCCTCTGATTCCTCATTTTTTTCCCTCTTTCCAAGCTCACCCCCTAGACCCACATGATAGGTGTTTCCATGCAGGCCCCAAGGCGAGCTGGACCCTGAGTGGGTTTTCCTGTTGCTCCTTTTTTTCCTAATTCTAGAAATTTCATTATTTTCACGATAAGACCCTTAGATTCATCATTTTTTTCTGCTTGCTCCAAGCTCACCCCCAAACCTATGTGATAGGTGGTTCCACGTGGGGCCCCAGGGCAATCTTGACCCTGGGTGGGGTTTCCAGATGCTTTTTTTTTTCTATCTCTCAAAATTTAGTTCTTTTTGCAATGAGACCCTCTGATTCCCCATTTATTTCCTGCTTGTTTTGAGCTCGCCTCCTAGACCCACGCAACGGGTCTATTTCATTCTTTTCATGGTAAGACCCTCTAATTCCTCATTTTTTTCCTGCTTGTTCTGAGCTCACTTCAGACCTGTGTGATAGGTGTTTCCATGCGGGACCCTGGGGTGAGCTCAACCCTAGGTGGGGTTGCTGGTTGCTTGTTTTTTGCTAACTCTAGAAATTTCATTCTTTTCATGATAAGACCCTCTTATTCCTCATTTTTTCCCACTCATTCTGATCTTTCCCCCCAGACTCATGCGACGGGTGGTTCTAGGCGAGGCCACAAGGCGAGCTTGACTCCGGGTTGAGTTCAACCCCAGGTGGGGTTTATAGTTGGTATTTTTTTGCTAACTCTGGAATTTTCATTCTTTTTGCAATAAGACCCTCTAATTCCTCATTTTTTTCCTGCTCATTATGAGCTTGCCCCCCAGACCTGTGCAATAGGTGGTTCCACATGGGGCCTTGGGGTGAGCTTGACTCTAGGGAAAGCTCAACCATGGGTGGGGTTTCCTGTTGCTCATTTTTTTATAACTTTGTAAATTTCATTGTTTTCATGATAAGACCCTCTGATTACTCATTTTTTCCTGCTCATTTTGAGCTTGTCGCCCAGAATCGCGCGACGGGTGTTTCCATGCGGGGCCTTGGGGCGAGCTCAACCATGGGTGGGGTTTCTAGTTACTATTTTTTTTGCTAACTCTAGAAATTTTATTCTTTTCATGATAAAACCCTTTGATTCCTCATTTTTTCTCATTCATTTTAAACTCAGCCCCCGGACCTGTGTGACAGATGGTTTCACATGGGGCCCTAGGGCGAGCTCGATCCCTGGGCAAGCTCAACCCCGGGTGGGGTTTTTGGTTGCTCATTTTTTGATAACTCTAGAAATTTTGTTCTTTTCGCGATAAGACCCTCTGATTCCTTTTTTTTTCAAGCTCATTTTGA
>MU224825.1:382857-441378 GCA_018584345.1 Thuja plicata
CACCACAAGGTTACACAATCCCAAAATCTTACAAGTTATTGTTCCCTTGCACCAATAACATAGCAGAATATGAAGCTTTGGTCATAGGAATCAAGATGGCCTTGGAATGGAATGTCACAGAATTACAAGTCTATGGGGACTCTCAATTAGTCATTACTCAAGTTAATGATGAGTATAATACTAAGGATGAAAAAATGATGCCTTACAAGAAATTGGTGGATGATTGGAAAAAGTACTTTGATTTGATTACTTTTGAACAAATTCCAAGAGACAATAATAGAGCAGCGGATGTAATGGCTACTTTGGCATCTTTACTTCAAATGCCCGATCAAAATGAAAAGTATGAGTTCTTGGTGGAAGAATTGGTTAAACCAACATTTGACCTACCTGATACCCAAATTATGGCCCTTTTAAATGGACATGAATCACCATGGTATGGACCCATCTATGCATACCTAAAATACCAAACGTTACCTATAGAGAAAACCCATGCTCAAAAGAGAAATTTCATAAGACAAGTGGCTCGTTATACCATCCTTTCTGACACATTGTATCATAAAGGTCTTGACGGTATGCTCCTTATATGTCTAGAGGAAGATGAATCAAAATTAGCTTTAAAAGACATCCACAAGGGGATTTGTGGGTCACATTCAAGTGGTTTAAACGTAGCTAAGAAAATCCTATGTATGGGGTACTTTTGGAAAACCTTAGAAAGAGATGCCTGTCAATATGTCAAAATTTGTGCAAAATGTCAATACCATGGAGACCTGATCCATGCACCAGCACAAGAGTTACACCCTTTTGTCACACTATGGCCATTCTATCAATGGGGTTTTGATTTGATTGGCATGATTTATCCACCTTCTTCAAATGGACACAAGTATATAATCACGACAACATAGTACTTCACTAAATGGGCCAAGGCTGTCCCTTTATCAACTACCATGGGGAAGAAAATTTCCATGTTTATCCTAAATCATATTATTTGCAGATATGACATTCCTCATGCCATCATCATGGATAATGGAAAATAGTTTAATAACAAAGATGTTGATGAACTTTGTGACACATTCCATATTACACATCACTCTTCATCCATTTACTATCCCCAAGGTAATGGATAAGAAGAAGCTACCAACAAGAACATCCTTAAAATCCTTAAGCGATCCATTGGCAAGTTAGGAAAGGATTGGCATCTTCAAATCAATCCAACATTGTGGGCCTATAGGACTAGTATTCAAACCCCGATAGGAGCTACACCTTTTTCATTGGTTTATGGGGCTGAAGCTGTTCTACCTTTAGAAGTTGAAATACCATCCCTCAAAGTCTCATTGCATGGATTAATCATGGATAAAGATTATAGAGTTACCCACCTTCAACAATTGGAAATGTTGGAGGAACATTAAACTCAAGCCTATGATCATTTGAAAGTGTATCAGAATCACATTTCAAGAAACTATAACAAGCATATAAAACCAAGAACCTTTCAAGTAGGAGATCTAGTGTTGAGAGAAAATCCAAAAAATTAGGCTAATAGAGAAAAGAAAGGAAAGTGGGAAGCAAATTGGCTTGGTCCTTTTTTCATTGTTTCTTCATTTGGAATGGGGACCTACAAATTAGCCAACTATGATGGCGATGAATTGAAAGAACCTATCAATAACATTCATCTTAAAAGGTTTTACACCTAATTAAGAGGAAAGAGTATCAGTGGAAAGAGTATAAGTTGAGAGTATCAGATGAGTCAACATCACCTTTGTATATGGAAAAATTCAAAAAAATTCAAAAAAATGAGAAAAGATCAAAATACAAAAAAAATCAGAAAGTTCAAAAGCCAAAAACATTTGAAAAAGAGAAAAAAAAGTGCCTTGGTGAAAACCTAGCAATAGGCACCACTGGTAGAAAAAAAAGCAAAAAAAGAGCAATAATCCCAAGAGGTGAAACCTGGAAACAGGCACCTTTTGTCCCTTAGGTCTTTCCTAGTTGCATTTGTACATATTACGTTTCATCATATCACTTTTCCATATCCTCATTGCATCTGTCATTTGTGCATCGTCCTAATAAAGTCTCAGAGCTACATTTTTGTCGCATTCTAGGTTCAGTTGCCCTAAGTTTCACATTGGTCACATTTATCACTTGGGGGCATGCATCATAGATTTTAGTACCAAACGGATTCAATAGTGCAACATTTTGGTCACACATCAGAAGCAGATTTCCAGATTTAGAAGAGATATTTTTGAAACCTTTGATAAATATAATTGTTGAACCCTAAACAGTTTGATCGCATAACATAATCCTTGAGTTTCATTGACTTATTTTATCAGGATTAATAATTGACACACCCTAAATGATCAGGTTGTCTGGAATTCTTATTTGAAAATCTTGATACATTTCAAAAACACTTGGAAATTTTTGATGAGTTTTCATTGACCCTTTTTGGAGTCATGTTCTTTTGAGATAATCGATGATGTTTCGACTAGATTGGCAATGATAGAGACATGATGTTTTCTTAAGCTTATGAGTGATTGTTTTGAGGAAGATCCTTTAACTTGTGTGAATTAGTCTAAAGAAATGGTCATCAAAGAACCATAGAGGACATTCGTATAGGAAGGAGGGTTAACCTTTTTTTTTCATGCAAAAGGATACCTTGGCTATTTAGATTTTCCATATCTTAATACCAACATCCACTTGCAACATTGAATCTGATCAAACCGGTATTCATATTCCTATAGTTGGTCATTCAACTAGTGAGGGTTGTACTTGGTTTTGTAGAAGGGGTTACCACATGAGAGAAAGTCATATTCATATTCTTATGGTCGCAGTGGCACCAATAAGGATTGTATCAACTCCTAGTTCCACAATGCTCTATGATGAAAATATATTGCAGTTTGCATTTCTTTCGCAAACCTCAAGGACAATTAGTTGCATTGCATCTTCATGTTAGCTTAATTGCATCTTCATGTTAGATTAATTGCATTCTCCAAGTTAGTTGTAAAATGGCTTGTCTTTATAGAATTTTTTCCAAGAACAAAGGGGGAAATAAACATTGACAATACTTCATCAATTTCATGGTTTCAAGTCATCTATATGAGATTTTCCTTTGCATTCATAATCTTTAATCATTATTCATTATATATTCATATCAAGAGAAAAGAAAAGAAAAGAAACATTAATCATTATTCATTTATCCATATCATTAAGAATTGCATATCATAAATTAAAATTGCATACATCCAAAAATAAAAATGTATATAGAAATAAGTTGCATTAACATCATTTGCATCCATTTATCTATGTCCTACTCTAAGACATTGCATCCATAACATAATTTAAATAAATGCATCATAGAACCATGTAGATATGCATAAAAGGAAATCTCATAACATCATCAAAAGGAGGAATCAATAATCATCATAGATAAATGTCCATCATCAATGTCTATAACATAAATCAGTACATCAAAGGTACATCAACAAAATGATCCATACCTCAAAGTCCCGATCAAAAATACATATGATACATCATCAATGCAATATCAAGATATCATGGATCCCAAATCTATCTCATGACACAGCAAGGGCACCTAATCCATCTCCATCTATACCTGTGCCTAAACCCCCTGCACCATCAAGATCCCTATCACCTACTCTATCTTGTGTACTGGGAGGTGCCTGACTAGTTCTCACACTGGTAGGTAACTAAGCCAAAGTAGTCAGAAAATGCCGCAACATAGTATAAACCTGATCCAATCAAGGAGTCACTACAATCATCTATGCCTGTAAACCCCAAACATCTTGCACTAAACCATCCACAATAGGAGGAACTAGAGGTTCCTATGATGCTAGAGGAGCCTGAGGTGCTTGAGGCACTAATAGTACCTGCGGTATCACCAGTGCTATACTACTCTGTAGATCCACTTGTGGAATCTACCCATGCACTAGAACCTGTTTGGCCACATGGACACATTTGTGTCTCTATTTGGCCCAATCTACACCAACTCTCAAAGGAGCCTGACCTTGAGGTACCTGTTCCTATGCTAATCTCTGTCTAGGCTGCGTGAATTTGCCACCTCAGCCCCTAACATGTCAACCTCTCATCTGAGGTCCTACAACTCTCTGTACTCGAGGTGCCCTAGGTGCCCTCTAAACCCTCTATCTCTGAGGTCTCCTACCATCATTTCCATCATCACCATCATCTCTATTATCATCTAAAAGCTAATCCACATTAGGAATAGGCTTTGCTGGATATGTGAATCTAAAAAAATGATGTTGCATAAACCACTCTCGATACTCGTCTGACATACCTGCATCTGCAAAATGCGTCATCACATCCCACACAACATAACCCAACTGATCAATCTGTAAACAGGCCAACCAATAATCTACCTATGCTCCCTACATCGATCTCTCAACCTGTACTCTTGCATAAAGTTCCATAAACTGAGGCATGTCCTGAACCTATCCGTACTGATGGAGTACTCTCCCAAAGAAAAATATCTCAATAACTAGTGGTGATCGGACAATCATCCACCAAGGAGAAAACATGTATGGTAGCTCATCATCATCCTCTTGCCAGCTCTCAAAATGTAGATATGGACTCCATATGACCTGATCTATATCATCAATAGTACATCTCCAAAATTCAACCTTTCCTAGATGATGCTGGACAACCATGACATCATACAAAAATGCAAACAGATATCCACAGATCCAAACTCATGATGAAACTGGTCTTGTAATAGGGATGTGCTCCTAGGTCCATAATTGTAATACCACTGCACCTACAGAAAGAGCTGCACTACACCTATAAACAACCTCATGCAGATCATGATATAACGGTGCTAATATAAAAGAACCCCAATCAAATCTTTGAGGATGTGCAATCAAATCCTCCAGTATCTGGCCCCATTTGACTGCAAAGTCGTGTCCTCTCTTATCGAGAAGAATTAATCCTCCAATCGTAGCTCCTAACAATGATAGCAAAGTAGGGAAAGAGGCAAACTGTGCCCAAGTAATAAAATCATCATCAATGGTGTTGTCTCGAAACACTCATCTGCATACACTGCTATCATAAAATGAATCATAATACACCCGCTCTCCATGAGTCAGGATCCTCAATAATCTATAAACATCCTCGGGCATGATAGTCATCTCGCCGAGGGGTAGATGAAATGTATTATGGTCAGAGTGCCATCGCTCTGCCATAGCTATCAAAAGACCTCGGTTCAGCTGAAACCGAGGAAGATCTAAAAGGAAACTGAGACCACATGTCTTGATAGTCCACCACTCAGGCACTGTAAGCTCATCAACTAAATCAAATATCCAAGATGCTACACCCTATACCCACAACTTATGGTAATGTTCCTACATTTTGAAACAAAGTGAATCATATTAGTCTTTCTATTGGTGAACCATGCTATGTCAATCAAACACATTAAATCTATCTTTTCTCTAACTTGAGCCCATCAACTTATTGCTCCTAACCTCTATATCTTGGGACACAAGGACAATTTGTAATAATTTTTAATCAAAAATCTGATTGACCTATCAAACATTCATCAATATAAATTTTCTAATATCCTAAACACTAAGTGACAATCTGGACGTACATTTTCTAGATTGGAATCTAATTGATTTATCTGGATGATCGATCGAAATGACTTCATCTATTTTCTATCTCAGTTTTCAAACTTCAAGGTAGGCGACACTTCAATAAGTGTACACGGCTTTTCAAGCCCCGTGGCATTTTAATAATTAAATGTGACACTTTAATCCTCAGAGGAAGCACTTGGCTAATTAGGTGGCCTTTTAAATTCCTATGTGGATTTTTAAATATCATAAGCAGCCTTTAAAAACTAGGGTTTTCTAGGCGGCTTTTTGATTATTTGGGTTGTAATTTTTCACTAATTCTTATGTGGCTAAGGATTGCTCCTATGCGGCTTTTCAAGGCACGGAGGAGGCATCTTTTCTAGGCCCTAAGTAGCTCTTTAACTATCCTGCATGGATTTTCACTAAATTTTACCTAGAAAGTATTAAAAACATGTATTACATGCTATTTAAAGAACGATAAATGCACTAGGAAGGTTTGAA
This sequence comes from Thuja plicata, assembly GCA_018584345.1. Lineage (NCBI taxonomy): Eukaryota > Viridiplantae > Streptophyta > Pinopsida > Cupressales > Cupressaceae > Thuja > Thuja plicata. The sequence continues at coordinate 388,944 of MU224825.1, forward strand.
CCACTCACCGGAGGCCCGTAGTCAGGAGGTCTCTGATATTGGCGCGGTCACTTGAACCTATGCTCTCGAATGGGGACCACCATCACTATCAATTATCAAAGACTTAGAGCAAAATCTCAATAGTACAAAGTGAAAATGAATAGTAAATTTGGGTTTTTTTCAACCTATTTAAGCTATTTTACCCTATTTTGTGATATTTTTGACCTAGTTAAACCAAATCTACATATTCTACACACTGGGGAATTTTTTTGAAAATCTTTCAGCATCATTGTTTATCATAAATGCAATCATCTTGGATCTATTCTATTAGCAGTATTCATCAAAATTTTCACATTTAAGATCAATATGATTTCATTTCTGCAGGGGCATCATCATATCATCCAACAGGGATTCTGCATCATATCTTGTATCAAATCTGGGGCATTGAAATTTCAAACATTACTAGTGGGGTATCAAATTAGAGTTTCATATCAGAGTTTCATATCTGAGTTTCAAATCAGGGTTTCATATCAGAGTTTCATATCAAGTTTCAAATCAGGGTTTCATATCAGGTTTTTGTATTAGTAAATCAGCTCATCAGTATCAAATCAACGATCAGGACAATCAAGCTTTCTTTGAATCAATGCACTTCACACATCAATTCAAAGAGGGGCATTTGTAGACACCTAAAATTGACCAGGTGTATCCAAAATATTCAAAATTTCTAAATCTTAGCCAATTGCCTCTAATCCCATCTCAATGCAAAACAAATGGATCAAATCAAATGGATATTTATCAAATCAAGTGGACAAAAATCAAATCAAATTAAAAGATCAAATAATCATGAAATCAAATAATTAAATTCAAGCCTACAAGGGATTAATCAAAATTATGCAATTGATTTTAATTAATAATTGTATTGTTTAAATCAAAAGGATCAAATCCAACCCATTCACCCTTCCATGGCTAAATTAATTAAATGATTGAGTTATTAATTCCTAATTTCTTTGAGACAACCAACAAACTTTCCCTCCATTCGAGAACACCTCAAAGATTTTGAATTAACCAAAGTTTGATCATGATCAACTCACTCTACCCCCTACCCTTGAGAAAATGCTATAAATACAAGCCATTTCCTTTGTGTTTGGGATTCAAGAATTTCAAGAGAAAAACATCCTTGTTATAGGCATTTGGAGAGCATTTGAGAGATTTTGATCACATTTCAGCATTTGTATAGCATTTTCAGAATATCATGTTTAGGAGCATTTGTTGTTTTATAACACATCTTGGAGCATTTTGAGTATTTTGAGCTAGGTTTGAGCATTGTTTATCATTTATTTCTCATTCTAGGATTGTCATTGGGAGAGATTAAGACTGAGAGCTCTCTTAACAAAGCTTAGATAGAGAACCATGAGATGATATGGGTTTTAAACATCAATTCTTAGATTAAATAGCATTTTCTTTTCATAGAGTTGTTGATTATTATCCTAATTTCATGAAGGTGTAATTTTACACACACACAAAGAGACAAGCTCTGGTCATGAAGTATAATAACATATCAAGGGTTAAGTTAAAGATCATGAGACTTAGTGATAACCATTAGATTAAGTCTAATCTAATGTTGGTTGCATAGTCTTTAAGCAAATTCACAAAAGGCCAAACCCTTCAGCGACTTTGATTACATATAGTCGCGTAGTCTCTCAAAGGAAAAGGGTTAATTCAAGATAAAGGCATGGATAATTTTGCATGATCTTAACTATTGATAGAAAATTAGATCTTGTGGTGTGCATTAAGTCTCAGAAAGAAACCTAGGTTAGGATTAACTCTTCACGACAAGGAGACAAGTCAGTCACATGGTCACCAAAGAAACTAGAGTAAGAGTAGGGTAAAGATGTAAGTTTGTCTTCCATGCCATGATGTATAATGGCTAGCCAATTAAAAAAAGGGCTATGACAGAGTTTTTTAAAGTATGTTGAGTTGTAATAATTAGAGCCAATCAAATTTAATGGTTTATTCAAAATTGATCACCTGTCAACCTCAGATGCTACAGCTACGTAAAAATTGATTTTAATGCACGTAGGAGTAATGGCGGAAGTGAATAAATGGAATTTTCATTATTTTGAATCAAATGATGCATTGATTTCCCATGAATAAGTAAGTGTTTCCATGTTCATTTTAGATTACCAAGTTTTTAGAATCAAGAGTGAAGATTTGCATAGTTTTTAAAAGTCCTCAGAGAAAGAGAATTGTGTGAGTTTCATAGAAAATTATAGTCAAAGAGCTTGTCTTTTAGAAAAACATACTTGTTTTAGTCAGAATTTAGAAAATAGAGAAGATGAGAAGGTCAGTTATGAGTGGAGCTTTGACCAGTGGGGCAAATAAGGAAGCTAAGGATGATTAGAAGGGGGAAAACATTACTCAGATAATTTTATGGATTTGTTGCCTAGTTCAAGCCAAAACAAAAAGGTAAATGATGATTTCCTTGGTGATGATATGTAATTCATTAGAAAAGCTAAAACTCTTGGTTCATCTAGTTATTCACTTTTTAATTATTTCTACAATAATAGTGATCAATCTGTTCCTATTTCAAACCCATGGACCTATGGGATAGCTAAGTTGGTAGTACCAGATGTATTTGTAGATGTGGATTTGATACTTGAGTTGGCCAGTAGATATGATGTCCTATCTAAAACCATCAAGAAAGATGATGGAACTACCCTAGTTACCTTAGATAGATCATCCTTCATGAAGGATTTTAATCTTTACAACCCAATAGCCACAAAGATTAAATTGAAATCACTAGAGGCCAGATATGTTAGAGAATCCTTTGCTGTGTCCAGACTAATTTAGGGCCATGTGCCCAAGAGGAGGAAGAATTACATAGCAGCCATGCCATGTACTTCACCCTATTTCTACAAAGATCTCAATTTTTATATGAAGTACATTTCTTATGAATTATGTAGAGTGTTAGGAGTAGATGGGGGTGCTAAAAGAATAGGTTCAGATATTCTAATGATTGTCCTAGATATTCAAAGTCTGCATGTTGGCACATACTATGAATACATCCAATATGTCATAGATGCAATGCATCAAGGGTTTGTTGATATTCAAAAAAAGGAGAAAGTCCCTAAATTCATGCAATACTCTTTGTTAATGCATCTAATTTTGTATTAAAATTTCCCTATCATGGACGTGAATAATTTGAGACCTAAAAGGTTCCACCAAGGTTAGAGAAACCCTGTGCAATTCTGGTTGAAAATATGGAACTATATAGCAAGGGAGAATGAATTTTGTGCATTCCAAAATTGGATGGTGTATCCAATTCTTAGGTGTTTAGGATACAACAAGACTTGGTTTCTAACCAAATTATTAGAGTTGCTAAGGCCTTGTCAATTTGTAGATAAATGGCCAGGAGACCATAATTGGGGGGATTTTTATTATGAAAGGAATTTTACTCTGATGAGAGTTTATGGATGCACTGACCCACCACATATTCTCCCATTTCATGTTCCACCAAGGATAGATGTCATGGAATTCATCTGGAAGTTGATGTTAAATGATAAGGAGCATCTGGCTTTGCATTGGAAAGGTACTTTCACTCCCTAAAAATTCAAAGTTTACAACTTTACAATTGGTAAGAGGGCTTTGGATTCAGTAAAAAATTAGTTAATGTATTACAGGATGAATGTAGTATCCTTGCAACCTCTTAGGGTAGACCTCCTAGAGATTGTGTGCCAAGTGGGAGAAGAAATAGATCAGATTAGTGTTACCCTATCCTTCTTCAAAGGTAAGGTAAATCAGATAGAGGGAAAAATAAATATGTTTGGCCAAAAATATAATAGGTTCATTCCTCCAATAAAGGGAGATGATGATCAAATCAAGCCAATAGAAGTATGGAAAGGTGAATTTGATACCTTACTGCCTAATAAAGAGGCATTCATTTCAGATAATGACACCTTGGACATGGAAAGATTCAACAAGATTTTGGATGAGGCCTTCAAAGATGAAACAAACTTTAATAAGTTTGTGACTAATGTCAAGATGATAAAAGATTCCATATGGGAATGAGAAAAGACACAACTCCACAACACTCAAAGCTTCAATTGGCCTATTGACATAGAGGTAGAAGCATGAGATATTCTCACCAAGCCCAAGAAGAAGAAGGTTGTAGCAGTTGACCTGGACATTAGATGAAGAGTAAATAAAACACCTGACACCTGATCTCTAAGCACAGGTAAGATAATTATCTTAAAGACTAGTGTAAGTTAGCCTAAGATAATGGTCACTATGTCTCGTTACAACTACATGAAGTTATCCAAAATATAAATATACAAAGGTGCCAACTATTGAAGATTGAAGATCAAGTTTGATCATCATCAAATTTTGTCTTCCCACCGTTCAGAGGTCTAACTATAAATTTTGTCTTCTAATAATAGTTAGGGTTAGCTTAGCCATCCAAAGCTTGTTTCATACTTTATTCTTAAGGATTCCAAGATGGCTAATGCTTCCTATATATAACAAGTAGCAAGATATTGTAAAGGATAGTAAAATAAAAACTATGAGGCAAGCTTTTCAATTGTGTCTAGATTTCAAAAGATTTCAGTCTATTTGAATGTATTGAATCAGAATACTATTAATAAAATACAATACAATTTCCTATTTCAGATCTTTGATGTCTTTTTGCATTTATATTTCAGATCTTGTATGTTTAATATGTAAGAAATTTTAAATGTACTAGTTATAAGGTAATCGTGTTATTATTTGTGAGTTTCTTTTAAGTAGAGTTTAAACCTTGCAAATAGTTCCAGAGGGTTAGGGTTTTGTGCAAGAATCTGTTGCAGAGGTGTTAGAATGAGAGGATAGTTTGTAAGGCATTCTATCTAGGATTTTATTTGTGTTATAATTAATTTTTTTCCTTGTGAATGTATGTTCCATTATGACTCTTTTCCTGGGATTAGGCACTGGTCAAGTTATTCATAAGTAGTTCTTTTCTTCAATCAATCAATTACAAAGAAATCTTTTATTTATGTAATTAAGAACATATATGTCTTGTTAATTATATTGAGAAATACAATTCATCATGGTGATTCCTTAAAGAGAGAATCAGTAGGTTATCCTTCCTAAGTCTAGGACTATAAAAAGAAGAAGTATGAATGTCCTTATTACATTGATAATAGATCTTGTTAAATTTATTGTTTGGCTTGTTAAGCTCTGCATAAGGTTAATGTTGTTTATCAGTAGGATGTGTTGTCAACTGTTGTAATTCAAGACATGAGTGAATCAATTTTTCCTTTATTAGGTATACTAAGAATCAGTAATCTGTGAAAGGTGCACCCACCTAGGTTTGTGGAGCCTGAAGTGTAGAAGGATTATATCCTTGTTAATTAGCCTTTTCCCTATATGAATCTAGAATTGGGAGTTTGAGAGTCAAGATGGATAATCTATATAGTGCTTCAACAAGAAAAAGTGCTAACAAATTAGTGACTCTACTGGGGAATACTTTTAAATGTTCTAGAGCTATGTTTATCAGAGAGTTAGTCCTTGTGATACTAAGAATAAGTCTATTTTTCCTAATAATTGTGAGAGCAAGTCTATCCTATTTATCTATCATTGCGCATTGCATGAAGGTCATGATCCTGAAAATGATACAAATATTATCTCACATAGATTGAGTGCTGGTTCAGAATTCTTTGATGTACCCCAGTGCATATTTTTGAAGAAACATTTTATAGGAGAAAGTGAATCTGCACAAATATAGATAGTAAAGGATAGTTCTCTTGTGATTATATATTTGGCCAAGGTGAGAAATTACTCTGAAAACCTTGCATACGGGGTTTGTTTAGACTCATTGTTGGGAAATAGTGTCTAAGTTGGGACAAGATTCTCAAATATATTTTTTATATTTGTCCTCTGCAGAGCGGTGGCGACTCTAATCTCTATGCATTCTAGTGTGATTTACATATTGAACATATTGAATATACTTGTCTACTTGAAAAGATGAGTCAGCAAAGAAATAATAGATCCTTTCTCAAAGTTAATCCTGAGAAGGATATTAGAGAAGAGATCCATACACCTGGAAGGAGGCAATGGTCCAAGAGAGGTGGGTCTAAACATGATTCCCCAAGTACCTCTAAGGGGAGGATGGAAACCCCTATTCTAGAAAGAAGGTCATCTTCGCCTGAAAATGGAGAACCCATATGGCCAGTTGATTCTTATAGAGCTTGTGCAAACTTTGATCCTTCTAGATATGGGGTAACTAATGATGTAGGTTTCTTCCCTACAGAAGAAAATCTAGCTCCACCAGAAGAAACTTCTACTGCTGAGACAACCTCTTATGATTCTAATAAGTTAAGAGATGAGGTTCTGGCTCTGAGAAGAAAGAAAAAAGAGCAAGAAATAGAGATAGAAAATGAAAGGAAGAGGTGTGAACAAGAGATATATGACTTATTAGTAGAGAGAGAAGAACTCTTGGCCAAAACAAGAAGAAATGACCTCAAGGATAAGAGCCTAAGTGAAGAGGTTAAAGGCACAGATACATAATTTTTGGTGATCTTGATGATTTGAGCAAGAAAGATAAAAATAAGACATCAAATTATAGCAAAGATGAATTTGAAGGAAGTGGACCTGTCATCAAATAATTGCACCTATATTAGGTTGAACAAAATGCAAAACTCAAGACAAGCAGTAAAGATGTCCTCAATAAGGGTAAGAAAAAGGCTATTGGCGTTATTATAAATGAGCCTAAGTAGCTATTGATATTGAAAGCAATAGGAGAGCATCAAGAAAAATGGGAAAAATGAATGATAATAAGCTTTGGAAAGAAAAGGGACTAGCTAGCAAACCTGTCAAAGAAGATGACACAGTTGACAAATTAGTGAATGCAGTAAAAGACCTCGCTGCTAAAATGGACAAAAATGACAGAGGAGGTTACCATGATAACTAATATTCAAACCAAAGGTTTGATAAGAAACCTAACCTGAGGGATTACCCATATAAAACAAACTGGAATAATGGTAAGCTTGTCTCTGAAGATCAAGAGAACAAAAAAGACAAGAAACCCCTGATCCCATAAAAATGAATAGTACAAATTATGTTGAAAACACTCCTTGGTGTGCTGCTTGTAATATGCCACATTATTCATATCAATATGTGGTATCCCAAGCCTTATCTGAATAAATGGATGAACGGGATAAACAAACAAGTGTAGGGCAATAAGGCCCTACTATTAACATGTTTACAGTGAAAAGACCTTATCCATGGTCTTCAAATAAAGATGAGCCTCTTGAAGATATGCCTTCTACAAGAGAGAAATATTTAGAGTATCAAAAATCTTTAGTTTCTTATTCAAATGATGAGGCTAATATTATGTCACAAGTAACTGTAAATGCAGTAGGAAATGACAAGTCGCATTCTCATTTTAAAGTTCCTATTAATGAAGAAAAGAGATCCTTGACTGCTGCAGCCATCAATCAAGCCAGGGAGGAATAAAATTTGAGAAATAGGAAAGTGGAGCCTACTCAAGGTAAAATTTCCCCTACATATATCAAAAAAGACTCCCCTTAAGGTGCTATAGATTCTCCTATCAAGAAAAGCAAAGATAAGAAGCCTGCAAGGCAAGAAGAACCTTTTTCTGATCATAAGGAAAAGGAAGAAACAAAAGAGGATAAAATATCCAATGATAAAGCCAAGAAAGGTAAAAAGATAGGTGATGTACCCCCTGAATTAACCATGTTTGACATGAAACATGCTCTGACTCAGATGAAAGTTTCAGTCCCACTGATGGAGATGATGAAAATAAAAGAGCATAAAGAAGCTACATTAGCACTTTTGAGAGGGATAGATGATGTCTCTATGTCAAACCAAGAGAAAATATCATTGAATTCAAATAATGGTAAAAAGGAAAGTCGATCTATCAAGGAAAAATAAGAACAAGTGAAAGGAAAATAAAAAGGCAAAGAAATTTACAATATCTGCATTGGCAATGTAATTACTCAAGAACCATTATCTGTTGACCCATTTTATGTTACTTTGATGGTAAATAATTTCTTAGTGAAAAATTGCATGATAGATTCTGGTGCTGGAACAATTGTAATGTCATATCATATCATGAAAGAGTTGGGCCTTCAAGTCACTACCCCTGCTGGAAGTTGTTATGCAATGGATAATAGGGAAGTTCCTGTGATAGGAACTGTAACACCCCAAAATTGGCATCAAGCAACCCTAACCAATTTTGTTGCATTTATCATTCTTCTGAATCATCAAAGTCCTATTGTAATATGTAATTTTGAGTCTCGACTGACTTTACTTGACCTAAGTGTCAAATGTAGAAAATCCTAAATTTGCATTAATCACATACTTAATTCCTAATTGGCTAAATAAACCCTATAATCAAATTGATTTAATTATAAAGTCCTAGCACTTTAATTAAATTAAATTCACCCCTTTTAGGTAAAACACATAAAAATGAATTAAATAATATTTAATTATTAAATAAATACCCTCATTTCAATAATTGAACTTAATTATTCAAATAATGGAGAAAATACATTTATGAGGTCATATTCTATTTATTTAATTAAATATTCTCTCCAAAATCTTCTCTCTAGTTCAGAAATAGAAACTTTGAGTTAACTGTGATTGAAAAGTGTAAGTAAACAGTTAACTACTTCCTTAACTCAAAAAGGCAACAGTTGACTGTTTCTCTGAAAATAAACTTGCTATTCTCAACTGATCTTCAATAAGTTAATTGTTTCTCTCCAAGGAAACTTTCTATTTTGAACAGACTCTCAGTCTATAAAAAAAACCTCATTTCTCATTCAAAAAAGGAGAATGCATTGTTGAAGCATTAAACCACTATTAAATTATTAACTCATATTTTATGCAATTCAAGCTTTCATTTTGTTATCACTTGCAATGAATTAATATCATGCTCTTAGATTAATCATACATAGATTAGCTTCTTTCAAGAACTTCTAGATTAATCTTCACTTGTTTCTTAGCTTAATCTTGCATTTCATATTCCTAGATTAAATCCTTCATTCTTAGCTTGATCTTGGTTGTTGGACCTTCGAATGCTGAGAGCTACTCAAAACCCTACCTAGATAGGAGGCAACAAGTTGAATCATACATACATGCAAGACGGATAATTTCATATCCATTCTTGTATGTGACAGGTGAGTAATGACTACATTGAAGTGTATGGCTAAACAAGAAGGCCACATTTAGCTATCACATTTATGTTGCCCACCTTGGGGCAGAAAAAATCAATTTTTGCCCTCATATTTTTACATTTGCTATCAATTTTGTATTCTATTTTTTTGTCATTTTATACATTCACTTTGAGCTAAATCCAAGCCCACCATTGTGTCTGGGTCATTTTTTCAGTTTGAAATGAATATAAACATGCCCATGCTTGCTCAAAATTGAATTGGTGGCAAATTGTTTTTACAACAGAGGCTGTACGACCTTGGGCACACAAACTGAGGTAGTTTTTTTAGAACACATATTGAAGCAAATTGTTTTTTTTTAGAACACATATTGAGGAAAATTGTTTTTAAAAAAATTGGTTGTAGATTAACCTCAATATTTTCTAAGCCAGTTTAACTAATTTGCCTCTGCATTATTTGGTTTGTAACTCAGTCCCAAATGACCAACCATCACTGTAAACCACTGAGCTTGGTGTTTTGATTAATAAGTTTTGGTCTTTCTATAAAAAGGTAACTATTTATTCTAGCCCCATGCATGTGGGATTAAAATCCCATAGCACCTCCACTCATCACTTCACACACCAACACCAACCCCCGCTTTCTCCTTGTACGCTACCCATTCAACCTTCAAACCCACCCCCGCTTCCTCCAAACCCTACTCCTTCTTCTCACCCTCTACCCTTCACTCACTACTCTACGACCTCTACTTTCCATCACCCTCACACCTTTTCTCACCAATCTATGGCCTCTTCTCCCCCTCAACCTCCATCTAACTCTCTGCTCCTCTCCCCCGCCGCTTCCACTTCTCTGATCTGCAGCCCATTCCAAACACTCGTTGCTCCCAAATCCTCCCAACCGCTCCACCAATTCTTCCTCCTCCTTCTCCCACAACCCCTCCACCACTTCACCCACCACCTCCCCAATTCCGCCCACCCATAGTCAACCTCTCCTCATCCAACCATGCAGCCAAAAAACCACCGCTAAAAACTGCCACCTCCAAACCGCTTCCTTCAAACCGCCACCTCCAAACTGCCACCTCCAAACTGCCACCTCCAAAACACCACCTCCAAAACTTCCATTTCTACCTTCTAAATAGGCAAGTGAAGAAATGACATGTGGCACCTGGTGATTAGTTACTTTTTCTACGCAGGAATTCTTAGCCTGCTAAATTTGACAGCCTTTTAACCATCATTTTACAAGGATATTGGCATTTTGCGACAACCTTTTGGCCATCAAATTTAACCTCTTGACTTGCTGACATCAGTAGAGGTTTGAATTTTCTTAGCCTTCACCAGCGAGCTTTTCCAATTTACAGTCTGACTTTGAAAGCTCATATCTTGCTTGTTTTAACTCCAAATTAGGTGCAATATTTTTTGATTTTGGGTAGAATTTCCCAAAGATTTTTGGGTTGGAGTTAATTTTTGGTTTTGGAATCTCAGAGGTATTCTTAATTGAATTTTTTCATGTTCATACCTTTCTAATCCTTGCTTTTATAGCTTCTAGAGCCTCGTACGGGCTCATACGATCACCTTTTTCAGTGCAATTTTTTTGAAAATGCATAATTTTCTGACTACTTTCTGAATACGTGATTTGTTTTTTAATTTTTTGATTTTGATAATGTAGAATAATCTTTGGCTTTGATGTTCATGTGCTTATCTTTTATGTACAGCCTAATAGTGGTTTGTAGAATGTTATCCAAGAAGACTAAAACACAAAATACTCACAAATTGGTTTTGCAGGTTGCCTTTGATTGATAGAACGCAAAACACTGTGCTTGCATCTTGTTTTTGATTTCTTAAAATAGGAACACACATGCAAGAATTTTTAAAATGAACTTCTATTTGATATTTTAGGGATGACAATAATGTCATAAAACTATGCTCTCACCCCTTTGGGATGATCTGAAATCCATAAATATTATTTTCATTTTCTTATTCTTCTTGAAGTGTCTTCTAGTTTTGTAAACCCAAGGAATTTCATGGACATATCCTCTCACCTTTCCTTCGTAGATCTTGGGTGTAAGAGAAATCCATACAAACTCTTTAGTGTGGCTACCTACCGAGTGCTTTAACAGAGCTAGTGAGAGTGGATTGCCCAACCGGTAACAGGCTAAAGCCAAGCCCTTCTGAACTGGCATATACAAAATACCATTGTGATTAATGTCATAGTGAACAGGTGTTGATTGTGTTATACCAAGAAGAAGATCTCCCCCAGTACCCTTATGGTGCGTTAAACCCTATAGAATGTAACTTATGCAGACTGGGAGGTCTCCATAATGAAGCTAATCTACCACAAGTATAACCACCTAAATGGATGCCTTGAATACACACTTTGTTCTAGTAACCAAAATTCCTCTATCTATTGGCACAGAAGGTCAGAGATCAAATAAGATGTCCCACACTTTCATGGCTCTTAATAGAGACAAGAGTCCCTTGGGAAGTCACTACCCTTGGGATTCAAAGCTTGGTGTGCCTGAGAAGTAAGTGCACTATAAGGAGGAGCCCATACCTCCAAGCTTGCATGTTGTCTGCTATGAGTAGATATGGATGAACTTCGGTTCAAGTGGGAATTCAATAGATATTGCCTTGGCTTACCTAGGATTATGGTGTCTCTGTTCTTTTTTTCAACAAACATTCTGCTTGATGTGTCTTGCATGGGTGAAACATCAAAACAAAAAAACAAACAACCAAACAAACAAACAAACAAACAAACATCAAACCGATCATTCAGATTAAAAATACACACTCTTAGGTGTTAAACTATCAACTCTTATCCAAGTTTATGCATCTACTATCAAACACTGAGAATCTATCAACTTGATGTCCAAATTGCTATTCTATTGTGAAGGTTCTGTCTGAATTTTCACAAAATCTATGTTCTCATCAAACATCGCTACTAGTCTATCTTTTACTGTAGTCTGTTGATAGTCTGACTCGTTGTTTTCTTGCAATCTAACTTTTTTGTGCTAGTCCAAGTGACCCATTATCTATTTCAATATTATCATCTTTGTCTACGCTATCCTTATCTTGAGTTGCAAAAGTAGGCTTGTCAACCTTGACCCAAGATCGAAGTCATTACTATCTCTATCTCAGTTGGACATTATCTCCTTTGTCCTTTGGTCTTGGACTTAATCAGCACTTTAGATACCACTTCAGCACCTATCAGTCAATCAATCAATTCATCATACCTTCTTCAATCTTCTAAGCAAGAACATCAAGATAATCTTGCAATGTCTAAAAGCAAAGAAGATTTTCTTAGGGAAACTTTATTAAAACAACTTCAAACTTTGGAATCTAAACTCCAAGGATTAACGGGGAAAAAGGATACTTCATCTGACGAATCCTCATTAAGATCAACCTGTCTGTTGCTATTTTATCATTGCTATTTGATCATGATTCTCACATCTCCACACTTCCTTCCAACATAGATAAATCTTAGTATGATAATCCCATCTTTGATCAAGAACAATTTTAGGAAAATCCTATCTTTGATCAAGAGAATGTGGAGGAAACTATGATAGAGTCAGATGAAAGTCTATTCTATCCGCAAATGCAGGATATTGAAAGTTAAGAAGCATCTAATTATCCTTTAGAGAGAATATTTAATCCTTTGGGACAATCTTATACATCAGCATTGGAAGCACTTCTTGAGCATAATCTCATCACATTGCCTCCAGCCACATCATGTGGATTTAGATTCTTGAGTCCCTATTGTGCATATCATACTAGCAATAAGCATAAAAATTCATCTTGCATGGATTTGAAACATAAAATCCAAGATCTCATAGATGATGGAATAATCAAAGTGGATAATCCTAATGAATCATCTAGTGAAGATACTAATCTCAAGCATGATCAATATCAAGAATCCATGTCTAGCAATGGTTCGCATATCACATCTACTTCTTCCACCGTTCCTCCATCTACTAAAGCTTCACCGTCTCTATCAAGAAATTAGCATAATGACAATTATTTCTACTCTCAAGGACTACCTCTAAAATAAATCCAAGCTAATCAACATACAGATGCAAGTCTTTCTCAGAATTCAATGCTTCTAGACCTAAAGCTTCCATGTGCTTCAATGCTTATCATGCCTATTACAAAGGATTCTCCATCAGCATGTCAAGAATCCTTCATGCAATACAACACTCCTACCTCATCCTTAGAAGTTGCTTCATGTCAAGGAGACAATCCAAAATGTGAAGAAACAAATATCAGTGATGATCAAGATCAAGATACCATCCATCCTTATCCAATGGTTGACCAAAGTCACACATCTCAAGAGTCTCATAATGATTTTATCATCCCCTTCCATTTCTTCCTAGAAGAAACTCTTACATATCCTATATCTTATCCATCTCCCAAGAAAGATCAAGATATCATTTCCACCATCTCTAAAGAGCCTATTGGAAATCAAGCATAATATACCCTTTGTCCACCATCTAATTATCCTTGTCAAGATCAGAGCATCATATCATCTCCTTGTCATGTTCTTCCATATCCAAAAACTATCATTCCTCAAAATCCCTTGCATAGCAATAAATCCAATCAAGCTTCAACTGCTTCTATCCAAATTGCTCCTATCAAAGCTACTCATGCTCCCGTTGATATACAAATGAATTCTACAAAGAAGAGCCTTGGTCATGTAGCTCACTCTAAAGATGTTGATATCCCTTCCACACCTCATATCCCTCCATTCAAACATAAGAATTATCCCTCATTATTCTCCAAATCTATGCTTGGTCCTCATAATCCAAAGCTAAAACCATCAAACCCGCCATCTATATTAGGTCCTTATGTCCCTCCATCTAACATGCCTATCACTACTAGGTTGTCATTCACTTACCCCATCTCCTATCAAGATCAACAAAGACATACATCCTGGAACTGTCCCTATCAACCAATCCATATGAACCAACCATATCAGTCTTATTCATCCACAATTCCCAAGTCTTTTGGAAGCAATTTGGATGTGCAACGAAGAAATAAAAAATTCAAGAATCCACCTAAATATGAAGATCACTATGTCCCATCTAATCGACATGTGACTATAAATAAAAAAGAAATATTCAAGAGCCTACATAGGTCCATTGAGCAAAGAACCAAATCAAAGAAAATATGGGTTCCTAAATCCATTATGAAAGGATTGCATTCTAAATCATCTAATACAAAAAAAAAATCAAAAGCTATGTGGATTCCTAAGTCTCTTCTAAAGGACTTGGATACAAAAATAAAAGAAAAAGTTATGTGGATTCCCAAGTCAATCTTAAAAGACTTGAACAAAAAGGAAAAGTCAGAATTGGCATCTGAGATTCTAAAGGCTTCCACTTTATCTCCTTTCAAACATTGTTCATCTACTAAACCTATTTTGGGTCCTCACGTCCCATACTCCATTATTTTGAATACATCCTCATCCATCTTAGGTCCTTGTATACCAAGATCCATATCAAAACCTAAATCCATTTCACACATTTTTCCTCTATCATTCCACTATCCTTCAAGATGTGTGTTGATGTTGATCTTTCCTACACGAAACTCTCACTACTACACCCAATATCATACCCCTACCTACTATCCTTCCATATTGGGTCCTCACATTCCTGCTATTCCTCTCATCTAGTCCATTGCATAAATCCTTGGCTATCATCTCCCTTATCCTCCATATCAATCTTCTTTACCATCACCCTATCAACATCTTTGACCATACTTTTAGTGGCCTTGGCCTATCATAGCATAGCCTTCAAAGGAGCACTATCTAAAGAGCAAGATGCTAAAGTTCCTCCATAAATCTAAAAGTACAAAAAAAGAAAATGTGTCTTGGTAAAAACCTGGTAAAAAGGCAACTTGGTAGCAAAAGTAAAGATAAATCAATCCATCCTATGGTGTAAACCACTTCTTGTGGCACCTTGAATAAGTACCATGATGAAAACCTAGCAAACAGGCATCATGTGTAATTCCTCCTACTTGCACTCGTTATTTGGGGGCAATTTCCTTCCATGTCATCTTATCCATCATATCTTACATCGAGCAAGTCCATGATCATTCATGTTCCTTTTGCTGATCTTGACAAGGTTGAGCCTATCCATGAACACACATGTATCCTAACATTCATGATCCCTTCCATCAGCCTATTCACTTTCTCTCATCCATGGTACCCTATCGTGATCTTGCTTATCCCAAGTCTATCCTCCCTATCTCTGCACATTCCTGCCATAATCCAAACATTCACTTATAACTTACATCATCCTTTATCCTAATTATACTATCATAGCTATATCCTATCCAAAATTGACCCCTTGGTCTTGATCTAAATGAAGAACAAAAAATGCAAAATTATTTCTCAAAATGTCTCTTCACATGTCCACTCTTTTGGACCACATAATTTTCATGACATCAGGTCATCATCCTATATGCTATCTAGCACCGCTCCATGAGCCTGCATTGCTATATTATTTTTTCCCTAGCTTGGGTAATCTTGAGGAGACTATCTTTGAGGGTCACATTCACCCTCTTCATCCATCATTGTCTATTTGTCTCATCCATCAACTTTCTAATCTATCTGTAATTTCCTACACCTTGCTAGACATTGGGGGAAAATGAATGCAATCTTGCTTGAGATCAATTACATCATGGAATTACTTTCAATCTATCTTAATCAATATGATCTAATTTTAATCTATTAGGTATTGGGGCAATCTAAATTAGATCCCTAAGGATCAAGCTTCATTCTGGAGATTATTCTCAAAATCTTAACCATTAAGTATCTAAAAAATCTAACTCAGATCCCTGAGGATCAAGATTAATTCTGGAGATGATTCTTGAAATCTTAGCTATTAGCTATATGAGAAATCTAACTTAGATCCCTAAGGATCAATCTTCATTCTGGAGATTATTCTTGAAATCTCAGCTATTAGGTATCTGAGCAATCTAACTTGGATCCCTGAGGATCAATCTTCATTCTGGAGATGATTCTTAAAATCTCAGCTATTAGGTATCTGAGCAATCTAATTCAAATCCCTGAGGATCAAGCTTCATTCTGGAGATGATTCTTGAAATCTCAGCTATTAGGTATATGATAAATCTAACTTAGATCCTTGAGGATTAGGCTTTGTTCTAGAGATGGTTCTCAACATATCGCTAGGAGAATAGGTCCCGAATATGATCACATCTTTCGTCAGTAATCTTTTCACTCTAAAGGGCAACTCACTACTGACACAAATAGGTGTTTTCCAACACCACACTCAATAGCATTTTTCAACACTATCTTTGGCTACATCTGTGTTTCTAAACACACATTGGATATCGCAAACATAAACATCTATCAATAGAAATCAAACACAATGCACTCACAAGCACAACGGTGTTTTTCAACACCCCTATACTCAAACACATCCAAAAACTATGAACATACTGAGCTATGATCAAATTTATCTTTTTATGCTACTTGTTCTCATTGATTTCATTGATATTTTCTTTGTCTACTGCTTGTGGGTGTGGTTCTGATGATTTGACAATGTCAAATAAATAGGGTGCATGTGATAAGAGCTCCTGCATTAAGGAAAAAAAGCCTCACATCCCTTGATCTTGTTTATTTGTATGCCATGGTGAGGTTGGTACTATCTCCTTGACTGTTATCTATTTGCTTCTTTACTAGTGTACTCTTACTATATAAAATTGGAAACAATGTTCAGGTCATCTCGACTTTTGTGCCTTGATGCTTATGTTAGTTTCCCATATCTTATCTGATGAAAGTCATATTTATATTCTTATGGTTGTAGTGGCACTAGTAAGGATTGTATTGACTCCGATGTTCCAAAAATTCTCTATGATGATAACTATTCCAATGGGTCCAACAACCACATCCTAGGGATTGCATCTAGCATAGGATTGCACTTTCACTGCATCTAGCATAGGATTGCACTTTCACTGCATCTAGCATAAGATTGCACATTCATTCTAGACTTGCATTCTAGACCGCATTTTGATGTTCACTTCACTATATTCTCCTAGATTTGTACGATGAGGGGTTCTTCTTCACCGTTCTAGCTTCATCACTCCTTCCCAACTGTTTGATCCTCTCTATCACTCTTCAATTCCCAATGCTTTGAACTAGAATCTAATTTTCAAAAGTGCTTTTTTGGGATCAAAATCAAAATATGACACTCTTATATAGCTCAAAATTGCATTCTAAATTTTTTGGGACCGACGCAATCAGACACTTGTGTGGTCAACTTTTAGACATTGCTTTCTTGTCAGAATCATCTCCAATCTTTGACATTTCTTTCAGATTCTTTTGTAATATGTTCTGATATCTTCTTAACCTTTGATTCAACTTCTCTCTGTGATTTCTCACTCTCAATCACCATTATGGCATGTCATCTTTCCATTTTTCTCCCGAGGGGGCAGGATGATTACATCATTGAATTACTTTCAATCTATCCTAATCAATCTGATCTGATTTTAATCTATTAGGTATCAAGGAAATCTAACCCAGATTACTGAGAATAAAGCTTCATTCTAGAGATGAGTCTCAAAATCTCATCTATTAGGTGTCTGGGAAATCTAACCTGGATTCCTAAGAGTCAAGCTTCATTCTGAAGATGGTTCCTAAAATCTCACTGCCAGGTATCGGGGCAATCTAACCTTGACTCTTGAAGATTGAGCCTCATTCTGGGGACAGTCTTTTGAAAAGTGATAATCTATTAGGTATCAGGGTAATCTAACCTAGATTACTGAGAATCAAGCTTTGTTACGAAGATGACCCTCAAAAACTTGACTTGACTGATGTCTCAACAATCTAACCTAGACTTCGGAGAGTTAAGCTTTGTTCTGGAGATAGCTCTAAAATCTTGACATCATCAATTCTTGAAATCAATTTCAACTATTCTTCTATGCTTCAGACATCAGACTATTCTTTAAATCAATGTGATGCTCACACATCAATTCAAATAGGGGAAAAATGTAACACCCCAAAATTGACGTTAGGAAACCCTAACCAATTTTGTTGCATTTATCATTCTTTTGAATCGTCAAAGTCCTATTGTACTAGGCAATTCTGAGTCTTGATTGACTTTACTTGACCTAAGTGTCAAATGTAGAAAATCTTAAATCTGCATTAATCACATACTTAATTCCTAATTGGCTAAATAAACCCTATAATCAAATAGAAACTTTGAGTTAACTGTGATTGAAAAGTGCAACTAATCAGTTAAATACTTCCTTAACTCAAAAAGGCAACAGTTGACTATTTCTCTGAAAATAAACTTGCTATTCTCAACTGATCTTCAATAAGTTAACTATTTCTCTCCAAGGAAACTTTCTATTCTGAACAGACTCTCAGTCTATAAAAGAACCTCATTTCTCATTCAAAAAAGGAGAATGCATTGTTGAAGCATCAAACTGCTGTTAAATTATTAACTCATATTTTATGCAATTCAATCTTTCATTTTGTTATCACTTGCAATGAATTAATATCATGCTCTTAGATTAATCATACATAGATTAGCTTCTTTCAAGCACTTCTAGATTAATCTTCACTTGTTTCTTAGCTTAATCTTGCATTTCATATTCCTAGATTAAATCCTTCATTCTTAAGTTGATGTTGGTTGTTGGAATCTCAAATGCTGAGAGCTACTCAAAACCCTGCCTAGATAGGATGCAACATGTTGAATCATATAGACACGCAAGATGGATAATTTCATATCCATTCTTGTATGTGACAGGTGATTAATGACTATGTTGAAGTGTATGGCTAAAAAAGAAGGCCACATTTAGCTATCACAGGAACATTGAAAGACATTGAAGTAAAATTTTTGGCTTTCCTAGAGGCTACCTAAAGAATGGGCATAGTTGTTGTAGATACCAAGCCCCATTATGGTATGATTCTGTCAAGACAATGGGCAATAGTAGTGGGTGGAAGATTGCAGTTAGATTTATCCTATACAATGATTCTTGTAAATGGTAATTAAGAAATACCGACCAATTGAATTGTTGTGTAGATATTGACATGGAAAATTTTTCTGTGAAAGAGATCAAGCCATAATTAAGAAATACTGATCCAATTATTGATGAGTTGTTGCAACAAAATGGACTATGGAAAATGTACTTTTATGGAGGATGCTCCAAGGAAGGATCAAGATCAGGAGTCTTATTCATTTCCCCATCAAGTATTACTTATAAATATTATTTCCTATTAGCCTTTCATTGTACAAATAACACAGCTGAGTATGAGGCTTTGATATTGAGAATAGATATTGCAATTAAACATGGTATCAAATGTTTGAAAATTCATAGAGATTCCCAATCGATCATATCTCAGATAAGGGCATAGTATGCTGCCAATGATGATAGACTGAAATTGTACAAATATGTAGTCTAGGATAGGTTAGAATTCTTTGATGCTTTTAACATCCTTTGGGTAGAAAGATCAAATAACATAATGGTAGAATTTCTTGGAAATGTTTCCCTAAAAAACAATGATGTTACCCTTACTAGCATATCTATGGTAGAAGTGAAAAATAGACTAGAAGTCCCTGACAATATCCATAACTAGAAATTATTTGAGGATGATGATGACATTCTTAGATTTATCCAATGTATAGATCAATATGATGGCTATAAAATTGACTGTGAATCTCTAGTAGCAGTTGTGGATGGTAGGGAATATACTTTTGATCAAGAAGTTACTCAACTAGCTACTAATCATATTCCCAAATGATTAGTTAAATTGGAGGGCATGTTTAGTATAAATGATAATTATATGTCCCATAAATCCAATACCAAGGTAGGATATTTGGAAAAAATAAATTTAGGATCTGAGACATCTCCATAGTTGGTCTATATTGGTAAAAAGCTAGATAGGAATGTGAGATTGAATCTGATAAGGCTGCTAAAAAAATATAAACATGTTTTTGCCTGGTCTTATGAGGATCTGAAAGCCTATAGAAAAGACTTGTTTTAGCATGATATACCACTTAAAGAAGATGTGAGACCATTTAGGCAAAAACAAAGACCTATCAACCCACTATTGGCTACTAAAATGCAGATGGAATTGATGAAGTTGAGGGATGAAGGCATAATTCAACCTATCAGACATTCATCATGGGTTTCTTATTTTCTCCCTATGACAAAGAAGAATGGGGATATAAGATTATGTGTTGAATTTAGAAACCTGAATGTAGCCTCACTGAAAGACAACTATGGATTACCTAACATGAAGGAAAGGTTAGTGGATGTGATCTATTGTCTATGATGTATGGGTTCCCAGGGTACAATCATGTGCTGGTAAAAGAATCCAAACCATTCAAGACAATATTTACCACTCCTTGGGGTACTTATGTGTATTCTCACATGCCTTTTGGTTTAAAAAATGTCGGTGCAACTTTTTAGAGAGCCATGGATGTAGCCTTTAAGGATCTCATAGATGTTCTTATGGTAGTTTACTATGATGACTTGATAACCTTTTCAAAGAAAGCAGAAGATATTCTAACCACTTGGAGAAGGTCATGATTAAAGCATTATAATATGGGGTATCATTGAACCCAAAGAAATGCCACTTGGCTGTCACTGAAGGAAATTTTTAAGGTCACATAGTGTCAAAGAAAGGAGTGAGAATAAATCCAGAAAGATTTGAGGCTATTTTGAAAGTGCTTACTCCTAAAAATTTAAAAATCATACAATCATTTCTGGGACAAATCAATTTTTTCAGGAGATTTATTACAAATTTAGCAGAACTAGTCAAGCCCATAGTCAAGTTGTTGAAAAAGGATGTGAAATTTGACTGGGATCAAGAGGCACAATCAGCTTTTGAGAAGATAAAACAAGCCATACAAGAAGCCCCTATCTTAGTATCTCCTAACTATGCCAAACCTTTCTCTTTATCCACATTTTCTTCTTTTCATACCATTGCTGCATGCCTATTGTAGAAGGATGATGAGGGATTTGAACATCCCATAACATTTTTTAGCAAATCTTTACAATCAGCTGAGTTGAATTATCAGTTGATGGAAAAGTAGGCTTATTCCTTAATAAAAGTAGTCAAGGCTTTCAGGCCTTATCTTGTATGTGTAAAAGTAAATGCACATGTTCCTCATGCTGCTGTAAAAGACATTTTTGTCCAAAGTGAGGTAACAGGAAAGAGGTTTAAGTGGATAAATAAAGTTCAAGAATTTGATTTGGAAATTCATATCACAAAGCTGGTGAGAGGACTGGGATTGGAAAAATTAACGACAGAGGAAAAATTGGACTTATTTCATGTAAACAATGTTAATACCTATGAAAAAGCTGTTACAAGTATTGGAATGCAACCATGGTATACTGACATTGTATATTTTCTTAAAAATGATAGTTGCCCAAAAAGTTTAAATGTTAACCAAAGGAGAAGCCTAAGGTTATAGGCTAAAAAATATGTTCTAATACATGGTGATTTATATTGGAAAATTAGGGATGGGATATTGTTGCTCTGTCTTGATAAAGGACAATCTGAAGAGGCTTTGAAAGAAATGCATGCTTGAATATATGGAGGACATTACTTTGCTAGATCAACATCTCACAAAATTTTAAGGGAAGGCTATTATTGGTCTTTTTTATTTCAAGATACTCATGCCTTTGTCAGAAAGTGTGAACCCTTCCAAAGATTCTCCAACAAGTTGAAGTTTTTAGGAGCCTTATTATTGAATCCCATAGTTGCAGAAGCCCCTTTTGCCATGTGGGGAATGAATTTTATTGGAGAATTTTCTGAGAAGTCAAGTGGGGGGCATATTTGGATTCTACTAGTGACTGACTATTTTACCAAATGGGTGGAGGAAATTCAAACCAAAAGGGCTACCAGTACAGTTGTCATTGACTTTTGATGAACAATATGATCACTAGGTTTGGTGTTCTAATCAAGCTAGTAATGAACAATGCCATGTGCTTTAGATCTGAAGAATTTGTTGACTTCTACTTTGATATGGGAATTGTCATTTCTTACTCATCCCCTTACCATCCATAGGCCAATGGGTAGGCAGAATCAAGTAACAAAAGTATTCTACAAATTTTAAAAAAACCCTAGAAAATAACAAGAGAGCATGGCATACAAAGTTAAAATTTTCCATATGGGCAGATAGAATCACTGTCAAGAAAGGTATAGGAAAATATCCTTTTGAACTGGTATATGGTGTTCCATCAAGAATGCCTATTAATAATTTACTTCCAATTTATAAATTCATCCAAGATGAAGAGATTGAGGTTTCTGAACCTATGCAAGAGAGAATGGTGCAACTAGTAGAATTAGATAAAGTGAGGAGAGATAGTCATAGGGAGAATATAAAACTACAACAAAGGATGAAATACCTTTTTGACAAGAGGGCTAATGAAAGAAAATTCCATCCTGGTGACTTGGTTTTGTAATGGAATTTCAGGGCTGAAGGCAAAGGAAAACATAAGAAATTTGAATCATTGTGGTTAGGGCCTTTTGTTAAATGTCAGATTTTTGCAAAGGATTCATATCTCCTCAAAAATATGAATGATGAAGAATATGAGTTTCCAATGCATGGGAAATTCCTAAAAAATTTCTTCAATTGAATATTTTTCCATGCATAGTAGTTGTATCTTATGTACAGGTGTGTTTCCTTTTATCATGTGTTTCTTTCCTAGTTGTGTGTTTTCTTTCAGTAATAGGTTAGTGCAGGTGTGGTCTACTTTCCCAGAGATCTATTATTATTTCTATGAACTTGCATTCAAGCATCCTTAGTGAGAGCCACTATTTGTAGTATTTTCAGTTTTGAGGTCTTAACTTAAAACTTTGTTTCCTAGTAGTTTTTCTTTCCTAAAAATGTCAAAAACCTATCCAGTGCATTACTAAAATTCCCTACAAATTGTCATCTCCATGATGTAAAGTGATAAAAAATGGGAAAACCCTAAGTCTAGGGTCATAATCTATTCAAAAACACAAAAAAATCTAAATTTTCTTGGCTGTGTTCTATTTTGAAGTTACTTTATCGGGTAACTTAAGTCTTTTATGCCATGTGTCTATTTTCATGTTTCAATCATAGTCGCAAAGTCTCTTTAAGAATTATGAATATTCCATTTTCTTTCAAGACTTGGAAAAATTCTTTATTAGTGTTACTATGAAGAGAAAATAATATGATCTTGGTGTTAAGGAGATTTAACGCAGACCGTTGATAAAGATATTGATCTTACGGTGTGTGGAAAGTCTCAAAAAGAGCCCCAGAGTTAATGAAATCTTTTGGCGACTTTGAGATCACTCAGTCGTGTAATCTCTAAAGAAAATCAGAGTTAAATATGGGTGGAAGTTTTCATGTAGTCATGTGATCACTAAAGGAAATGAGAGTTAAGTTAAAAGTTGTGAGATAAAGTGATTACCGTCTGATTCAAGATTGATCCTGTGGCCAACGTGAAATTTCTAATAAAGGTCAAAAAGTCAAGGAGGGTTTAGCTATTCAGAGGTAGTGATTTAGATATAGACACATGTCCAAGTTATTTAGAAATATAAGGGTAGTTGTATAGTCTCAAAAAGGAAAGAATATGTTTCATCAGAATGAGAGATTTAACATTGATAGTTGATCTTCAGATTGATCCTATGGTAGTTGGGAATTCTCCATATAAATGGAAGAGTTAAGAAATATTTCTACGACTTTGAAATCCTTTGGTCGCGAAGTATTGCAAAGTTCACTAGAGTTAAGACATGGTTACCATATATTATTAGTTGTGAGATCTCATAAGATATCAAGGGTTAAGTTAGAGATCATGAGACTTAGCGACAACCGTCAGATTCAATGAGAAGAAATCCAATGGACAACGTTTAATCATGGAATGAAATAAAAGATGAGTGAAAAGTATTGAGACATAACACAAAATGTTTGATTAAAAGTAAATCTAAAGGTGGTTGCAAAGTCTAAGAATAATTTTCCAAAGTACATAAAGATTATGAGATTAAACGCTGGTGGTCAATTTAAAAGAAGATCTAGCGACTTGCATTTAATATCTTGAAGGAACCACATCTAAGGAAATCTCTTAGCAACTTTGGTTTCACTCAGTCATCAAGTCTTTAAATAGAATAATGGTTAAGTCAAGGTTAAGTTGGAGTTGTAAAGTTCAAATGAATGAATCTTGATTGTAGATCAAGTAAAGATTAGAGGGATGGAGTTAAGTCGCTGAAAGAAGTTGAAAAGTCATAAATTTCCTAGTGAGTAAGAGACAAAGCATAATATTGAGACATGTGTTTAAGTCATGAAAAAATCCTATGGTAGTCATGAAATCTCTAAGAAAACTCAAGCTTAAGAAACTTATTTGGTAACAAAGAGACAAGATGTGTTCATGAAGTCTCATAACATATCAAGGGTTAAGTTAAAGATCATTAGACTTAGTGATAACTGTTAGATTAAGTATGATCTAATGCTGGTCGCGTAGTCTCTAAGAAAATTCACAAAAGGCTAAATATTTTAGTGACTTGGATTTCATACAGTCATGTAGTCTCTCAAAGTAAAAAGGGTTAAGTCAAGATAAAGGCATGGATAATTTGATGTGGTCTTGACTGTTGATGGAAAAGTAGATCTCGTGGTGTGTGTTAAGTCTTAGAAAGAAACCTAGGTTAGGATTAACTCTCAGTGACAAGGAGACAAGTCAGTCACGTGGTCACCAAAGAAACTGGAGTAAGAGTAGGGAAAAGATGTAAGGTTTTCTTTTGTGCCATGATGAATAATGGCTAGCCAATTAAAACAAAAGGGTTATAACATCATGTTTTAAAGTATGTTGAGTTGTAATAATTTGAGCCAATCAGATTAATGGTTTATTCAAAATTGATCACCTGTCAACCTTAGATGCCACGGCTAGGTAAAAATTGATTTTAATGTATGCAGGAGTAATGGCAGAAGTGACTAACTAGAATTTTTGTGATTTTGAATCAAATGGTGCATTAATTTCCCATGAATAGGTAAGTGTTGCTGTGTTCATTTTAGATTACCAATTTTTCAGAATCTAGAGTGAAGAGTTGCATAGTTTTTAGAAGTCCTCAGAGAAAGAGAATTGTGTGAGTTTCAGAGAAAATTGCAGTCAAAGAGATTGTCTTTTAGAAAAATAGAGGTGTTTCAATATGAATTCATAAAATAGAGAGGATGAGCAGGTCATTTATGAGTGGAGCTTCAACCAGTGGGGCAAATAATGATGCCGAGGATGATTAGAAGGGGAAAAAAATTACTTAGAGGAGTTTATGGCTTTGTTGCCCGGTTCCAGCCAAAACAAAAAGGTAAATGAAAATTTCCTTGGTGATGATATTTCATTCATTAGATATGCTAAAACTCTCGGTTCATCTGGTTATTCAATTTTTAATTATTTCTAGAATAATAGTGATAAATCTATTCCTATTTCAAACCCATGGACCTATGGGCTAGCTAAGTTGGTAGTACCAGATGTATTTGTAGATGTGGATTTGATACTTGAGCTAGCTAGTAGATATGATGTCCTATCTAAAACATCAAGAAAGATGATGGAACTGCCCTAGTTACCTTAGATAGATCACCCTTCATGAAGGATTTTAATCTTTACAACCCAATAGCCACATAGATTAACTTGAAAGTGCTAGAGGCCATATATGTTAGAGAATCCTTTGTTGTGTCTAGGCTGATTCAGGGTCATGTGCCCAAGAGGATGAAGAATTACATAGAAGCCATGCTAGGTACTTGACCCTATTTCTACTATGACTATGACTAAATCCAGTATGTCATAGATGCAATACATCAAGGGTTTGTTGATATTCAAAAAAGGAGAAAGTCCCTAAATTCATGCAATACTCTTTGTTCATGCATCTAATTTTGTATTACAATTTCCCTATCATGGATGTGAATAATTTGAGACCTAAAAGGTTCCACCAAGGTTAGAGCAACCCTGTGAAATTCTGGTTGAAAGTATGGAACTATATAGCAAGGGAGAATTAATTCTATGTGTTCTAAAATTGGATGATGTATCCAATTCTTAGGTGTTTAGGAGTTAACAGGACTAGGTTGCCAACCAAATTATCACAGTTGCTGAGGCCTTGTTAATTTGTAGATAAATGGCCAGGAGACCATAATTGGGGGGATTTTCATTATGAAAGGAATTTTACTATGATGAGAGTTTATGGATGCACCCACCCACCACATATTATCCCATTTCATGACCAAGGATAAATATCATGGAATTCATCTGGCAGTTGATGTTAACTGATAAGGAGCACCTAGATCCATATAGAAAAAAGGTACTTTCACTCCCTGACAATTCAAAGTTTACAAATTTACAATTGGTAAGAGGGCTTTGGATTCAGTAAATAGTTGGTTAAGGCATTACAGGATGAATGCAACCTTGTATAGGTACATTGACACAAAAGGTTTTATTATGTGTGCAAAGAAGCTTCTGACACCAACTATTCCCAATACAAAAGAACATGAGCATTGTATGGTAGATGATCTGATAAGAAACATGTTGGACGATAAAGAGATCACAAGAAGAGTAGACATGTTCAATGAATTGATGAATTTAGAGCCACAAGTCAAGAGGAAAGGGATTTATTTTGGTGGTTACTTCCCTGATGTGCCATACTTGAAAAGGTTAGAGAAGATGATAGAGTCATATCACACATTATTTAAACAACTTTAGGATATGATTGAAGATAAGGATAGAGGGCATAAGAAGCACTCATCATCAGAATATGAAGATGATAGTGATGAAGAGTATTTAGTTCCTAGCCCACCCCCCATGAATCAACCACATTCCACAGAACAAGCAAAAAAAGAAAATGTGATAGTGGATCTTACAAAGGAACCAAATACTGAAGTTACTGATGAGCCCCCATTCAAAAAATAGAAAGTAAAATTAGGAGAGAAATTTTATGTGAGAAGACAAGGAAAGAAAAAATATTAAATAGGTTCTCTAATCACTAGTGATAGACCCTATGACCATCAGTTAAGGAAAAATATTAGAGAAGGGAAAAAGGTCCAAAAAGATGACGAAGCTGAAACTAAATTGCCTCTTCAATTATACCAAGATGAAATATTTTTACATCAGAAGCAATTCTTAAATGATGATGAAATTATAAAAACAAAGGAGTTCAAAATTTTTTTGATTTGGAGAAAACAACAACAGGTTGCATCACAGCTACAAATTACTGAAGGTAATCCACCATCCAATGAAGCCTTACAGGCCCTGCATGATTATGATCTAGAGATAGAAGATATGACACCTGAAGAGGCTATAAAATTGGTTAAGTCTAGTAGCATGTTACTAGTACTAGGTTGGGATCTTGCATCAACCTTTATTATTGATCAAATAAAAAGGCAACCTGATATTAAATTTTCTTCCAAAACAAAGGTTGGTGATATGATTAGAGGATTTGGATACAATCCAAAATCCAAAGCTTTAGCAATGTGGAGTTTAGCTCCAAAGAATCAGAAGCCTTCTTTGATTAATATACAAGAAAAAATGGATGGTGACAAGATTATCTGGTCCATTCATAATATAGGAGATTTGGAGATATCTCAGGTTCTTACTCATTTTGCCTAGTTGAATCAGGCCAAAGCTGAACAAATATAATAAAGGTATGAAAAAATGTTCAATGAATCAAGTACTATATCAAAAGATAGGTAGTTGGGCTAGATAAAAATAAATTCACTAGAGAAGCTTGTGGCTGACTTGAAGCAGAAGTTACAAGAAATGCCTGAGGTAATTCCTGCCTCACCCAAGCAAGTTACTGATGCAGGAGCTCAGACTGAGGATGTAGGGGGTGTTATAGAAATAGAGAAATAAACCCAAGAACATAATAAGGTTATCTTGGAAGCCCTAATGCAGAATTTACAGCATAGGATTAGTGTCTTGAAGAACAAATTTGACTCAATATATAATGCATACAAACAATTGCCTGGCCTACAAGTGGAGGCAAATAATTATGTGTTAACTTTAAATCCTTATTTTGCAACATGGTCAGTAAGGACCCAAATTTTTGAAATTTTAGAATCCTTGCAACCTCTTAGGGAAGACCTCCCAAAGATTGTGTGCCAAGTGGGAGAAGAAATAGATCAGATTAGTATTACCCTGTCCTTCTTCAAAGGTAAGGTGAATCAGAAAGAGGCCAGAATTAATATGTTTGGCCCAGAATATAATAGGTTCATTCCTCCAATAAAGGGAGATGATGATCAAATCAATATAATAGAAGTATGGAGAGGTGAATTTGATACCTTACTGCCTAATAAAGAGGCATTCATTTTAGATAATGACACCTTGGACATGGAAATATTCAACAAGATTTTGGATGAGGCCTTCAAAGCTGAAACAAACTTTTAATAAGTTTTTAACTGATGTCAAGATGATAACAGATGCCAGATGGGAATAATAAAAGACACAACTTTAGAGAACTCAGAGCTTCAATTGGCCTATGAGGCAGAGGTAGAAGCATGGGATATTCTTACGAAGACCAAGAAGAAGAAGGTTGCAGTAGTTGACCTGAACATATTAGATGAAGAGTAAAGAAGACACTTGACACCTGATCTCTGATAACAGGGAGGATAATTATCTTAAAGAATAGTATAATTTAGCTTAGAATGGAAATCACTAGGTCTTGTTACAACTAAATGAAGTTATCCAGAATATCAATAGACAAAGGTGCCAACTATTGAAGATTGAAGATCAAGTTTGATCGTCAACAAATTTTGTCTTCCACCGTTCAGAGGTCTAACTATAAATTTTGTCTTCTAATAATAGTTAGGGTTAGCTTAGCCATCCAAAGCTTGTTGCATCCTTGATTATTAAGAATTATAAGATGGATAATGCTTCCTATATATATCAATTAGCAAGATATTATAAATGATGGTAAAATCAAAATTGCGAGGCAGACTTTTCAATTGTGTCTAGATTTCAAAAGGTTTTCAGTCTATTTGAATGTATTGAATCAGAAAACTATTAATAAAATACAATAGAATTTCCTATTTCAGATCTCTAATATATTTTTCTATTTATATTTTAGCTCTTGTATGTTTAATATGTAAGACATTTTAAATGTACCCGTTATAAGGTAATTGTGTTATTATTTGTGAGTTTCTTTCAAGGAGAGTTTAAAATTTGCAAATAGTTCCAGAGGAATAGGGTTTTGTGCAAGAATCTGATGCAGAGGTGTGAGAATGAGAGGATAGTTTATAAGGAATTCTATCTTGGATTTTATTTGTGTTATAATTAATTGTTTTCCTTGTGAATGTATGTTCCATTATGACTCTTTGCCCGAGATTGGGCACTGGTCAAGTTCTTGACAAATAGTTCTTATCATCAATTAGTCAATTACAAACAAATCTTTTATTTATGTTATTAAGAACATATATGTCTAGTTAATTGTATTGAGAAATACAATTCATCATGGTGATTCCTTAAAGAGAGAATTAGTAGGTTATCCTTCCTAAGTCTAGTTCTATAAAAAGAAGAAGGATGAATGTCCTTATTACACTGATAATAGCTCTTGTTAAGTTTATTGTTTGGCTTGTTAAGCTCTACATAAGGTTAATGATGTTCATCAGTAGGATGTGTTTTCAACTGTTATAATTCAAGACACGAGTGAATTAGTTTTTCCATTGTTAGGTTTACTAAGAATCAGTAATCTATGAAAGGTGCACCCTCCTGGGTTTGTGGAGCCTAAAGTGTAGAAGGATTATATCCTTGTTAATTATCATTTTCCCTATATGAATCTAGAATTGGGAGTTTGAGAGTCAAGATGGATAAGCTATATAGTGATTCAACAAGAAAAAGTGCTAACAGGTCAGGTTTCTAGTTTCTCATTTTTTTCCTAACTCTAGAAATTTTGTTTTTTTCATGATAATACCCTCTTATTCCTCATTTTTTCCCACTTATTCTAAGCTTTCACACTAAACCCGCATGACGAGTGGTTCCACCTAGGGCCCTAGGGATAGCTCAACCCTGGGTGGGGTTTTTAGTTGCTGGTGTTTTTGCTAAATCTAGAAATTTTATTCTTTTCATGATAAGACAGTTCAATTCCTCATTTTTTTACCACTTTTTCTAAGCTCACTTCCTAGACCCATGCAATGAGTGGTTCCATGTGGGGCCTTAGGATGAGCTTGACATTGGGTTGGGTTTCTGATTGCTGGTTTATTCGCTAACTCTGGAAATTTTGTTCTTTTTGTGATAAGACCCTCTACTTCCTTATTTTTTTTCGCTTGTTTTGAGCTCGTCTCCAGACCCATGCGATGGGTGGTTCCACATGGGCCCTAGAGTGAGATCGACCCCAGGTGGGGTTTTTGGATGTTGGTTTTTTCGCTAACTATGGAAATTTTGTTCTTTTCGTGATAAGACCCTACAATTCTTTAGTTTTTTCTCACTCATTCAGAGCTCTCCCCTTAGACCTGTTACCCCAAATTTCCCATTACATGTAAATTATGGCTACAAGTGGAGGAAAATGTGGCTCCTATGAGGGTAGATCCCAGCTTGTATGTTTCTGTGTTTTGCCTAGTCCTAATCTTATTGCTGTGCATGTTCTAGGTCTAGTTTTAAACCCTTCATGTGAAAATAAACCTTATTAAAATACCCCAAACCCTAGGTTCCTTGTTGGCTGTTCTAATCTTTCATTACCTTTTTCACCACTTAAAGTTCTTATTTGGCATGTTTTTTTATGTTTTCCAACGATCACCTTTTTTGTTTAGTTACGCAGTCGCGCTGAATTTATAATGAATTGTCATGCAATCACAGAGTCGTTCTACATTTGTTATGAAGTAATTTAGATATATGAGTGAGTAGGTGAATGGATTATCATGTGGTCATGTAGTCATGATGGTTTTGCATAAGTTACCTTCCTGCTTGCAAGTGTGTGATCATAGGGAATTTTTCTCGTCGCTCACTCGCCATGGAAATTTCACTTCAAGTCTTTGATCTCGTGAGTGTGTGACAAAAGGAGTTGTGCTTTATCCCTCACTCGCTCAAGTTTACCAGTTGAAAAGAAAATCACTATGACCAAGCAAGAAAAGGGATTTTTACATAGTCTCTCACTCACACAGGTTAAAGACCAAGTCAGAAAAGTTTTGTGAGGGTGTGATTAAAGGATATATATGTTGTTGCACACTCGTGATGGACCATTCCCATAAAGATTATTTTCTGCAAGTGTGCGACCAAAGGAGTTGTGCTCCATCTGTCACTTTCTTATGTTTAGCATTTGATAATGAAATTTGTGTGAGTGTGTGAGCAAAAGAAGTTGTATGTCATCACTCACTTGCCAATGCTTAGCGGTTAGCAAATTTTGGACTGTGAGTGAGCGATGCAACTAATGATATGTTCTCAGGAGGGGTTGTCACTCACTCGCAAGGAAAAAAGATAAAATCAAAATTTGTATCAAGTATGTGATTGATCAAGAGAAAATATTTGTCGCTCACTCGCACATATTGAAACTTGAAACAACAAGGTTCAATGACTTAGCGATACAAATAATTTCTGCACCTAGGGTTAAAGATAAGTCAAGGATGAGTTAGGGATAAAGTTAGAAAATAAGGTAATCTCTGAGCAACTCAATTTAAATACAATGGTTAGCATAATGGATTGATCACAAAATTCTCAAAATCTATCGATTAATCCATTAAGCGATGTTGACATGTGTCCATGGTGAACCAAGGTAAAGACAATAATGAATAAAGAAAAGGAGATTAATGGTCATGTTTTAAAGTCATTGAAGATTCAAATCTAGGTTGTTTATCAAGCATTTCATGCCACCTATGACCCTTAACATTTAAATATTTAAATAACCAAAAGATCTGATCTCAGAGTCCATGGCGGTGGTGTGATTTCTTAGGTTCTAGACAGATAGATGGGTCAAGCCAACTTCTGAAAATGACATTTATGGTGATGGGAAAGATATTCAAGGACATATTTGATTGTCTGGGATATTTATAAGATACATTAATGAGAAGAATTGATAGTCTTAGGGTTTTGAATTATTTATGTAGATCTATTGTAACCCTAATTCCTAAGAATTGGATTGACTCCCGAGCCTGCATGTTAGAGGAGTATGTATATAAGTAGTTTTGAGACCTTTTAGAGCTCAGAGTTTTCCAGCTAGTGTAAGATTTTCTATGGCATCTTCTCTATCCTCAAGTTTTCACCTTTTTGTAATCTTTCATTGAATTCTAGATTCTGTATGAGCTTTCCATGGAATTTTCTCTTCCCTCAAGCTTTTCCTTGTCTATACTTCTCTTACTGGATGTAATACAATGCTTTTGTTAGAGAAATCTCAGAGTTCCTGAGTATTCCTTTCTTTTAGCATCTTTGTGTACTATTGTGTCTGATTTGATTTAGGTAATCCTATGGACTTTGTTCATCCCTGGTTACTTTGTCTCATTCCTGTGCCTATTTTTTGGAGTTAATGTTTACTTGCAGGTCACATTCTGTG
Source organism: Thuja plicata (assembly GCA_018584345.1). Taxonomy (NCBI): domain Eukaryota; kingdom Viridiplantae; phylum Streptophyta; class Pinopsida; order Cupressales; family Cupressaceae; genus Thuja; species Thuja plicata. The sequence continues at coordinate 421,529 of MU224825.1, forward strand.
TCTACTTCCTTGGGAAAGCTATTGTTTATGGAATCTTTCCTTTCCTTGAATAACCTTTTTCCATTTCAGACATCTCCGTGAAATACTTATGCAAGCCTATTCAGAAAGATTGTTTTCTATTAGATATGAGAATCTTCATGCTTGTTTACTCACTGTGTTATGTTTCATGTTAATTTTGGTGTATCACCTAGTAGGATAATTTTCTTATCAGTTGTTTCCATTTCAAGCATTCCTTCTATCCCTTTCCCCTCCAAGTTTACTTTTCATGTCAAAAGAGTAGATTAGGTGATTATCCAAGAGGAACCTGCCTAGAGCATGTAGGCTTCACTTTAGTTCACAAAGGTTTGACAACCTAGAAGTGATTCCCATATTGTACTGCAAGAGCTTGAATAGTGTGAAAAATCTAGTGACTAACAATTCTGGCATGCCCGATGGGACCCATTTCAGAAGTTCATATTCAAAGCTATGCTATCTCTGATATGCTGACTGCATAGAATTGACCTCAAGAGGTTTTCTTCAAAAGCATATCTGGTAGCTCCATTGGTGTAAACAATAGAAGATCCAGTCCTATTCAAAGTTTATGAGAAAATTTGAGACAAGAAGCTCAAATCCTTCTGAGTTCTTGCAGCTGCCCCTAACTAGAAATTATTGCAGATCATCTCAAAGAACATCCCCTACAAGGAGGGTATAGTCTACACCACCTACTTTAGAAAGAAGGCCTTTTCCTTTTCACTCCAGAAGAAGAGGAAGATATCTAACCAGAGAGATACAAGAAGATTTATCTCCACTACCTGGACCAAATACAACTCAGTCAGTTGTTGCTTAGCAAGTCACAATTCCTACAATGACAAAACAATTTTCCTTTGTGCTCTTTAATAAAGGGAGTCCATTGAACTTTTCTCGACATCATGATGTGCCCTTAGCAACACCCAAAAGTCTACCTGATTTCAAAAGTGAAGGACATACAACAACTTGTGAGCACATAAGAGATGTGGCTATCATTTGTAGTGTGCATCATATTATAGAAGAAGACATGGTTACCAAGATACTTGTAGCCTCTTTCAAAGGTAAGGCCTTAGAATGGTTTAGAACTCTTGCTATTGGTTCAATTGATTCATGGGACAAACTAGGAGAAACATTAAGTAAATATTTTGAGGATATCAGACTACTTATCTCTAGTTGAGCAAGTAATAACCATAAGGAGAGATCCTCAAGAACAAATGATAGACTTCAATAATAGATTCCTCAAGACATGGAATAGAATCCCTATCTCAGTGAGACCTTAAGCTAACCATTCCTTCCTATACTTCTTAAGAAGTCTCAACAACAATATCTCTGTCATGATTCAATCCATGGGAGGAGCCTCACTTCCTCAGGCTTTTGACATAGTAGTCAGGGCTGAAAATTGTTTAATCCAAGTAGACATGATAGCCCCAAGGCCACCCATGCCTATCTTTCCAACCATCCAGCCCAATATGCCTCAGCAAATTCCTCCATACACTCCTATACCCACCATAGTAGCACCTCAAGCCAGTACTAGCTATGAAGAATCCAAGGCCAATTTTTTCCAAGAGCTACAAATAATGAAAAATGATCAACAAGCAACAAACAAGTTGTTACAAAGTATTCAACAAGAAATGAAGAAATTGTTGCAGACAATGGGCAATGAGTTGACTAGAATAAAGAAGAAGAACCAAGGGAATAGACCACTTTCAACTACAAAATCAGACTCCCAACCAACAATATGAGAATTAGGGACAACCCTATCAATAGTATAGGCCACCATATCAAGGGAACTACCAAGGTCAAAGGAAAAAATTAAATCAAAGGCCATTCCAACCTTATAACCCCACACCCCTTAGCTCTACAAATCCAACAAGAGATATGGTTCCAAGTCAGAACAATCATGCATCAGAAAATGAGTGGTGTTTTCCTTGCAATCATCCCCACAATCAGGTTACATGCTCAAATGGGTGGGTGAACCAAGAACTAATGGTTCAAAATGCCTAACAAACTCAATTAGAGGCCTCTTCTACTGGATCGACTCCTTATCAAGAAGCACAACCAGACGAGACTTCTCTTTTTAATTGGGAGCAACAAGATTTTAATGGAGTAAACAATGAATCCCCAATTGCTGCCAACACACGATAAAAAAAGGAGCCCAAGACATGGAGTGAGTAGAGGATGGAGATAAAGCTTCTACATCCACAGATAAGTCACCATATTCTCCCCTATCATATTAAAGAAGGCTCCTACCATTCTAATCAAAGAGAGTCCATCTCCCAAGGAGGTTTAACTCGCATTAGTGAAAGCACACCAAAGAGTACATACAACAGTGCCCTTCAATATTGTAGACTATATGAAAAATATGAATATCACTATGTCTGTTGGTACTCTCAAATTTGGCACAAATTTGGAGTGACCAATTTAAATTTTTCTCTAAGGCAAGGTGAGTACCCCTAATTTTTTTTTGAAGAAGCCTACTTGAAGTGCAAGTAAAATATGACCTGATGATTTTTATGAAATAATGGTGGGGGAACATGCAAAAAACCTATCATGGAGTACATTTAATGAGATACAACTTTCATAATTCAGATTTGATATGTTTTTGAGATAGTTTTTTAAAGGTGTTTACCTCAAATCTACATTCTGCACATTGCCTGGTTATAGCAAATGACCTACTTTGCATATTTTTAGCTTTGACCGTATTATCTCTCATGACCTAAGGATTATTATAAGATGTTGTAAGAATGAGAGAGAGTCTCCATTTCCATTTGAAGATTCCTATGAGTTCATATGATAAGTTTCCCAAGGCTATTCTATTTGCAATTAATTCAGATTCTCAGAATGTGAAAGTGCAGAATTATGAAGTTGCTGACTTTGAGTTCTCACAACTTGCACCCGATTGAATGGAATGAAAAATTGAATGTTCCCCTATATTTTAGTCATGGAAATATGTTACCATGAAGATTCATAGGCCATGATGAATCCATTTGGGAAGTTTTTCAATCTGATTCCGTTTGTAGTTTCTAACATATTAATGTAGATCAGTTGCACAGTTTAGTTGGAGGCCCTATTCATGATGTTATATCTTGAATACCTTGATTGGTCATATCAAGAAAATGGTATCCCTATATTTTAGACTAGTTTTACTTCAAGTTTGTAAGGTCTCAGGTCCTGAGGGTTTCGTATGCATACTTTCCCAAACTCTTTTCAATTGCAGAAATAGTTATTCCTCATATGTTCTTTTTTGTAAGTTCCGAGTGGCTACCTTCAAGGGTCTGCTAAATATGTCTGAATGATTGTCAAGAGCTGCCTTTCTAGATTCATTCTCTCCATATAATATATTACCCATATCCAAAAGCTCAAATTTTCAGGAGATCACTTGACTTGTTTTCAAAGTTGAAACCAGATGCATTTCACATATCTTGACAGAGTAATATGCAGAATAGTTCTGAAGAGAGGACTTGGATGTTTAAAATTTTGTGACTTATTTGGTTTCATCGGGTGTCATTTTGTAGTATGGAAGAATGTTGACCATGGAAAAAATGTGCCAAGATGAAGATTCTAGTCATTTGATTTGGTCATTTTTTTAAAGCCGACCAACGTAGCAGTATCTTTAAATCAAGCACATTGTTAAAGTGGCGAAATTGGGTAATTTTAATGATCAATTCCTTTATGAGTTTAAATCAAGATAATTGGAGTGCTAGAGGTGATGCATGAATGATCATTGAAGGAGAGGTTCTAAACATTAAAATGAGACACATAGAAAATGACAACTGACAGATGGAGGAAGACGCCCAATATTTAAAGATGATTTTCAAAGTATCCAAAACATAAAACAAAGTCAAATGGAGGGAGGTTTTAAAAAATTCTCAAGCAAGTTGTGATTGGTAGTTTCATTGCCAACACACATTGAAAGCTTGCACAATCTCAAGAATGCCCACACATTGAAATAAAAAAGGAGCCTACACATTTTTGATCAGTGGAGAATTCTCGTGGATGAAGTCAAAGAGAATTTAAAAACTTTAAAAGCAAATGCAATGGGCAGGAGTATCTCCCTCAATAGCCTGCGTAGACAAGGGAGGTAGAGGTTGTTAATTTTTTATTGGAAGAGGGTCTGCGTTGAATTACAATAAAATAAGCCAATGCAATTTGGCATGTTTAAGACAAACTTCCAGGCAAATGCTATTGGCAGGTGTAATTGGTAAAGGAAGGGGAGATTTGCAAATATTTTGAAGATATATGCCAAGTACCCTGTGCCAATAGTGAAATAAATCAAGGGTACAATGCATTGTTTAAAGGAGAGCCTACACAGTTATGGAAATGTGCATTGTTTTAAAAAAAACTTTTATTGCAAATGCACAAGCCAAATGTGCTGTGAAATAACCATACAAAGGGCTGTGCAAGACATTATGGAGAGATAAGATGCTGCGCATAATGTGGAGGTTTTAAAACTAAAAAATCAATGTGAATACCAGCACATGGAGTTGTAGAAGTCTTCTACACAGAGTTTGGGGAAGAATGTAAAGGTTTTAAATAAGTTTCAATACAAATGCAATGGGCTGTTTCAAGCCATGTCCTGCAAACTGTGTGCAATGTCCAAACTTTTTGCACTTGGCTAGGGGCATGTTAGAGGTTTGTTGGAATTTGTGAATTGGCAGGTGTAATGCCAAAGTTTTGGAACCTTTAATACTTTCTCAAAGAGAATGGATACATAAATAACATAGTGTCTTGCATGGGATTGGTGGGGGGTTTTGTTTTGAATAAATCCCAAGACTAAGGAATCACAACATTGAAAGAGATCTTGCGCAATGATAAAATGAAGGATGGTCTGGACAAATAGAAAGATAGAAACCTATGCAAGGGGAAAATGAAGAGTATCTTGTGAAGACGAGGTAATGCCACACAGAAAATGGAGCTTGCATTTTGTTTTTGAATGCAGTGCATTAACATTAAAATCCCTCTACAATATGGGGAGGGGCTTAAAACTTGAAAAAACTTAGAATGCCAATATCCCACATTGGCTGGGATGTGGTTTTCCAAGTATTTTTATACTCCAGCACTTGTATTATGGAATAAGTAAAGAGCCAGGATGCTCCTTGGCGGGCCCCTTGGCTGGAGGAGTACATGCATGGTAGGCCCCATTATTTTGGGTGCACCATATGAGATAAACTTTAAAAACTCAAAAAACTTAGTCCCACATTTGCTGTGGAATGGAAATATAAGGTGTTTATAAGAAAAAAGATAAAATAAGTGATTTGAAGAAGAATCTTAGAGGCTCTCCACGTGTAGGTGATAGATGCATTGGGAAGTATTCCCAGGTGACAGAAACCAAATTTTGATGGACCCCGCAGAGATGATGTGGCAGATGACGTGGTGTAGAGGCTTTTAGATTAGAGCATGTATCCCAAGGTGACCAAGATCAATAGTTGACTTAATGGATTAATGGGAAGATTCTCAAAGTCTACCCATTAAGCCATTAACTCCAAGTGACATGTGGTGGGGTAGACACATGGAAAGAGCCAGTGCAATACAAAGGTGAAAAATTAGGGACTGACACGTGGCATCCAATGGTTTCATATAGCCAGTCAGGAGGTGCCAAGTGGCATGATCTGGTGTGTTCTAGGTATTAAAAGTAGTGCAGGTGACATAGGTGCCTAGGTGGACTTGCAAACAAATCAAAGGATGACACATGGCACCTGGTGGTCACACAGAGCCAGTCGGAGGCTACCATGTGGCAGATTCTGGTGCACTCTGGATTAAAAAGGATAAATATGTAGATTAAAATGAATTTATCTCAAAAAAGAAACGGTTAAAAGACATGAAGTTTGAAATAAATCTAATGGTGGACCTAATGGCTTAAAAGAAAGATGCAAAAAATCTAACCTATAAGCCATAAGCCTGATTAACACTTGGCAGAATCAGGTGAAATCTGGGCAAATAAAGATAAAAGATAATATGTACAAATCCAAATATTAAAATGAAATATGAGGCATAATTCAATAGTCTAACTATTGAAAAGACATGTAAATAGAAATTTAAATATTTCAAACTATTCAAACTATTGAAAAAGTATGCATGGGAGGAAAAGTTTGATTAGTGATTTAGGGGGGAAAAGTTTATCAAAAATACCAAGTATCATATATCGTTGGAAAGGTATTGAAATGAGGATTCCAATTTTGCAGTCCATTTTGGTGTAGAATCAAATTAGTTTGAACAGAATGAAGAAAGAATGACTCAGCTCAAAATTGGTTAAAGAAGAAAAGACAAGTGGTGTTTCAAGAAAATATCTGGAAATCTTTTGATTTGGCTACATATTCGGATTTCCTCCATTGTTACAGGGTTCAAAATCCTGGCCTCCACAGAGAGTTGTAGAGTACTGGCTCCAGGAGTTTCCAGTCATTTCATGGTTCCATTAGGGATGTAGTTTATGATTGTACTAGTATTGTATTAGATATAATAGAATGTCATTGATCTTTTGTAGCTTATTGAAGCGGTATATTCTTGATTGCAAATTTGTGTACAATAATGTGATTCTTCACTCTTAATATGAGAATTCCAGATTCAAATCTCTCCTTGGTGTTAGTCTTGTGAAGTCTAAATTTTTTTATTCTTTGCATGAATTTTATCTATGTATGTGTTATCATTCTTCAGTTCTGATCTAGGATCAGATTAAATGATGTTGTAGATGTGACATAGTTTCATGCGGTTGTCTACTAGAGGATTTCTATAAGTAGTATTGATCTAGATTTATTGTGTTTATGGCTTGGAATTTCTGATAGAAGTTGATTGTTGTATTTCTGACTTTGGTTAAAGGGGATTTCCCAATGGATAAAGCACTGATCATTGAGTAGTATCTTCTATATTGATGCATATTTGGTTAGGTCTTGGCTATTTTCTACATATTAAAAATAAAATAAAAAATGTATCTGATATTTTATGCGGTTTGTGGTGTTATACCAATCTCATGCTCTACTTCAAGGTCAATGTTTAATGGGTGATTAACCGGTCACCTAGTATCTCCCAGTTGTGTTGAGCCTTTGTGAGATCTCTGCTAATTGATGCCTTACTAAATATTTTAAGGTGTTGAAGGGTGTCCTCCCTTGGTTTTGTAGAACCTAAAGCATAGAAGGATGGATCCACATCCTTGTTAATTGGTCCTTTTCAGTCTTGGTTGAATACCGGGAGTCGGCTACTCTTTAAAATATATAAAAAAGGTGAAAAGGTTGTTGTTCAGTAATCATAGCGTAGAAAAGAACCAACAAAATAGTGACTCTACTGGGGAGTGGAACTAAATATCAGTAAGAGAAACAAGTTTTCATTGATTATATTATTTGACCCATTCAAGTCACCAAAAAAATGGAAACTCTACTGGGGAGAGATGTAAGAAATTTTGCTGAACTTGTGAAGAAATCTCTGGTGTTTCATTGATTATATTATTTGACCGATCTGATTCACCAAAAAAATGGTGACTCTACTAGGGAATTTGTATTAAATGCATAGTTAATAAGGTTTTAGTTGAGCTTGGCTCCTTGCCTTCTTAATTTTCAGTCCAGTTAAGTCTGTCCAGATTTGCATAGAGTTGAAAAGTTATTTTCATGGCATGGGTTTGAAGGATATTGTTTTGTGTCTGAGATATTTGTGTCCAAGAGTTAATGTCTTGTGAGGAGTTATTTTTTTCTTGTAAAGGTCTTTTGCAAAGGGTTTGTCCTTGCAAACTGTCATAATATTTCCCAATTTGTATTGGGTGGCGACTCCAATCTTTGCAGCAGTGCTAAATGAAAGATTTATTTCAAAATATCTGCAAGATGATAAAGACAATCACAAGATATTGAGGTGAAGAAACATCTTAAAAGAAGAGTAGGGTGAGCTTCTAAGTTTTCAAGGAAATAGACACCAATGAAAAGATCAATGAACATGCAGTGCTCCCCCATCATGAGAATCTGAAAGTTTAAATGCAAATGTGAGAGAATTTGAGTTGGCATTACATCTCAGTAATTTCAAGTTCTCTATCCTCCAAAAGGAGGTGGTGAATCTATAAAAGATTTAGTGGAAGGTGATTTCAGATCTAGCATCTTGCAACCACTACAATATGTGCCAGGTATTTTTCTCTTCATGGGTAAATTTTTTCCATGAGAATAATTATGAATTTGTTTCCTTACTAGGTGAAGAAGTCACTAGAGAAAATGAAAGTGAATTTAAAAGTTTCCCATACTTCTTGTTTACAAATATCAGTCATCAAAATCAGAAGTATGATGTTATGCGAAATGATTGCATAGTTGGATGAAATCTTTGTGAGTAAGAAGATGGGTTGTTGATAAATAGTGAAATGGAGATTCTAGATTCAATAGATTAGGATATGCTACCTATATCTGAAATTTATCTAACAGATCTTGAAGAAATCCAAAAGGATATTGCATCATTTAATCAAAGAATACAAGACCAAGCCATCTTGTTTTTGAAAAGACATGTAGGAGAAATAAATGAAGAATCCATACATGTGTTTTATGAAATTTTTTCCAATGCATATGATAATTTACCGAAAGGGATTGAACTTCAAGAATTTACATATCTGCATTTGTTCTTAGAACTTTGTATGCCTAAGTCAGTAAATTGGTCTGCATCATGTAGATAAGAAGGAATTGAACTAGTTAAGAAATGGATATATGAGTTTGAAGAATCTGAATTTGAAAGTGTTGATGATGCTAAATCTAGTTGTGCAAACAATGTTGACTATGATGCTGATAGTGAATTAGATGAATATCAAGATGTCAAGGATGAATTTGTGGTTGCGGATGTTTCTGTTGGATTTGAAGATTTGTTTTATTATCAACATGGTAGGGTAGACTCCTGTTCTCAGTTTATTGAAGAGTCTTGTGATCAGAAAGAGAATGGTTATTATGCAGATGAGAGTGTCTGGGATGATTCCTTTGCACCAAAAGGTATGAGCCAAGAAAATTCAATCCTTGCTCCCAATGGCAAAGGTATTGGCAGTAGTAAGGGACAAGTTAAAAGAAATGAAAATGAAATTCAATGTTCATTGAGCAGTGAAATTATTTTAGAACTACTAGCTGTTGATTTTTAGAGGTATGCATCAAATGTAGACCCTACTTTGCAATGCACGGTTGATATATGCTTTGATACTAAAGACATGCAAATGGATGCGAAGTATGAAACCTATGCTAACTTTCTTATTCCTACTTCTGAGGCAAACAATATGCAAGATGGAAATGCATATGATTTTGAGAAATTTGATTATGCTAGATATGATGATTATGATGATTCATATGCTGGTATGGATTCAGATTTGGATGAGATTAGTGTGAATGGTTCTTGTATACACCATAATTCTGAGTACTTCCTTGAGAAGAGTGAAAAATATACATGTGTATTTTTAGATTTGCAAATGGTAAATGAACTGTTACTTGATGATACATTTTCAGATTTGAAGGATGCTTGTAAAGGCTTTGACAAGCAAGCTATCTCTGGTCTAATGCAATCAAATGTTTGTATGAAATAGTTTAATCCTAGTTTGCAAATCACTGTTTTAAATGAAGATCATGTTTTAGTGCAAACTAGTCATCATGTTGAGTGTGATTCCATCCATGCAAAGGAGCTAGAATGTTTTCCTTTTTAGCTTGTCAGTGGTGGTCAATGGTGTGATGTTTTTATGTCAAAAAATAATAAGCATTTACAATATTTTATTGATTCCCAAGTATTCAGGGATAATGATTGTGCTGATGGTTTTTACTATGATGTGCTGATAAGAAATTGCAACATGATTAATCAAGCGTATGACAATGATAATTTCAGCTTACCTCTGATCCATGGAAATGAGAATCAAGTTTTTGATAGGGGTAAGTGGTGATTTAATTTTGGTGGTTGTTGGCCATTTGTAAACATTGTACAAGTTGTATAGCTAATTTTCTTTCAGTTGTGTGCTAGGTGTTTGGTGTTTTCAATAAGGAACCCAGTTTTGCAAAGTTGAAAAGAAGTCTGATTTTTGAGTGGTCTGCTCAACCAAGAGATCCTAGATTCTCTATGTGCCCACAAGGGGAACATTTCCCTAGATAGAGCCACTATTGGTACTCTAAAATTTGGCATAAATTTGGAGTTACCAATTTAAAATTTTCTCTAAGGCAAGGTGCATACCCCTAAAAACTTTTTGAAGAAGCCTACTTGAAGTGCAAGTAAAATATGACCCAATGATTTTTATGAGATACCAATGGGGGAACATGTGAAAAACCTATCATGGAGTAAATTTAATGGGATACAACTTTCATAATTCATATTTGATATGTTTTTAAGACAATTGTTTAAAGGTGTTTACCTCAAATCTCCATTCTGCACATTGCCTGGTTATAGCAAATGACCTACTTTGCATATTTGTAGCTTTGACCGGATTAGCTCTCATGACCTAAGGATTATTCTAAGATGTTTTAAGCATGAGAGAGAGTCTCCATTTCCATTTGTATATTCCTATGAATTCATATGATAAGTTTCCCAAGGCTATTTTATTAGTAATTAATTCTGATTCTCAGAATGTGAAAGTGTAGAATTATAAAGTTGTTGACTTTGAGGTCTTACAACATGCACCCGGTTGAATGGAATGAAAAATTGAATGTTACCCTATATTTTAGTCATGGAAATATGTCACCATGAAGATTATTAGGCCATGATGAATCCATTTGGGCAGTTTTTCAATCTGATTCCGTTTGGAGTTTCTAACATATTAATGCAGATCAGTTGCACAGTTTAGTCAGAGGCCCTATTCATGATGTTATATCTTGAATAACATGATTGGTCATATCAAGAAAATGGTACCCATATATTTTAGACCAATTTTACTTCAAGTTTGAAAGGTCTTAGGTCCTGAGGGTTTTGTATGCATACATTCCCAAACTCTTTTCAATTGTAGAAATAGTTATTCCTCATATGTTCTTTTCTGTAAGTTCTGAATGGCTACCTTCAAGGGTCTACCAAATGCATCTGAATGATTTTCAAGAGCCACCTTTCTAGATTCATGCTCTCCATATAACATATTACCCATATCTAAAATCTCAGGTTTTCAGGAGGTTGCTTGACTTGTTTTCAAAGTTGAAACCAGATGCATTTCACATATCTTGACAGAGTAATTTGTAGAATAGTTTTGAAGAGATGACTTGGATGTTTAAAATTTTGTGACTTATTGGGTTTCATTGGGTGTCATTTTGCAGTATGGAAGAATGTTGACCATGGAAAAAATGTGCCAAGATGAAGATTCTGGTCATTTGATTTGGTTAGTTTTTTAAAGCCGGCCAATGTAGCAGTATCTTTAAATCAAGCACATTATTAAAGTGGCAAAATTGGGTAATTTTAATGATCAATTCCTTTATGAGTTTAAATCAAGATAACTGGAGAGATAGAGGTGATGAATGAATGATCATTGAAGGAGAGGTTCTAAACATTAAAAGGAGACACATAGCAAATGACAATTGGTAGATGGAGGAAGACACCCAATATTTAAAGAGGATTTTCAAAGTATCCAAAGCATAAAACAAAGTCAAATGGAGGGAGGTTTTAAAAAGTTCTCAAGCAAGTTGTGATTGGTAGTTTCATTGCCAACACACATTGAAAGCTTGCACAATCTCAAGAATGCCCATACATTAAAATAAATAGGGAGCCTATGCATTTTTGATCGGTGGAGAATGCTCATGGATGAAGTCTAAGAGCATTTAAAAAATTTAAAAGAAAATACAATGGGTAGGAGTATCTCCCTCAATAGCCTACATAGACAAGGGAGGTAGAGGTTGTTAATTGTTTATTGGAAGAGGGTTTGCACTAAATTACAAGAAAGGAAGCCAATGCAATTTGTCATTTTTAAGACAAACTTCCAGGCAAATGCTATTGGTAGGTGTAATTGGTAAAGGAAGGGGATATTTGCACAGATTTTGAAGATATATATGCAAATTACCCTGCACCAATGGTGAAAGAAATCAAGGGTGCAACACATTGTTTAAAGGAGAGCCTACGCAGTTATGGAAATGTGCATTGTTTAAAAAAAAAACTTTTATTGCAAATGCACAAGCCAAATGTGCTGTGCAATAACCATACAAAGTGCTGCGCAGGACATGATGGAGGGATAAGATGTTGCGCATAATGTGGAGGTTTTAAAACATTAAAAAATCAATGTGAATACCAGCACATGGAGTTGTAGAAGTCTTCTACATGGAGTTTGGGGAAGAATGTAAAGGTTTTAAATAAATTTCAATACAAATGCAATGGGCTGTTTAAAGCCACGTCCTACAAACTGTGTGCAATGTCCAAACTTTTCACACTTGGCTGGGGGCATGTTAGAGGTTTTCTATAATTTGTGAATTGGCAAGTGTAATGCCAAAGTTGTGAAACCTTTAATACTTGCGCAAAGAGCATGGATACATAAACAACATAGTGGCCTGCGTGGGATTGGTGGGGGGTTCTGCTTTGAATAAAGCCCAAGACTAAGGAATCCACACAACATTGAAAGAGGACTTGTGTAATGATATAATGAAGGATGGTCTAGACAAATAACAAGATATAAACCTTTGCAAGGGGTAAATGAAGAGTAGCCTGTGTAGACGAGGTAATGCCACACAACAAATAGATCTTGCATTTTGTTTTGGAATGCAACACATTAACATTAAAATCCCTGCGCAAGATGGGGAGAGGCTTAAAACTTAAAAAAACTTAGAATGCCAATATCCCACATTGGTTAGGATGTGGTTTTTCCAAGTATTTTTATACTCCAGCACTTGTATTATGAAATAAGTAAAGAGCCAGGAGGCTCCTTGGCGGGCCCCTTGGCTAGAGGAGTACATGTGTAGTGGACCCCATAATTTTGGGTGCGCCATATGAGAAAAAATTTAAAAACTCAAAACACTTAGTCCCACATTTGCTATGGAATGGAAATATAAGGTGTTTAAAAGAAAAAAGTTACAATAAGTGATTTGAAGAAGAATCCTAGAGGCTCTCCACACACAGGTGACAGATGCATTGGGAAGCATGCCCAGGTGACAAAAAACCAAATTTTGATGAATCCCACAAAGATGATGTGGTAGATGACATGGTGCAGAGGCTTGTAGATTGGGGCACAGATTGTGAGGCAACCAAGATTGACGGTTGACTTAATGGCTTAATGGGAAGATGCTCAAAATCTACCCATTAAGAAATTAAGTTTGAGTGACATGTGGTGGGGTAGATTCATGGCAATATTTGGTGCAATATAGAGGTGACAAATCAGAGACTGACACATGGCATCTAGTGGTTGCACAGAGCCAGTCAGGAGGTGCCAAGTGGCATGATCTGGTGCATTCTGCGTAGTAAAAGTAGTGTAGGTGACATAGGCACCTAGGTGGACCTGCAGACAAATCAAAGGATGACACATGGCACCTGGTGGTCACATAGATCCAGTCAGAGGCTGCCACATGGTGAATTATGTTGCACTATGGATTAAAAAGGTTAAATATACAGATTAAAATGAATTTATCTCAAAAAAGAAAGGGTTAAAAGACACGCAGTTTGAAATAAATCCAATGGTGGAATTAATGGATTAAAAGGAAGATGCAAGAAATATAACCTATAAGCCATTAAGCCTAATTGACACTTGGCAGAATCAAGTGAAATCTAGGAAAATAAAGATAAAAGATAATATGGGAAAATCCAAATATTAAAATGAAATATCACACATAATTCAATAGTCTAACTATTGAAAAGGCATGTAAATGGAAATTTAAATATTTCAAACTATTCAAACTATTGAAAAAGTATGCACAAGAGGAAAAGTTTGATTAGTGATTTAGGGGGACAAATTTTATCAAAAATACCAAGTATCATATAGCATTGGAGAGGTATTGAAATGAGGATTCTGATTTTGTATTCCATTTTGGTGCATAATCAAATTGGTTTGGATAGAATGAAGAAAGAATGACTCAACTCAAAATTGGTTAAAGCAGAAAAGACATGTGGTGTTTCAGGAAAATATATGAAAATCTTTTGCTTTGGCTACATATTTAGATTTCCTCCATTGTTATAGGGTTCAAAATCCTATTCTCCATAGAGAGTTCTAGAGTACTAGCTCTAGAAGTTTCCAGTCATTTCATGGTTCCATTAGGGATGTAGTTTATGATTGTGCTAGTTTTGTATCAGATAGAATAGAATGTCATTGACATTTTGTAACTTATTGAAGTGGTATATTCCTAATTGCAAATTTGTGTGCAGTAATGTGATTCTTCACACTTAATATGAGAATTCCAGATTCAAATCTCTCCTTGGTGTTAGTCTTGTGAAGTCTAAATTTTTTGATTCTTTTCTTGAAGTTTATCTATGTATGTGTTATCATTCTTTAATTCTAATCTAGGATTAGATTAAATGATGCTGTAGATTTGATATAGTTTAATTTGGTTGTCTACAAGAGGATTTCTATAAGTAGTATTGATCTGGATTTATTGTGTTTATGGCTTGGAATCTCTGACAAAATTTGATTGGTCTATTTTTGACTTTGGTTAAAGGGGATTTCCCAATGGATAAAGCACTGATCATTGAGTAGTATCTTCTATATTGATGCATATCTGGTTAGGTCTTGGCTATGTTTTGCATCTTAAAAATAAACTCTGAAATGTATCTGATGTTTTATGTAGTTTGTGGTGTTGTACCAATCTCATGCTCCACTTCAAGGTTGATGTTCAATGGGTGATTAACTGGTCACCTAGTATCTCCCGATTGTGTTGAGCCTTTGTGAGATCTCTATTGATTGATGCCCTACTAAATATTTGAAGGTGTTGAAGGGTGTCCACCCTTGATTTTGCAAAACCTAAAGCGTAGAAGGATGGATTTGCATCCTTGTTAATTGGTCCTTTTTAGTCTTGGTTGAATACCAGGAGTTGGCTACTCTTTAAAATATATCAAAATGTGAAAAGGTTGTTGTTCATTAATCATAGCGTAGAAAAGAACCAACAATGTCTATGTGGGAGTCCTTGGCTATTCTAGGATAGCCCAGGATCTTAAGGAATGCCATGGATGAAGGAGAAATGCCTCAAAAGATTACAAGTGAAGTTGCTAAGCCAGTTTTGGTCAACACTGATCAAAAGAAGGAGACTTCAAGCAGCAACTCCAAGCCAGATGTCATACAAGGTAGGAATCTAAAACCACCCCCTTTTATGTATCATTAATTATTGGAAAATCTTTAGTACATAATTGTATGGTAGATAGTGGGTTTACTAGCTCTATCATGCCCAAGAAAGTAGCTAACCAATTAGGACTTAAATATGAAACTTTCCAAAAGAAGGTGACCCAACTTGATGGTTCCTCAGTAAACACAGTAGGTGTAGCCAGGGATAAAAGCTTGATCCTACATGCAAGTCCCAATTTATCTATCCTACTTGACATATACATCATAGACCTCCCTACTCTATTTTCCATATGTTTATCAAGGGAGTTCACAGCCAAAGATAGGAGGCTATCTTTCTTCTGGCTGGTCTCACATTATTTTCCATACTAGATATGGAACCAAGGTTACCATCAAATCTGAATCATTGGAAGCACACCAATAGAACATTATGTGTCCAATGTACTCAATGCAAGTTGTCTTGCACTTGATAGTAATGACTTCCCAATCATCAGAGAAAAAAACACCAAGATAGAAAATATCCCACACATCTATCTAGATGAATTGGAATCAGAAAGAACCTCAGAGTCCCAAGCCAATGTTGCTTGGGATGCTAGTTTGGGAAACTACTTAATACAAGAAGATAATCTCACAGAACCAAGCCTTAATAAATCTATCAATGAAGCATCGAAGGATGATAGTAATCAAGTTTGGGAGCCATTCTTTGATGGTGCTAGAAGTAGACATGGCTCTAGTGGTGGTGCTATGCTAGTCTCTCTAGAAGGAGAAAAATATTATGTAGCTTTTAGGTTTAGCTTCTCTTGCACTAGAAACTATTGGCAAGTTGAATTCCTGAGGATGCATGACTCATTTTTTGTTGTCATCATGGAAATAAAGTTCTATTTAGTTTCTGTCATGAAAGACAAAATGACTAAGTATGGAAAATAGGGTAGACAGAGATATATAGTGATCAACATATCAGCGCACATGTGAGAGATTGAGTCAATGTATGCACATTCAGATATATGTTGTATGACACATGTACATGCTACATCCAAAAACACATAGTACAGAACAATAGTACAGAGAAGTTACAGATAGATCAGTAGACCAGCAATCCAGAAGAGAGAGCATGGAAGCTGACTAGTGTTTTGATCAGCGTGAATTATTTTGTTATGTAATGGCTAAGTGCCTTTGGTTATATGTTTTTAATGATGTAATTAGTATTGTAGTAAACATTCTTAAGCCAACTTGTTTAGAAGCATTGTGTATTTTGTTTTAGGGCCAACTAGAGTCTTATTTTGGGTCGCACCAATTCATATATGAACATATAAGTATGTAATGTAAATTTATGTTACAAGCATCAATTATTATGTAAGAGGAAGTTATAGAAGAGAATTATGATGAATTCAGTGTATGATATAGCTCTTTTAGAGATTAAGAGCATTCACACATACAAAAAACTAATCAGACAGTAATTTCATCACAACAGTTCATTTTGATATAGTGTATATCATCTTTCAGAAGGTTGTAGCCTTCATCCTATTAGGCAGTGAGCCTAGGCAGTGAGCCATATACTTTTAATAGGGTTTTGTAAAAGACTCCTAACAGGGTAAAACCTTTAACCAGGTCATTATACTCATATTGTAAAGACTGCTTCTAATAGGGCAAAGGAACTTTAACAGGTTCATTATACCTAGTACAATATTTGTGGGTACTAATTCCCACCGGGGTTTTCCTCTGATCAAGATTTCCCCGTAATCATATCTTGTGTTATGAGTTCTCATGTTAAGCTTCATTCAATGTATGTTTGACTTATGTTTAAGTTGCTGAAAAGTAATTAATAGACAAACACTGATTCACCCCCCCTCTTAGTGTTTCTAACAATTGGTATCAGAGCTTTGGTCCTCAACAAATAAGTTTAACCACTCGAGGAGATCATGGACTCAGCAGAAGCAAAACATTTGAAAAAGAATCTTGAAGCAGCTCTTGAAGATCTTGATAGATCTGAAAAAGAAAATAAAGAACTTAGAATAAAAGTTGATGGCTCACAAATTCTTATCAAGAAATTAAGAAAAGATTTGAAAGATTGTTATACAAATGATTTAGGGAAAATGGTGAAAAAGATCAATGAATAGAATATGTCTCTAAAAGATAAAATTGAAAATATTGAAGAAAAGATCAAAGAAATCAAACAATTAGATGATGAACTCTTGAAAGCAAACATGAAAGTCCTAGAATTGGAAAACATAAAGAAGAAGTTGGAATCTAAATTAATAGAAGTAAAAGATAAGATTGATAAACTCCACACAAGTTTTGATTCACTTCAATCTTAGCTTAATGCACAAAAGAAAAAAGGTGACACTACTAGTCTTGGATTCAGTGTAGCACAAATTGAAACCAATTCATTGCAAGAAAGAAAGAAACCTCATGAAGCATCTTTAGAAGTAAAGAAAATTGAAAATGTTGAAGAGATTAAAATAGATCCACCTAAAGGGGAAATCAAGCAAGGTAATAGAACTTGTTATGCATGTAACAAACATGGTCATTTGGCAAGAGATTACAAAAAGGTAAGACCATTCAATTGTTATTGTTACTCCTGTAATAAGTTTGGTCACATGGCTATACATTGCAGAACAAATCAAAGAAGAATGAATCAAAACAACCAAAGAAATTAACCTCAAAGAAATTTGTAGAACACTACATGTCAGATATGTAACTACAATGGACACATAGCAAAGCAATGCAGCATGATGAACAAGAGCATCAAACCTCCTATAATTTGTCACACATGTGGAAAGGATGGACACATCTTAAGATTTTGTAGATCTAGAACTCAAAAGAAAGAGGATCCTAAGAAATCACTATTTGAAGAAAAAGGAGAAGTCAAGTTTGTTCAAGCAAATGAAGATTCAAGAAAAATTTGGGTTGAAGTAAAGAAGGAAAATGATGTTTACAAAGTAGTGGATGCATCCACAGTGGATGCACCCTCTACTTCTGCTTGAATAAACCTTCTTGGTCTTAGGAGGAGCTATTCTAGCTCAGGACCCCTACGCGGTTGGTATACTCACCTCTGAATATGTGCCTGTGGATTCATGGTTATAAGCACATAATATTGTAGCATGCATACATGCATTCTCTCAAATTCATTAGGATCAAAGTTACAAAATCTCTGAGTAATTTGCATACTATTGCAAACATTAAATGCGATAGATTTTAAAATAAATTAAGTGTTCAATCTTCTTCACACTTGCATTCAAGATCACATAATTTGGAGATCACTAGAGCACTAGGCATCAAGGCACAGAAGTATAAAAAATTTGGTAGCTAAGAAAATAGATAAGAAGTTGAAACAGAACCCTAGCAGTCACACCATTTTAGAATTTCATGAAACCCTACTTAATCAAGTTCCAAGTAAGTATGACAACTCCAGTTGTATTTGATATTGCAGAGAGGAAGAGATTTGTATTCAAGAAACATCCATTCAAATCCATACTAGATGATGTGGAAGGAGCTTTCTCTAAAACCCCGCTAGGTGTTGTTCACATGGAAGATATCCGTGCATACATTTACTGTAAGAAGGGAACTGTAGGAGATATAAGCATAGCCACTCATATGGGATCTATGATGAAACCTGACTATACTTTCAAGGATGAGTTCATGCACTTGATTGATAACCCTATTTTTGAGTACTCTAATGCGCATGAGTTTGATGAGCCAGAATGGGTAAAGATTTTACTAAGCAAAATACATGATGACCTTTATTGGATTGGTGAGGTTCCTATGCGCATCACTACAGACCTAATCCATGAATTAACTAGACTCCCTAAAATTGGACTAGTTTTTCCTATTGGCAAGGATGTCAAGAAGAAAATTGAACAAGTTTTCCTATCTAGAAGTGACAAGTGCGGGATGACAGTTGACCCTATCAAGGAAGAAGACATAAAAATTCTAACAATGATACTTGGGTATAAGCTTTAGCAAGCAAGTAGGTTGAACAGTGTCTCTGCAGCAACAGTGCTAACAACTATCAGAATGGTGAAGGATAACACTCAATACAACCTATGTGAGATCTTGCATGCTTAACTGATTAACAACATTTGAGTCATTAAGCATGATAGGAGCAAGACATTTAGGTTTGGATCTTTGATCATCTAATTGTATTTCCATATTGTTGGAAAGGTTGCAAACCTTTACCTAGATAGGAGAAAACCCACAATGTCTCAAATTTCTCTTAAGGCCACTCTAGAGAGTAGTGTAAGGGATGCCATGGATATGAATATCAAGACATTCAGGATCAAGATGCAGAAAAGGTTTAGATTATCTGAGAAGATAGTTGACAAGTATAAGGACACCACATGTTTCATGGTAGAAATAGATTGCACTTGCATGGAGGCAGTTGAACCTGGAACCAAATGGATTCATCCTCTTGGTTATGAAGTGGAAGAACATGTGTTGGAAGGATATGCACAAGTTCTATTATCTGCGCTCAAAGATCCTAATGAGCCTAGGTGGGGCACTTATAGAGAGAAGACTAATGAAGTAGACACTATCTTACATAGTGCTGATAACAAAAGGAAAGCATCCAGAATTACGTCGAACATACTAAAAGTTCATGGAGTCACTCAAGAAGATCTTGACAAAGCTAGAGAAGCCAAGATAGCCAAAGAACTTGAGAAGACTAAAGAGATCCAAAAGAAGAAGAAAGTAGAGAGCACCTCTGCGC
>MU224825.1:450724-463679 GCA_018584345.1 Thuja plicata
ATAAAGGTGAACGAAACCCTAAAAGGTAAATACTAGGTTGCACATTATTAATTAAGAGTTAATTAATAATGCACCTAAGAGACGCTTAAGCAACTAGAGTAAAATGAAATAATACTCTAACAGTTTACAGTTGCTATTTTTTTTGCTAACTTTGGAAATTTTGTTCTTTTGTGATAAGAATCTCTAATTCCTCATTTTTTTCCTGCTCATTTTGAGCTCGCTCCTAGAACCGTACGACGGGTGGTTCCATGTAGGGTCTCGGGGTGAGCTCAACCTTGGGTGGGGTTTCTGGTTGCTCAGTTTTTTGCTAACTCTATAAATTTTGTTCCTTTTTCAATAAGACCCTCAGATTCCTCATTTTTTCCCACTTGTTTTCCCCCAGAGTATCGCAACAAGCGATTTCACGCAGGGCAGCGAGGCTCCTCGACTCTGGGTGGGGTTTCTTGTTGCTCATTTTTTGCTAACTCTAGAAATTTTGTTCTTTTTGTGAAAAGACCCTCCAATTCCTCATTTTTTCCTACTCATTTCAAGATCACCTGTTGGAGCCATGTGACGAGTGGCTCCACGCAGAGCTCCTCTACCTCGGGTGGGGTTTCTGATTGCTCATTTTTTTGCCAACACTAGAATTTTTTTTATTTTCATGATAAGACCCTCTGATTCCTCTTTTTTTCTTGCTTGTTTCATGGTCACCCCAAGGAGCCACATGGTGGGTGGTTCCTCATTGGGCCCTGTGGCTCCTTGACCCTAGGTGGGGTTTTGAGTTGCTTATTTTTTTGCTAACTTTGGAAATTTCATTATTTTTGTTATAAGACCCTCTGATTCCTCATTTTTTCCCGCTGATTTTGAGCTAGTTCCCCAGAGCCATGGGAGGGGTGGTTCCATGCAAGGTGGAGGGATGCATGGTTCCATGTGGGGCCACTGGGCTCCTTGACCCCAGGTGGATTTTCTAGTTGCTTAGTTTTTCACTAACTCTAAAAATTACTTTTTGTGATAAGACCCTTCAATTCCTCATTTTTTCCTACTTATTTCAATATTTCCCCTTGGAGTCGCATGATGGGTGGTTCTACGCAAGGCCATGGGGCTCCTTGACCCTGGGTGGGGTTTTTGATTTCTCATTTTTTGCTAACTCTATAAATTTTATTCTTTTTATGATAAGACCCTCTAATTACTCATGTTTTCCCACTTATTTCAATCTCTCCCCCCAAAGCTACATGGTAGGTGGTTCCACATGGGGTTGTGAGGCTCCTCGACCCCTGAATGGGTTTGCAGTTGCTCATTTTTTGGTAACTCTTAAATTTTTTTTCTTTTCATGATTAGACCCTTTGATTCTTCATTTTTTCCCACTCATTTTGAGCTCATCCCCGAAGCCGCGTGATGGGTGGTTCCATGTAGGGTTGTGGGACACATTGTTCTATGTGGGGCCCCATGGCTCCTCGACCTTGAATGGGGTTTTCGGTTGCTCATTTTTTTTTCTAAATCTGTAAATTTTGTTCTTTGCGTTATATGACCCTCCGATTCCTCATTTTTTTCTCGCTCATTTTGAGCTCAGCCCTTGGAGCCACGCAACGGGTGGTTCTATGTGGGTGATGAGAAGCATGGTTGCACATGGGGTTGCAGGGCTCCTCAACCCCAGGTGGGGTTTCTGTTTGCTCATATTTTTGCTAACTTTGGAAATTTTGTTCTTTTCACGATAAGACTCTCTGATTCCTTATTTTTAACCTCCTCATTTTGAGCTCACCCCCTGAAGTTACACGATGGGTGGTTTCATGTGGGGCCATGGGATGCATTTTTCCACATGGGGCCATGAAGCTCCTTGACCCTGGGTGGGGTTTCTGGTTGCTCATTGGTTTTCTAACTATAGAAATTTGGTTCTTTTCATGACAAGACCCTTTGATTCCTCATTTTTTTCTCACTCATTTCAAGCTCTCCCCATGGAGCATCACAATGCATGGTTCCACATGGGGCTAGACTCAAATTAATGGAGCTAGACTTAGAGCCATAGAGCCCATGGAGCTAGAATCAGAGCCATGGAGCTAGAATTTGAACCATGGAGTAGACTTGGAGCCATGGAGCCCATGTCTAGCTTTATGGCTCCAACTCATCTTGTCTCAACTCAACTTGGCTCTACTTCGATCATCTCAGCCTCACTCAACTCAGCTTAAAGCCATTGATCTAGACTTAGAGCTAGACATAGAGCCACATGAATCATGGAGATAGAGTCTTAGCAAAAAATGCTATAGAGCTAGACTTAGCCACAAAGCCCATGGAGCTAGACTAAGAGCCATAGAGCTAGACTCAGAGCCACAAATCTAATGGAGCTAAACTTAGAGCCACAAATCCCATGGAGCTAGAATTAGAGCCATAGAGCTAGACTTAGATCCAGGGAGCTTGACGTAGAGTCATAGAGATAGACCTAGAGCCGTGGAGCCCATGAATCTAGACTCAGAGTCATGGAGATAAACTTAGAGCTAGAGAACCCATGGTGCTAGACTTGGAGCCAAAGAGCCCATGAAGAAAGAATCAGTGCCACATAGCCTGTGGAGCTAGACTCAAAGCCATAGAGCTAGACTTAGATCCATGGATCCCATAGAGAAAGAATCAAAGCCATAGAGCCCATGTAGCTAGACTCTAAGCCATGGAGCTAGACTTGGTGACATGGAGATAGAATCAGAGTCATGGAGCTAGATCCATAGCCACATAGCCCATTGAGCTAGACTCAAATCCATGGAGCTAGACTTTGAGCCATGGAGATAGTATTGGAGCCATAGAGTCCATGTCTAGCTCTATGGCTCCAAATCAACTTAACTTAGCTCAACTCAGCTCAACTCAACTAAAATCAACTCAACTTGGCTTGGCACAGGTCGACTCAACTTGGCTCTGGTGACTCGACTCAACTCATCTTGGATCAACTCAACTTGACTCAACTCAACTCAACTTGGCTCGGCTCAACTTGAATTGGATCGAATCACCTCCCTTATATAAGTTATTTGTCTGAGTCTTGGAGTCCCATAGTGGAGATGGAGATTAGGCTAAACTAAGCTCAAGCCCTCCCCTTGGGAAAACATGATGTATGATTCTTCTCGGGGCCCTGAGGATCCTCAACCCTGGGTGGATTTTCTGGTTGCTCATTTATTTTCCAACTCTAGAATTTCATTCTTTTCACAACATGACCCTCTGATTCATCATTTTTTCCACTCATTTCAAGCCCACCCATGGGAGCTGCACAATGCATGGATCCACCTGGGGCTAGACTCAGATCCATGGAGATTGACTTAGAGATATAGAGATAGACCTAGAGCCATGGAGCCCATGAAGATAGACTCAGAGCCATGGAGATAAAATCAGAGCTAGAGAACCCATGGTGCTAGACATTGAGCCAAAGAGCCCATGAAGAAAGACTTAGTGCTACATAGCCCATAGAGCTAGAATCAAAGCCATAGAGCTAGAATCAGAGCCATGGAGCCCATAGAGAAAGAATCAAAGCTATAGAGCCCATGTAGCTAGACCCTAAGCCATGGAGATAGACTCGATGACATGCAGATTGAATCAAATTCATGGAGCTAGACCCAAAGCCACAAATCCCATGGAGCTAGTCTCAGAGCCATGGAGCCAGTCTTGGAGCCATATAGCCCATGTTTATCTCTATGGCTCTAACTCAGCTCAACTCAACTAGGCTCAACTTGACTTGACTCAACTTGGCTCAACTTAACTCAGGTTGACACAACTTGACTCAACTTGGCTTAGGTTGGCTTGGCTCAAATTGGCTCAGCTCAACTCAACTCAGCTCAGCTTGGCTCAACTTGGCTCAACTCAACTTGGCTCGACATAACTCAGCTCAACATGGTTCTGGTGGCTTGGCTCAACTCGGCTCAGCTCAACTCAACTCGACTCAACTTGGATCAACTCAGTTTAGATCAACTCAGCTTGGCTCGACTCACCTCCCCTATATGAGTTATGTTTTCTTGTCTTAGAATCCCGTAGTAGAGATGGTGATTAGGCTAAACTCAACTAAATCCTACCCCTTGGGACAATGTGACACATGGTTCTTCCCAAGGCCCCAAGGATCCTTAACCATGGGTAGAGTTTTTGGTTTCTCATTTATTCACCAACTCTAGAAATTTCATTCTTTCTGCATCACAACTCTCTGATTCATCATTTTTTCCACTCATTTTGAGCCCACCCCTGGGAGTTGCACAACATGTGGTTTCACCTTGGGCTAGACTTAGAGCCTTGGATGTTGAAATAGAGTAATAGAGTTAGACCCAGAGCCATGGAGCCCACAAAGCTATACTCAAAGTCATGGAGCTAAACTCTGAGCTACAGAACCCATGGTGATAGACTTTGAGCCAAAGAGCCCATGAAGCAAGACTTAGTACCACATAGCCCATGGAGCTAGACTTAAAGCCATAGAGCTATAATTAGAGCCATGGAGGCTATAATCTAGCTCTATGGCTCCAACTTGGCTCAGCTTGCCTCAAATAAACTCATCTCAAATTGGCTCAACTTGGCTTGACTCTACTCTACTTGGCCTAGCTCAACTCAACTCAGCTTGAATCAACTTGGCTTGGCTCAACTCAGCTCAACTAAAATAAACTCAGCTCAACTCAGGTTAGCTCGGCTCAACTCAACTAGAATTGTATGGGATCAACTCAGCTCAACTCGGCTGGGCTCAAATCACCTCCCTTATATAAGTTATTTGTTTGAGTCTATGGAGTGAAGAGCTAGGATTGGAGATATGGAGCTAGAATCAAATCTATGGGCTCAACTTGGCTCAACTCAGTTGGGCTCAACTAGGCTCAACTCGGCTTGAGCCCACTCATGATACAATAGTCCCCATGGAACTAGACTCAGAGTCATGGAGATAGACTTGGAGCCATAGAGCCCATGGAGCTATACTTAGAGCCATGGGGATATAATTAGAGCCATGGAGCTAGACTCAAAGCCATAGATACCATGGAGATAGACTCTAAGCCATGGAGCTATAGAGCTAGACTCAGAGCCACCGAGTTAGAATTGGAGCCATGAAAGTATAATAGCCATAGATCTAGACTCAGAACCACAAAGCTCATGGAGCTAGACTCATAGCCATGAAGGCCATACAGCTAGACTCAGAGCCACATAGCCCATGTAGCTAGACTAAGAGCTATGGAGCTAGAATCAGAGCCAGATATCCAACGGAGATAGACTCGGAGCCATAAAGCCCATGGAGGTAGCTTAGAGTCATGGAGCTAGACTTGGAGCCACAACACCCATGGAACTAGACTCAGAGCCAAGGAGCTAGACTCAGAGCTATGGATCTAGAATCAGATCCATAGAGATGGATTCAGAGCCACAAATCCCTTGAAGGTAGACATAGAGCCATGGAGCTAGAATTTGAGCCATGAAGCTTGACTCAGAGCCATAGAGCCCATGGAGCTAAACCCTGAGCCATGGACTTAAAATTAGAGCCATAGAGCCTATGGAGGTAGACTTGGAGCCAAAGAACCCATGGGGCTAGACTTAGAGCCATGGATGAAGACTCAATTCTATAGATCCCATGAAGCTAGAGTCAAATCCACAGAGCTAGAATTAGAGCCATGGAGCCCATAGAGATAGAATTTGGGCCTTGGAGCTAGACTAAAAGACAAAGAGCCCATGGAGCTATACTTGAAGTCGTATGACCCATGGAGTTATACTTGGAGCCATAGAGCTATACTTGGAGGCACAAATTCCATGGAGCTAGACTCAGAGCCATGGAGCTAGATTCTCTCTAGACACCTGGTCACCTTGTGTATAACTCTTTGGTTATTTTGCATAGATTTGAACTTTGGGGGTGGGATCCTAGTCACCGTATCTACTATAGGATTCCAAGACTCAAGAAAATAAATTATATAGGGGAGGTTTTGTTTGCTAAGAATTGAGCCAAGGTGAGCTGAGCTGAGCTGATCTACATACGACTCTTTAGTTGTTTTGCATAGATTTGAACATTGGGAGTGGGAGCCTAGTCTTTGTCTCTACTACGGGATTCCAAGACTTAGACAAATAAATTATATAAAGGAGGTTTTGTCCACTGAGAGATGATTTGAGCTAAGTTGAGCTGCGTATGACTCTTTGGTCATTTTGCATATATTTGAACATTGGGGGTGGGAGCCCAGTTGTCATTTCTACTATGGGATTCCAAGACTTGGACAAATAGCTTATATAGGGCAGGTGTTATCCACTAAGAGATGATTTAAATTTAAAGTTGAGCTGAGGTGATCCACGTATGACTCTAGTCATTTTGCATAGATTTGAGCATTGGGGATGGGAGCCCAGTCATCATTTCTACTACAAGATTCCAAGACGTAGATAGATAACTTATATAGGGGAGGTGTTTTCTATTGAGATCGGAGCCAAGCTTGGAGTTTTTGTCATTTTGCATAGATTTCAACATTGGGGGTGGGAGCCTAGTCTCCATCTCTACTATGGGATTCCAAGTTTTAGACAAATACCTTATATAGGGGAGGTGTTTTTTGATAAGATCTCAGAGCCATGATTGGAGCCGAGCTCTGATTTGAGCTCCAAGTCTTGATAGTTTTGCATAGATTTCATCATTGGGGTGGGAGCCTAGTCATCATCTCTACTATAGGATTCCAAGTTGCAGAAAAATATCTTATATAGGGAAGGTTTTGTTCGCTAAGAGCTGAGTAAAGCTCCAAGTCAAGCTCTGAGCACCAAGCTGAGCTCCAACTCTAACTCCTTGACGTCAAGCTCCAAGTTGAGCTCCAAGTTTTGGTCATTTTGCATAGATTTCAACATTATGGGTGGGATCCTAGTCATCATCCCTACTAGAGTAGTGAGAGTCACAGACAAATAGGAGATGTGGTGTCCACTAAGAGACTAGTTGAGCTTAGAGTTGAGCTTGTAGCAGAGCTCCCAGCCAAGATCCAAGTCAATCTCTAAATCAAGCTCCTCTAAGTTAAAGTCCAAGACTAGCTCCAAGTCAAGCTTGTCCAAGTCAAGCTCCAATTCAAGATCTAAGATCCAAGCCAAGCTCCAAGTTGAGCTTTAAGTCGAGCTCCAAGCTGAACTCCAAGTTGAGCTCCTTGAAGTCAAGCTCCAAGTCAAGCTCCAAGTCAAGCTCCAAGTCAAGCTCTGAGTTTTGGTCATTTTGCATAGATTTCAACATTGGGGGTGGGAGCCTAGTCATAATCGCTACTACAATAGTGAGATTCAAGGACAAATAGCTAATATAGGGGATGTCTTGTACGCTAAGAGCTAAGTTGAGCTCCCAATTGAGCTCCAAGTTGAGGTCATCCAAGTCAATCTCTAAGTTGAGATCCTCCAAGTTGAGCTCCAATTCAAGCTCCTCCAAGTTGAGATAATTTGAGCTTCAAGATCCAAGCTAAGCTCCTCCAAGTAGAGCTCCAATTCCAGCTCTAAGTTGAGCTCTAAGCTCTAAGTTGAGCTCTAAGCTCTAAGCTGAGCTCCAAGTTGAGCTCCTAGTTATGGTCATTTTGCATACATTTCAACATTGGGGGTGGGAGCCCAGTCATCATCCCTGCTAAGGAAGAGAGAGTCACAAAAAATAGCTTATATAGGGGAGGTGTTGTTTTCTAAGAGCCGAGCCAAGCTCCCAACCAAGCTCTAAGTTGAGCTCCTCCAAGTCGAGCTCCTCCAAGTTGAGCTCCAATTCAAGATCTGAGTTCCAAGTTGAGCTTCAAGCTCCAAGTCAAGATCTGAACTCCAAGCCAAGCTCCATTTTGATCTCCTCCAAGTCTAGCTCCAAGTCCAACTCCAAGTCAAGCTCCTCCAAGTTGAGCTCCAAGTCAAGCTCTGAGATCCACGTCGAGATCTAAGTTGAGCTCCTTGAAATTGAGCTCCAAGTCGAGCTCCAATTTTTAGTTTTTTTGCATATATTTCTACATTGGGGGTGGGAGCCTAGTCATCATCCCTACTAAAACACTAAGAGTCATAGAAAAATAGCTTATGTAGGGGAGGTGTTTTCTGCCAAGAGCTGAGCTCCAAGTTGAGCTCTAAGTAGAGCTCCAAGTCAATCTCTAAGTTGAGCTCCTCCAAGTCAAGCTCCAAGTCAAGCTCCAAGTCAAGCTCCAAGTCACGCTTCTCCAACTCAAGCTCCAAGTCAAGATTTGAAC
The DNA here is from genome assembly GCA_018584345.1 of Thuja plicata. Classification (NCBI taxonomy): domain Eukaryota; kingdom Viridiplantae; phylum Streptophyta; class Pinopsida; order Cupressales; family Cupressaceae; genus Thuja; species Thuja plicata. The sequence continues at coordinate 458,839 of MU224825.1, forward strand.
TCTAAGTCAAGCTCCTCTAAGTCAATCTCCAAGTCAAGCTCCAAGCTGAGATCCTTGAAGTTGAGCTCCAAGTTTTGGTTGTTTTGCATAGATTTCAACATTGGGGGCAGGAGCCTAGCTTTTGTCCCTACTATGGTAGTGAGAGGCTTGGAAAAATAGTTTATATAGGGGAGGTGTTGTCTACTAAGATTCAATTCAAGCTCAAAGCCAAGCTCCCAACCAAGCTCCAAGTTGAGCTCTAAGTCAAGCTCCTCCAAGTCAATCTCCAAGTCCAGCTCTGAGCTCCACGCTGAGATACAAGTTAAACTCTGAGTTCCAAGCTGAGCTCCAAGTTGAGCTTCTCCAAGTCAAGCTTACAGCTCATAGTCAATCTCCAAGCTCATAGTCAAGCTCTAAGCTCCAACTTAGAGCTCACATTCAAGCTCTGAGCTCAGAATTGAGCTCTAAGCTCCAGCTCAAACTCCAAGCTCCAAGTCAAGATCCTCTAAGTCAAGCTCCAAGTTGAGCTCCTAGCTCCAAGTCAAGCTTCAAGCTCCAAGTTTTGGTCATTTTGCATAGATTTAAACATTGGGGGTGGGAGCCTAGTCACCATCACTACTATGATAGTGCAAGACTCAGAAAAAAAACATATATAGGGGAGGTGTTGTCCTCTAAGAGCCGAGATGAGCTTAGAGTCAAGCCTAGCCAAGATGGGAGATGAGCCGAGGTTTGAGTAAAGCTAGGAGCCAAGCTAAGCCAATGTAAAATCAAAGAATCAAGCTCATGACACTATAAGTGTGATCCATTGAGCCGCAAGTTTGTGTTTGACCCATTGTATCACTAGGTATGTGTAGCTGTGTATTCTCATTTTTCATATATTTGAAAATTGGAGGGGGTAACCAAGTCTTCATTTCTTCTACAAAATTTTGAGTCTCAGACTAATAACTGATATAGGGGATGGTGGTGATAAGAGTGGTATGACTAGTACTTAGTCAAGATAGCATTGAATTATTAAATGATGTCTACCCCTAGGATTGTTCCATGAGCTTAACTAAAATGCATCTCGAGTGCACAATGACTTGTGAATGCATATGAATTGTAATCAGATGATCTTTCCATGAGTTGGATGTTAGCATTGAACTATTAAAGCCGAGCTCCAAGTTGAGCTCCAACTCAAGCTCTGAGTTTTGGTCATTTTGCATAGATTTAAATATTGGGGGTGGGATCCTAGTCATTGTCCCTGCTATGGTAGTACAAGACACATAAAAATAGCTTATATAGGGGAGGTGTTGTCCACTAGGAGCTGAGCCTAGCTCGGAGCTAAGCTCAAAGTTGAGCTGGAAGCTGAGCCGAGCTGAGGTCAAATCAGAGAGCCAAGGTCATGACACTATAAGTGCAATCCTTCAAGCCGCAAGTTTGTGTTTGACCTATTGTATTACTGGGTATGTGTAGCTGCTGTAACATAAAAAATAGATGTTTGTTACCAAAATGTAAGATATAAAATGTGTATTTGAAATGTAGGGGGTAGACAAGATGTTCCCCTTTTATCCTTAGATACATAAATGAAGGATCCAAATTGATTAACCCTAAAGGAAGGATCAATGCATAAATGAATCAATCATTTGGAAATAAGCATAAAGAGGAATATCTTAAATTCCCTTTTATAGGAAAGAATGTGTGATAGGTTTAGAAATATTAAGAACTTTAATTGAAATGGATAGGAGAAAAGTACTAACCTTGAAATGTTATAGATCTGAAGAATTCTATTTTTCAGGGGTTTGGACCTAGTTTCTAGAAAATCTAAGACCATATCTAGAATAGAAACATAAAGATGAACAAAACCCAAAAATTGTTTTCCATTCTGACACAGTTCTGATTTTGACCCTCAAGTCAATGTCACCATTGACCCAAAATTTCTGATTCTGACCTAGGGAAGAGTCGACCTAAAAAGTCTCTGATAGGAAATCTATTTCCGGATCCCAAAAGTTTTTCAAAAAGGGTATCCGAATGTGCACTCCAATTTGTTGTTCTGAACCTATACCTATAATAAAAATGTATTTTTTGTTGGGGGGAGGGGTTTGCCTTGGTCAAACCCCAGTTTTAGAATTAACATTAAAGTATAATTAAAACTACATAATTAAAACAAAGTAAATGAACAAGTTCACCTTTCTTGTAGAAGCCCTTGTTACAGATTCAAATCAGTGGATCCACAAGTATGCATGCACCAAATGTATGTAGAATTTAGAATGTAGAATGTAGGATGTCTCAAATAAATTTCTTGTAGATCTTCAACACCAATCTTGAATGGATCTTTGAATAGGAAGAGGCTTGGTGGAATGTGGATGGAGAAATCTTCAACAAGAGGGCTCCATGGAGCTTGAATCCTTCAATGGCCACCAATGGATCTTATTGATGAATTGAGTGCTTGAATTCTTGAGAATGGATGAATTCTTTAATGGCTACTTGGCTTGCTTCAAATCTTACTTCTTCACCTTTGGATTTCACTCTTCAAGTCTTGAGCTCTTGTGATTATGCTTGATGATGGTTGTTAGAGAAAATGAGAGGAGAAAGCTAGCTTATATATGAATCTAGGGAAAAATATTCTAGAGAGGCTTACATAGGAGAATTAAATTCCAATTAGACCTATACCCTTATAAGAGGACGTATATTAAATATAATTTAAGATTTGTTGTTCTGAAGACCAAAATAGCCGACCCAAAAGCAAGAATTAACTCTTTCCAAAGACCGACATCCGAAAACCCTGAAAATCTAGAGTTTGGACCATAGGCAAGAAAAAGGTCAATTCTGACCTAGGTCAAGGTCGAGGTTGACCTTGACCCAGAAAGGTCAACTTTAAACCTGAGGTCAAAGTCCCAGTTTGCAGTTGGAGTGTCATAAATAGGCTAGAAAAAGTGGGAAATGGGGTAGAACAGGGGGAAAAATCCAGATCCAAGTCAGAGACCCATTCAAGGTGCTTGACATGACCCCAAACCACTTACTCGAAAGGCTAAACCAGTCTATAATGGAAGTGCTTCCATTTTTTGACTATACATTTAGCCCCCACTTTAGCAAGAGTATGAAATCAATAAAAACTCTTGGTAAAGGAGATCATAAAGAATATATAATCTCATTGAAATTAAAAGGGACAAAGGAAACCTCAAGCCCCCAGGGACTTAGGACTTTATCAACCCTAAGATCATGATAAGAGAGACATCACCAGCTAAGGAGAAAAAGAGAGAGGGTGTGATTACCTTGCCCAATGAGAACTTATGTCCCATTGTGAACCACACAAGGAAAATAGGGCAACTAGAAAGATGGAGTTGAACCTCCTAGTGAATGTGACTACTCACAAGTCAACCCATCTGGGAGATCAGGTCTTAAGGACACCTTCTAACCTTAAGGGATCAAAACATTGTAAATTAAAAGTGGAGGGATCAAGAGATCCATATCAATTTAAAATGGAGGGATAAAGGGATCCTATAAGGTAAATATCCATGCATTAAGGATTAGTCTTTAATCCATAAAGGGAAAAAGTTTTAAGTTTTGAAAATATTTTGAATGTGTGTGTGTGCAAAAAGTGAGTAGAGAGTATGCCCCCATTTTAAAGTCATTGCTAACACTTTAACATGAGAAATAGCTTTAATGGAAACATAAACAACTCTGCTGATTATGTTTCCACTACGAGATGCCCCCAAATGAAGACAAATCAAGGGAAATACAACATAAACAGACAAAGAACACAAAAAGGATCTACTTTCTGTGCGGTCAGTATGATCATAGGATAATATGTATATATAGATATGATATTATTTCAAATGAATTGACATCATTCCCCAAAGGAAGTAGAACTAAAATCACAATGGAGGAAAGAAAACTCAAGAGTTATGAAGAAGAGTATTTTTGGACCACAACATGGAGACCAAAAAAAATCAGTGCCACCATGTCGCAGATCCAAGTGGACTACACAAGGAAAACATTTACAAACAATAGCACAAGTACAACATAACATGAAAACAAGATATAGAAGAATAGAGATACATATAGAGGAATTGTACAACAGGTTTGATTCCTTTATCACCTTGCACCAACAAAGTAACAAGGGTCGTATAAAAGAGTCTAACAAACATTTAGCAAACACATTATGAGAGAATCACAATAAAACATGCAAACACAAAAAGGGATACCATGAAGGATAATCCAATCAGGTGCATCACCTACTTTCCACATCTCGATTTATATCATTTAGGGAAGGTGGGAAAATCACAAGAGGACTATATCTAATATAGTATGAATAATAGCCAGTTCTAAACAAGGATCCTCTTGAGAACTGCATTGCTTGATACTAGGTGTTATTATCAATTGATTTGAAATCATATGAGGTAAATTAGTATCAAGATTTATGGTTTTCATGCCCAAAAGTTCAGGACAAAACACAACCAACAAATTATTATTATTATTATTATTTTTTCAAAGTGAAAAAGTTCCACGTTGAAGTTGCGGAAAGAGGATCCAACGACGTGATCAAAAAGGACTCTGGCGATCAACCTCAACAATGTTGTAAACAAATGATGCTGGATGATAACGATATATTCGAAGAAGATCGTTGATCATCTTCTCGATCAATATCGCCGATCATCGATCCAAAACTTATAGGTTATTTAGGAGGAATTGAATGTTATAGTTTACGTCATTTTAAAAATAGGTTATCCATATCGCAATAGGGTACATAACAAGACAATATGATTCTATAATTGTGTGGTCCATTTATGGAAATAATGATTATAAAACTAAATTTGTCGTTTACATCCATATTTGTTTTCAAATGAATAATTACTAATTCAATTTATAATTACGACATGCCC
>MU224825.1:463876-478338 GCA_018584345.1 Thuja plicata
ATTTAAACTAAATATCCTATTACATCCTTGTCATATAAACTCCATTTATATTAATTAACTATCTTTGATTATTAACAATACTTTCTAAAAACAAGACTTTATTTACAAATATCATCTTAAATTAACTGAAGAATAGTTACTTATTAATGTAATAGCATGATAATATTATCAATTGATATATTATCAGTATAGTTACTTATTAATAATTATTATAATTAATTAATATATATATATCATATTTATCAATTAATGCCATAATTATTATTGAATCATAAACTAGATAATATTTAATTTAAACTATTTTTACCCTTGAAAGTATTAAATTGGTTAAAAGTACATTGATTAAATGGGCATGTCGTAATTATAAATTGAATTAGTAATTATTCATTTGAAAACAAATATGGATGTAAACGACAAATTTAGTTTTATAATCATTATTTCCATAAATGGACCACACAATTATAGAATCATATTGGCTTGTTATGTACCCTATTGCGATATGGATAACCTATTTTTAAAATGACGTAAACTATAACATTCAATTCCTCCTAAATAACCTATAAGTTTTGGATCGATGATCGGCGATATTGATCGAGAAGATGATCAACGATCTTCTTCGAATATATCGTTATCATCCAGCATCATTTGTTTACAAAATTGTTGAGGTTGATCGCCAGAGTTCTTTTTGATCACGTCGTTGGATCCTCTTTCCGCAACTTCAACGTGGAACTTTTTCACTTTAAAAAAAAATAAAAAAAAATAATGATTTGTTGGTTGTGTTTTTTCCTGAACTTTTGGGCATGACAATGGTCTCATATTCATCACTAAGATCAATAGGATCATCAAGAGTATCCTCCTCATCAAGATTAATTAAAATAGGATCTAAGATGCGAATAGGATAATCATACTCATTCATCTTAACATTATTATGAACATTAAGTTATTTCAATACTATAGGTTGGTCAAAAGAAAGTAAATAATTTCAAAGAATAGAAGCATGGGCCCTAGAATTAGCTATATGCTTATTATGATGTTCATTAGCATATTTTTTACATTTTTCTTTGTTTGACACATGTTGAGAACTAGGAGGAATAACAACTGGTTCCTACACAGGTTCTATAGGAGGATTGGTAGGATTCACAGTAGGCTGAGAAGTGACACTAGAAGGTTTTGTTATAGAGATAGATGGAATAGATAAAGGAGGCATAGAAGGAGTAGGCACAAGACCATGGTTAAGATCTATCTGAGGCATGCTTAATTCAACAATCCTGCAATGTTTATAGGATTGATATGAACGAAAAAGGTTGTCAGGGCGAGGAGGACATGAATTAGGTAATGAAGGCCAAAACAAATAAAGAGTAGCACAATATCTAGGCCTAGAAGGTTGATAAAAACTATGATTAATCATTTTCAGTTCTCCATTATCAATGAACTTAAGACATTTATGAATAGGAGAAGCAAAACCATGCATAGCAGTTATCCAAGGAAAACCAAATTTGACTTGAAATTGATCAAAAGTAGGTATGACAATGAAGGTAGTATCTACAACTTTGCCACAAAGGTCAAAGAGAAAGTTAATAGAACCAAGTGCAGGATAGAGAAAACCATTACATGTTTGGATCCATGCATCAGATGGATCATAACAATCACATTGTAGGTTTTTCATAAAAAGGTTTTATTTAGTAATGACATTTATTAAAGATGTGGGATCAACAAGACAACCATGTGTAGGTATCTTAGAAATCATATCATAGATATAAAGGAGACCATTGGGAGCCTTAATAGTCTTAGAATCATCAAAGGTAATTAAGAGTTCCTGAGGTTGTTTATCCTTAGTTTATTTCTGAGGTTTAGGTGGAACTTGAGCTTGAAGTGGAGGCGAAGGATCTTGAATAGTAGGTCGAGGTGAAACAACATAGTCCACATGATTAACAATGTGATTAAGATCATCCATCTTTGAATCATAAATAATATTCATAGAAGATGGTTGAGCGATGGTATTAGTATCATGTGTAGGTAAAAGATTCGTATAGATTTGAAGGTTTTTGTTAGAATAGTCCCAAAGGATAACTGAGAGGGGGGTTGAATCAGTTATTAGATACTTCAGTTCTTTTTATTCCTTTATCTTTAGTATACAAAAAATTAAATGCTTAATCAGATAACTCAGTACTCAACACACAATTTGATTACGGGGAAACCAAATGGTAAAAACCCCGGTGGAAATTAGCACCCACAACAAACTATACTTGTTTGTAGTAATCCCTGTTAGAAGATATTTCAACCCTGTTAGGAGTTGTACATTACAATGCAATAAGTATAGAGACCTGGTTAAGGGTTGGACCCTGTAAGGATTATTTTACAAATAACCCTGTTAGGGGTGGTGGATTCATTTTCCAAAAGCTCACTACTTGATGGTGAAGGCTACAACCTTTTGTATAATAGATATGCACTATATCTGATGATGAACTATAGAGTAAACCTATTGTATTAATTAGTTCTAGTGTATTATAATCCTTTACTTCTTCTTTACATAAACTCTTGATGAATAAACTACATCTTATCTTTTGCTCTGTACTACTTCTCTCTTTTTTCATATCATTCACACTTAGTGTATCACAATTGAACTACTATAAGTATCTTCTCCAAGTCAGAAGGTCATGTCAGCTCTTAGAAAAATTTCAACAACATCTTAGTCATCTTAACTAAGAATGCAAACAATATTAAGTCCACACAAGTCAATGCTGAATAGACGCGATGCTTCACTGAGTCAGATTCACCAAATCAACTCAAACAACACAATCTTGATGTAATATGATAGGAGTGTTTAACCAAAGATAGATAACTCATAGCTGACCATGAATATACACACACAGATCCTAAAGATAGGTGCAACTTAGGAAACATGTTATATACATCGGCCCTAAACTGTTACACTTCCAGAACTGTAACTGCCAATAACAAAATTGCATAACTTTACTGAAATATCATATCTAGGTCCACGTGTATGAACATAATATAATAAAAATGTAGAAAACATGTATCTATCCACGCAAGTCTTCATGTCATCATTCTGATAAGTACATACAAAATTACTTCCGTGTATTATATGTTGTCATCAATGACAAACATATAATCAATCAAATTCTTAGAATCAAATCTCCAACAATCTCCCCCTTTGACATTGATGGCAACATATGATATCAAAACCATCCTCTGTTCATGGTGTCCTCTTTCTTTTACAATCTTCTCAATATCCTCATCAATAATTTCTCTAAACTGCTACAGTTCCTCTGACTGTGTTTTTGTTCCAAGTATATAATCCCCTAGAGTATAGGCTCCCCCTTAGTACATACTCCTCCTTACTATATACTCCCCCTTTGAAATTAATGGAAAAGGGTGCCATAGTTTTTTAGGTATAGGTACTACTCCAGAAGTAGAGTAGTCAACCATTCATCAGTCACTTAATGACTGATGTCTTTGCTACTTCTTCTAAATAGACTCAGGAGAGGGAATTACTCCCAACTTCTCCCTGAGATACTCAAAAGTATCCTTAGATAAGGGCTTTGTGAAAATATCTGCCAACTATTCTTTGGTGCTCACATAGTCCAATTTTACTTCTTTTTCTGCAACCTTTTCTCTTAAGAAATGGTACTTGATCTCTATGTGTTTTGTATTTGTGTGCATCACAGAGTTCTTAGACATGTTGATAGTGCTAGTATTATCACAATGAATAACAATAGGATAATCAACCTACAAGCTAAAGTCTTTAACCATCTACTTGATCCAAACCATGGTTGAACAATTTAGTGCTGCTGCAACATATTCAATTTCTACTGTTGACTAAGAAATACAGTTCTGCTTCTTGCTTATCCAAGTAACCAACCTTTTTCCAAGAAATACTGCTCCTCCTGAGGTGCTCTTCCTGTCATCAATACAACCTACCCAATCTGCATCTGTATACACATGAAGTTGTACATTCTCTAATTTAGGATACCATAAACCATAGTCTATAGTTCCCTTTAGATATCTAAATATCCTTTTGACTGCCATTATGTGATTTTGCTTGGGTTTAGCTGCAAATATTCCAACAATGCCAATTGCATTAGATATGTTAGGTTTAGATTGAGTTAGATAAATGAGTTTACCAATCATAGATTTGTACAATGTCTTATCAACTGCTGTGGAATCATCATCTTTATAAAGCTTGTTTCTTGTTATCATGGGAGTGCATACTGGCTTACAATCATCCATCTGAGAAGTCTTCAATATTTCCTTCACATATTTAGACTGATTAATGAATATACCTTTATCTGTTTGCTTTACATTTAGTCCCAAAAAGTATTTTATAGGACCAATCATACTCATTTCAAATTCATTCTACATTTCTTTTGCAAATGCTTTACTGAGCTTGTCAATACCCCCAAAGATAATGTCATCAACAAATATGGCAACTAACAGTAATCCATCAGGTGTTTCTCTTGTAAATAGGTTATAATTTGATACTCCTTTCTTGAATCCAATCTTGGTAAGATAACCATCAAGTCTCTCATACCAAGCTCTTGGGGCTTGTTTAAGACCATAAAGTGCTTTCTTTAATCTGCATACCATGTCTAGTTTATCTGAAAGATTAAATCCTTCTGGCTGTTCTATGTATACTTCTTCATTCAAGTCACCATTCAAAAAAGCTGATATTACATCCATTTGATAAAATTTAAAGTCTTTGAATGTTGCATATGCTAAAAACAATTTAATGGCTTCTAGTCTGCTCACAGGGACAAATGTATCAGTGTAGTCTATTCCTTCTCTCTACGCATATCCCTTGCATACCAATCTTTCTTTGTTTCTTACTACTGTACCATCTTCATTCATCTTGTTTCTGAATACGCACTTTGTGCCAATCACATTTTTGTCACTAGGTCTAGGGACCAATTCCCATGTATCATTTTGGACTATCTGATCTAGTTCTTCTTTCATTGCATTCTTCCAATTAGAGTCATTACATGCGTCTTCAACACTTAAAGGTTCAATCTGTGAAAGTAAACATACCTCCATCCATTGCTAGAATTTTTGCTTTTGATTTGGTCGAAACATTGCTGCTCTAATCTCCAATGATATCATTTTTAGAGTGGTATCTAGATGTGAATTTTGGAACCTTAGGTTTTTCTTCTTCTTTTGTAATCTGTGATTCTTCTCTTCTTGATTTAGGGTCATTGTATGAGACATCAATGCAATTAAACATTTCTTCAATAAAAGTATCTTTGCTGCTAGGTCTGGGTTCATCCTCAATCATAGGTGCATATTCATAGTATCTTTCTTGAACCATAAAATTTTCATCAATCTTAACATGTGTGCTTTCAATTATCTTCTTTAATCTCAAATTGAAACATCGATATGCTTTGCTTTTAGTAGAATAATCAAGGAAAATACCTTCATCACTTCTAGCATCAAACTTACCAACACCATCATCTCTCTTGATGTAGCACTTGCTGCCAAAGATTTTGAAATAATTTACTATAGGTACATTTCCAAACCAAAGTTCATAGGATGTCTTATCCATGCTTGGCCTTAATTAGGTTCCGTTGATAGTATATACTACTGTGTTCACTGCATCTCTCTAATAGGTGTGTGCAACTTTTCCTTCAATCATCATAGTACACGTTGTGTCAAGTATGATCCTATTCCTCCTATTTTCTATCCCATTTTGCTGAGGGGTTCTAGGTGCACTCAACTATCTTTTAATACCATGTTCTTCACAAAAATCATAAAACTGATCAGAGGTGAACTCTCCTCCTCTATCTGATCTTAGACATTTCAGTTTCAATCTAGATTCATTTTCAACTTTAGCTTTGAATATTTTGAACTTCTCAAAGGCTTCACACTTCTCCTTTAAGAACGCAACCCACATCATTCTAGAAAAATCATCAACAAAAAAATGAAATACCTTTCTCCGTAATATGATCTTGTTTGAGTAGGACCACATAAATCTGTATGCACTAGGTCCAATTTGTTCTTAGCTGAGTTCTATTTGCTTCTAAAGGAACTCCTTACATGCTTACCCATAACACATTTCCTACATATAGTGTCAACAAGTCTTTCAATACTAGGAAGGTCTCTGACTACCTTAACATTGCCGATCTTTACTATATTATCAAAATTGATATGACAAAGTCTCTTGTGCCATAACCAACTGTCATCCACCTTTGCAAAAAAAAAACTTACATCAGAATTGAGCTGAAAAAAATTACCTTTATTTTTGGAGCCTGATGCAATCATGTATCCACTCTTGTTGTTAATGATGCACTTATTGTCTCTGAACACTAAATGATAACCTTTGTCAAGTAGTTGTCCAACACTTAGCAAGTTGTGATGTAGTCTATCAACATATAGAACATCATCTGTCTTGTTCTTTCCATCCAAGGTGATAGAACCTCTACCTTTGATAGGTTTGGGAGTGCTATCTCCAAATCTAACCATACCACCTTTGTACTTTTCTAACTAAACAAAACTATCTTTGTCACCTATCATATGATGAGAGCATCCAATGTCAATGATCCAATCAGTTCTGATGTCTGCTTTGGAGATTAGGGCTAGTTCTTGTTCTTCCTTTTCATCTGTAATGTCCATTTCCTCAAGCATCCTTTTCATGTCTCTAAGGGAAACGAATCCAATTTCATCTTCTCCTGAATCTTCATCAGTTACACCTTCTTCAACATGATAACATTCCTTCTTATATTTGGGTTTGTAATTAGATTTGAACTTTTTGACTCTTGTGGGACACTTAGGTGCAAAGTGACCAATCTTATTACATGAAAAACATTTGAATGGAAGATGTCCTTCATATTTTCCTTTTCCCTTCTTCTCTCTTCTAGCAATCATAGAAATGATTTCTTCAAGTTCTTCATCAACTTCTTCTTTCTCATCATGACTAGATATGTGTAAGGATTTTTTACCATGGACTGAGGCTTTGAAAGCTATTTCAATTTTAGGTTCAGTCTTCAATCTTGATATCTCAAATGCAGAGATTTTTCTGATTAGAGTCTCTCTCTTGAATTTTTGTGAGAATTGCATAGTTTCCTCTAGAATACTGATCTTGTTTTCATAGTCTAATGTCAAAGTAGTTAGCAACTTATCCATTATATCTTCTTCTGATATTTCACCACCATTGTTCCTGATTCTAGATACTGCTTCATTTATCCTTTGATTGTAAGCTCTAATGTTCTCTTCAGGTAACATCTCAAGGTTGTTGTATTTCTTCTTCCATGTCTTCCTGCATGCATTCTTTGCTTGAACATCTCCTTCAAACATGTCTTCCAAATAATTCCATATGGTATATGCTCTGTCAATTTTCTTGATCTCAGAAAATTCACTGTTAGATAAGGCACTGATTAGGGCTTCTTTAGCAATTGCATTATTGGTAAATATCTCCTTCTATCTATTGGTAGCATCGTCTTTTGCAAGGTCTTTCAGAGATGGAATTACAACTTCTTATGTAGAAATTTCAAAGATCTCAAAGCCAATACACTATAAATGTGTTGTCATTTTGTTTTTCCAATCCAAATAATTTTCTCCATCAAACTTAGAGCTTTCTTTTCTGAAGTAAGACATCTGATCTACCTTATGTGAGGCCTACCCCCTCTCTGACATAATCTTAACACTATTTCTCTTTCATATGTTCTCTTGTCGATTCAGATTTTGTTATAGTTGGACTTTTGGGAAGCATGAATTCTTTATGGATCCGTTGAATCTTTTTCTTGTAAACAACACCTGGTTACATAACCAAGGACTCTATTAGATACCTTGTGTGAGTGATGTAGACTTTTGTTTAAGACTTAATTTTGATGGTTTGTTATATTGGATTAGTATGTGGATGTTAGATATAATCAAAATGCAAATTTATTGAAAGTTATGTTTATACATGTGGAATAGATGCAGATATTGTTAAGTTCAATAATATTTGATGCAAGTGTGAGTGAATGTGTGTTCAACTTACATTATATATTATATTATTTTATGTATTGATTTATTGGATGTACTGATGTGTGCAATGAGTGTGCAGGAAAGTTGACCATGGTACTAATCGGGGATTCAGGAATGGACCTATGTGAAAATTGTGATACTAAGGCCCTGTCTATATAAAGAGACATGAACCTCGTTGTATTGTCTTTTTATTTGTAAAAGTGTGGTGTATGATTGTAATTTATTTAATTAAGTAAATGTGTAAATAAGTCATGCTCATGTGAAATTGTTGTGTCACTTGACACATGTGCACTCTTTGTGTTGGCATGGCTAGTGAATGTGACTAGCATAGGCTTAACCTTACCCAAGAGTTACCTAGTATAGTCCCTATGCTTACCCTGAGGGTTAGGAAGATAAGTTTGAGATTAGATTGAGTCAAGGGAGATCAGATTGAGTCTTGAGGGTTGGATTTTCGAGAGTTGACCTTGGGTAGATTTTAGAAGGGTCATTTGGAGTCCCAGAGAGTAACTAGGGTCAAAACTTACTACCCCACTTGGTACCTTAGGGGTTAGGGGTCATTTTCAGCCCATTAAGAGTCTTCAAACTCATTTATGACTCCCCTAAAGTCACCATTTTGGGAAGTGGCGAGATTGGAGAGTTGGAAGACTTTGGTTAAGCCATCCCTTCTTTCCTTGCAACATTTAAGTCCTTTTATGAAGAAGGCAAGTGGGGAGAGTAGATGGATTAGAGTCTTCCCCTTCATTTATGACTCCTAATATTTTAGGAAGAATGCCTTTATAAGGAAGGCCTTAGAGGGAGTTTTGGGTACACACCCACTCTCTAATTTTTTAGAGACAGATTCATTTGTAGGAGTAAGTTTTGGAGAGAAGGAGAAGGATTGGAAGGGAAAGCTCTTCTCAATCAACTTGGCAAATTCCATAGCTTGGATTTGAGGTTAGTTTCCTTTAAGTAATGATGTTTTTATGTTTTCTTTAGAATGTTTATGGCTTGAGCTCCATTAATGGAGTCTTGTATGTGGTTTATGGACCACTCTATGTATGTTTTATTGAGTTCATGTATATGTTGTATTTTATTTGTGCTCATACTTGTTTTGGGAGTCTTTAAGGCACTCTCATCCTAGGGAGGACAGAGTACCTTAGGAGGGTGATAAGTTGAGACACCAGGAGTGTAGAGTCTCCAAGTGTGGAGGGATAGACATGGGTATATGGGTGCCCATGATGCCAAGGAAGGTAAATTTACTCCAGTTTCCATTGAAGGGCATGGAGGTGAAGGGTAGAAATTTGTTCATGAGTCCATGTGTGGCCATGGAACAGGATTATATTTGTGGTACTTAGGAATTTTGAGTCCATGTGTGGCCCATTCCTAGTGTACGTATTTGTATTATTGGCTTTCTCCTCCTAGGCTTGTACACTATCACCCCACTTTTGGAGAAGGTTTCTTGGAGACCTTCTTGCTGTTAAACGTTGGGAGGGAATTTTCTTGATGAATTATTGTTGGCTTCAATTTTGTGAATACTTGTTTGTATGTATGTCTCCCGTTCATTTCTAGATCCCCTAGCTCGGGGGTGGCCTTGCAAAGGCCTAGGTTGGGAGGTGAGCCTCCATGGTCAACCAAAGATTTCTACGTAGGTTTAGTTTGAAGCTTTTGGAAGGCTTGTATTGGTGTTCTTTTGAGAAACCACATCTGGTGGTCTTGTGATCCATCCTTGTAAATGAGCTTTTTTTAAAGCCAAAATGTATATTTTGAAGTCTTTTAAAGTTGTTTTGAGTAAGAGGGCATTTTGCAAAAGTTATCCTATTTTATTTTGAAATCTGAAGGTCAACTATGTTTTAGAGATATATTGATGTGAATACTAAAGAAAGATTCATTTTTATCTATGTTGTTTAAATTATATGGTTTTTGGTTGGAATGACGTTGTTTATCAAGTTTGGAGAGGGATTGAAATCTTAAGTTTTATAACCTGAAATGTTATTGTTGAAAAATATATATATTACAATCTTTCTATTGTTTTAAATTTGTAAAATTTTCAAAGGCATATAAGGAAATAAATGACTTCATCTTCGATAAGTTAGTATAACATGTTTGAATGCAAAGTTATGTTCTTTAGACTAAGGTTAAAGTGCCCAGATTTTGGGGCATGACACCTTAAGCTGTTAGGATTCTTCTGCAAGGCACTTGGCTCTGATACCAATTGTTAGAATAGTCCCAAAGGATAATTGAGAGGGGGGGAATCAGTTATCAGATACTTTAGTTATTTTTATTCCTTTATCTTTAGTATACAACAAATTAAATGCTTAATCAGATAAATCAGTACTCAACACACAATTTGATTACAGGGAAACCAAATGGTAAAAACCCCGGTGGGAACTAGCACCCACAATAAATGATACTTGTTTGTAGTAATCCATGTTAGAAGATATTTCAACCCTGTTAGGAGTTGTACATTATAATACAATAAGTATAGAGACCTGGTTAAGGGTCAGACCCTGTTAGGAGTCTTTTACAAATAACCCTATTAGGGGTGGTGGACTCACTGTCCAAAAGCTCACTGCTTGATGGTGAAGGCTACAACCTTCTGTATAACATATATGCACTATATCTAATGATGAAATATAGAGTAGACCTGTTTTCTTGATCGGTTCTAGTGTATTACAATCCTTTTCTTCTTCTTCACATAGACTCTTGATGTTTTAACCACATCTTATCTTTTGCTATTTACTGCTTCTCTCTCTTTTCGTATCATTCACACTTAGCGTATCACAATTGAACTACTATAAGTATCTTCTCCAAATTAGAAGGTCATGTTAGCTCTTAGAAACATTTCAAAAACATCTTAGTTGGCTTAACTAAGCACGCAAACAATATTAAGTCTACGCAAGTCAATGCTAAACAGACGCGACGCTTTACTGTTTCGGCTTCACCAAATCAACTCAAACAACATAATCTTGATGTAAATTGATAGGCGCATTTAACCAAAGATATTTAGCTCATAGCTGACCATGAATATACACATGCATATCCTGAAGATAGGTGCAACTCATGAAACACGTTATGTACATTGGCCCTAAACCGTTACACTTCCAGAACTGTAACTGCCAATAACAAAATTGCATAACTTTACTAAAACATCATATCTGGGTCTGCGTGTATGAACATACCATAATAAACATGTAGAAAACATGTATCTATCCATGCAAGTCTTCATGTCATCATTCTGATCAGTACATACAGAATTACTGCTGTGTATTATATGTTGTCATCAATGACAAACATATAATCAATCAACTGATTAGAATCAAATATCCAATAGTTTTGATTAGGTGGAGAGATAGATTTTTCCAATTACCATCTAAATTATCAATAGATAAAGCATTAGAATCAATTAAGTCTTGAACTTTATGCTTTAGAGAATAACAATTTTTCAGTATCATGGCCATTCTAGCAATGGTATTGGCAAAAAGATTTAGAATCAAAGAATTTTGATGCTATTGTGGTAGGGAGAAGAGGTAGAATAGGAGGAAAGGTAATCATATTATCACTTAATAACCTACTCATAATAGAATGTAAAGATTCAGAGAGAGGAGTAAATGTACAATTCATACAGAAAGCAGTGGATGCAGAAGTAGCATTTTTGGATGAAACAACAACTTGATCAGCAACCGCATTCATCTGTTTATTAATCTTGATATAGTTGATAGGTTTTTGAAACTTATTAGGATTAGGAGAAGTGTTAATATTATCAAATAGAATAGGATCCATTGGAGTGTTTCTCTCAAATTTACTCACTTGTAATTGATAATGATCAAGTGCTACACAAAGTTGTTGAAAAGAGGTAAATTTAGTAAGCAGAATCTTATCTCTAATATCCTTTTGTAAATTTGAAATAAAAATATGCTAAATATCAATATCAAAAACAAGATAAGAAATATGAGCACAAAAATGCTTAAATCTACCAATAAAATCAGTCATTTTTTCATTAATATTTTGTTTATAGTGCCTAAAATTAGTTAGGACACTTGCGGATTAATGCTATTTTGAAATTGTTGAATGAAGGTATTAGAAAGTTTAGGAAAATAATCAATAGAATAAGGAGGTAAAGAACAATACCATTGCAAGGCCTTATCATGAAAAGTCCTAGCAAACAACTTAGCTAAAATCCTATGGTCATGAGCATAATCACTACAAAGGATTTGAAATATTTTAACATGTGTAACATGACCACCTTTACCATTGTAATTCTCAAGTCAAGGCATATCGAATTGCTGAGGGACAGTAGCACGAATAATGTCTAAGGATAAAGGACTACCCATGTCACATGTAGGAATGCTAAACTTGGATTGGGTTAAAGATGCAAGTTTTTTTTGTAAAGATGACACAGTTTGAGCCAAACTAATAATTGTGGAATCATTAGAAGAAATAGGTGGCATATAAATATTAGGAACACCAGGAAAAGTGTAGGAAGTGGCAGAAATAGATGACACAACTGATGGAACACTTGGAACCACAGTTGGAAGGGGATTGAAATAAGTAAAAGGCACACTATGATATGAAGGTTGTGAGGTAGGTAGAGATACCAGTGGAACACTCACAGGAATAGATGAAATTGGAAGAGATGTAGTCATAAAAGGTGGAGTATAAGTAGGAATGCTAGGTAAAGGAACAGAAGAAGGTCCCTCACTAGTGATAGGAGGAGTTAATCCTAGATCTTGAGCCTCTTGAGCTAAAGGTTTAACATTCAAATGCACAACATGAGTGATACCACGCAAGTGATTAACACCTTGATCAATATCATGAAGGAGTTTCTTAAGATCCTCTATAGCTTGGATGAAATCTTGATTATGGTTTTCTCGAATAAGCCAATTTCCCATTTTGTCAAGTTCCATTGAAAGTTTTTGCACTTGTTCAAGAGGAACTCTTAAAGCATCATCCTCATCATGAGATGAGTGAGAAGAGTTATGCTCCATAGAAGGATTGGAATCATCAGTGATCAAATTGTCATCCGAGATCCTAAGGAAAGGAGAGGAAGACTCAGGATCAAAGGAACCCATAAGTCTACAACTTCTTCTAATTAGAATACTATAAGTAGGACTAGAATTCGTAAATCTCATACACCAATGCAATGAAAATGAACTAATTTAGGAAACAAAAGATTTTGATTTTTAATTTTGGAAATGTAAATGAAAGAACATGCAAGATCTAACATAAAAATGTAAATCTAACACCAAAAAAGAAAGAGTTGTCTATCGTAGGTTCACCAAAATATAACATAAGAAATGAATGTATATTACCAAAATGTAAGATATAAAATGTGTATTTGAAATGTAGGGGGTAGATAAGATGTTCCCCTTTTATCCTTAGATACACAAATGAAGGATCCAAATTGATTAACCCTAAAGGAAGGATCAATGCATATATGAATCAATCATTTAGAAATAAGCGTAAAGAGGAAGATCTTAAATTCCCTTTTATAGGAAAGAATGTGTGATAGGTTTAGAAAGATTAAGAACTTTAATTGAAATGGATAGGATAAAAGTAATAACCTTAAAATGTTAGAGATCTAAAGAATGCTAATTTTGGGGGTCTTCATTCAATTTCTAGAAATTATGAGACTGGATCTAGAATAGAAACATAGAGACGAATAAAAACCAAAAATCTTTTTCCATTCTGACACAGTTCCAATTTTTACCCTCAAGTCAATGTCACCATTGACCCATAATTTATGATTGTGACCTAGGGTAGAATTGACCTAAAAAGTCTCCGACAGGAAATCTATTTCCAGATCCTAAAAGTTTGATGAAAAGGGTATCCAAATCCACACTCCAATTCATTGTTCCAAACCTGTACCTGCAATAAAAATGGATTATTTTTGGGGGAGAGGGGTTTGCCTTGGTCAAACCCCAGTTTTGGAATTAACCTTACAGTATAATTGAAATTGCATAATTAAAACAAAGTATATGAACAAATTCACCTTGCTTGTAGAAGCCCTTGTGGCAGATTTGACTCCATGGATCTACAAGTATTCATGCACCAAATGAATGTAGAATGTAGAATGTAGGATGTCTCAAATCAATTTCTTGTAGATCTTCAACACCAATCTTGAATGGATCTTTGAATAGGAAGAGGCTTGGAGAAATGTGGATGGAGAAATCTTCAAAAAGAGGGATCTATGGAGCTTGAATCCTTTAATGGCCACCAATAGATCTTGTTGATGAATTTAGTGCTTGAATGTGTGAGACCTACACTAGACTGTTATAGTTTACTATTTTGTTTTCATGCTTTCAGTAGTTTATGATTTCACATACTTTGACTATCAGAGAGACTTTTTGTACTTTTGAGGATCGGTGGAATCCTATGTTATATATTCAGCACCTGATTTTGTAATCAGGGTACTTTTAAGATGTTTATGTTCTGATTTAGTTGCAGCTTATGTTGATGTTTTATATGGATCTAAATGTATAAATGTAATATGATGGAAATGGTTTAGG
>MU224825.1:491136-512225 GCA_018584345.1 Thuja plicata
TTAGATTATTTTATTGATTTCTTTTAGTTTAGTTTTAGTTTAAGATGGGTTTTGGAATTTATAATATTTAATTATTTAAAGGGTTAAGTAAATGTTTTATTTTAAAGTTATAGCGTATTATGTTATACTTTATTAAAATTAATGTTGGAATATTATTTTTTTGTCTTTGTTAAAAACATTGGTGACTAGAGATAAATATAAAGATTAAAGATTCATAATTTAATTAGATTATTGATCTAAAATCAAATAATTGACATTTTAGATAACTTCTTTTTTATTTTTATCGGGGGGGTCATATTTCCCCCTTAGTTTCGCGATATGCGTCTTTTAGGAGCAATATCGCTACCTTTGGCCATTTTCGTGCACGGTTGACTTTCGGTCAAACCGTGGTCAAACTTTATCTGTTGGCCTTGAGATTGGAACCCAGTGCTCCTCGCGGCCTCTGGAACCTTAGTTTTCAGTTTCATGACTTTCGAAGACAGTTGACTTTTTGGTCAACATGGGTTGACTTTTTGGTCAACTATCTCATTTAGCGCACCTTTGACTTCCTCTGTGTGTAGTAGGCCTTAGTGACACTCCTTCACATATATCAAGGGATGTTTGACTTTTGGTCAATCCCTAGTTGACTTTTAGTCAAACTATCTCAATTTGCGTGTACGACTCTTCCTTTGGGTCTAAGCAGACCCTAGTTGTACCATTCCCTCTTCTCAGAGTATAGTTGACTTTGGGTCAACTATAGTTGACTTTTGGTCAACTACCTCAGTTTGCGTGCAGTTCCAGTTGGAAACTTTAGACATCCCTTAGGATAGCGGTGAAAGCTATTCCTCATCTTGTGACCTATTCTGGTTATCGTTTTCCCGTGCACCATTTTACGTGCACATGTTACTCTTGTGTTATTTTCGTATCCCGTTCTAATGCGTTTTTTAAAAATTTTTGTTCGTGTGTTTTTGCCCAACTTTTGGGCATGACAAAATGCTTGAGAATGGATGAATTCTTCAATGGCTACTTGGCTTTCTTCAAATCTTGCTTCTTCACCTTTGGATATCACTCTTCAAGTCTTGAGCTCTTGTGATTATGGTTGATGATGGTTGTTAGAGAAAATGAGAGGAGAAAGCTTCCTTATATATGAATCTAGGGCACAATCTTCTAGAGAGGCCTACATAGGAGAATTAAATTCCAATTAGACCTATACCCTTATAAGAGGACCTATATTAAATATAATTTAAGATTTGTTTCTCCGAAGATCGAAGCGGGAATTAACTCTTTCCAAAGCCCAACATCTGGAAACCCTATAAATCTGGAATTTGGACCATAGGCAAGAAAAAGGTTGATTCTGACCTAGGTCAAGGTTTAGGTTGACCTTGACCCAAAAAGGTCAACGTTGAACCTGAGGTCAAAGTCCTAGTTTGTAGTTTGGAGTGTTAGAAATAGGCTGGAAAAGTGGGAAATGGGGCGGAACAGGAGGAAAAATTTAGATCCAAGTCAAAGACCCATTCAAGGCACTTTACATGACCCCAAACCACTTACTTAAAAGGCTAAACTAGTCTATAATGGAAGTGCTTCCATTTTATGACTATACAACTGCGTATTCTCATTTTTCATATATTTGAACAATGGAGGGGGGAGCCAAGCCTTCATTTCTTCTATGGAAGTTTGAGTCTCAAACTAATAACTTATATAGGGGATGGTGGTGATAAGAGTGCTATGACTAGTATTGAGATGAGCTAGCATTGAACTATTAAACACTGTCTACCCCTGGCATTGTTCCATGAGCTTAACTAAAATGCATCTTGAGTGCACAATGACTCGTGAATGCACATAAATTGTAATTAGATGATCTTTTCATGAGTTGGATGTTAGCATTGAACTAATAAATTATGTCTACCATGGGCATTGTTCCATGAGCTTAACTAAAATGCATCTCGAGTGTGCAATGGCTCTTGAATGCATATGTATTACAATCAGATGATTTTGTCATTGACCATTAATGCTTACGTCACTTATCCCTTATGCCAATCACTAATTATATGCAAAGACAAAGTCACTATGCATTGGCTGCTAACTCTATGTTGAAAGTGTATCATCTTAAAATAGAAGCACTTCCATTTTAGTAGGTTTATCACCCTCTTTTAGTACATTTACATGATAGATTTGCATTTAGGATGCATCTACACTTGGAATTAGGGTTAGGATCCTAAGGATTCTCCTTGATTTCCTTCTCCATGGCTCTATTTTCTAGGTAGGACCTATATATTGGTCCTCCTAGCCTTTATCACATCTCTTCTAGGCCCCTGTGCATGTTTCTAGTATTCTGTTCTATTTTCCCATCTTCCTAGGTCCCTGCCCGGCCTGGGAATCTCACTAGAATTCTGTGTTGACCAACATGAAACCTCATGTTAGGGTCGAGGTCAACCCTAACCTAGGTTAGGGTTGAGGTTGACCTTGACCTCTATTGGGTTTTGGTTCCCACTTTTAGATTTGGATCATAACTGGGTCCTAAATCTAAAATGGGCCCCCAGATCTGAATACGGAAGGGTTTTTATTCAAAATATAATTAAATGCATTTCCTCCTTAGTTGGTCATTGTGATGGGACCATGATTCAAGGTGAAATTTGAGTTACGGGCCCTTGCATTTCCCTAGTAGGCTTACCTTGAGATCTCTATATAAGCACCTCTCTTTTGCCTTCCTTCCTTCTTGTTTGATTTACCATTTTCAACATTCAAGCATTCAAAAGATACAGTCATGGGGTAGCAAATATGGATTGTGATTTTGGTAGGAGTACTTTAGCCTTGGGGTCTTGGTTTTCTTTCTTTATCATATTTAAATCTATGCATTACTCTCTCATTTCAATTCATGCTAGGGTTTCAATCTGGAGGATTAGATCTTGGCATTACACATTCAAAGCTCTTCCTAAGAGAAACACACACACATATTCTATTACATTCGACTATTTGTAGAAGTGGAAACTATAAAAATGGGGGTTTGAATAAGGAAAAACCCTATATATTCACCCCAAAAAACCATTTTCATATATCTATAGTCACTTTTTCAGGAGTTGCATAGCAGATTCGCATACCCTTTTCGGCCAACTTTTAGGATCCACGAACAAAATGTCTGTTGGAGTAGTGCAGGTTGAGGTCAACATTTTGGGGTACAATTGCACCCCCACATTTAGGTCAAGGTTGACTTGACTCAAAAAGGAAAAATATTTATGGGTTTTCTCCATCTTCGCATTTCTGTTCCAGATCTGGTTGCAGAATTTCCAGAAACTCAACACAGACATCAGAAATCAGGCTTTTCTAGATCTGCTATATTGTGAGGTATGTATTTTATTTCATTATTATTTGAAACATTTCCAGATTTACATTCCTTATCATTATAATAAAATTTAAGTGGTTAAATGTGGCATATGGTATCTTTTATGTGCAAATTCCCATTGTTCAAAACCCTATCTAAAGATCTTCATATTTTTCCCCTTTACATTTTGGTGAACCCGCGATAGACAAATCTTTCTTTTTGGTGTTAGATTTGCATTTTATGTTAGATATTACATGCATATAAGAGTAGATTTATTTTATTCTCTTGCATTTATATTTCAAAAATAAAAATCACAAAATTTCTTTAAAAATACAAAAACATTTTTCATGTTTGTAGTGTTACTTTGTGTTCAACATGTATGATTTTTGTTTTGAATACTTTGATGAGTCTTTTATTGAAAAATAAGATAGATCCCCTAATGAGGTACATGGTAGTGAGGATGAAATTTTTTTGAATAAGATCTCCATTGATCCTATTCCTATTTCATCATCCTCTATAACCTCTTCAATTGACCTTTACCATAGGGTGTGTGCATGGTTACCTTCATGCTCCACTATTTTCAACATTGATGCTTCTATAATGTTATATCCTAAACCTTTATTGATGGTAAAAGGATGTCCTTGAATAAAAATTAAGGGTAAACCTAGAGATCCTTTGGATTTCTTTGACAACACATATTCCATTTCACATGCTTATTGCACACAGAATAATCCTCAGCCTACGATTCTAGCTTCTTTACCTCCTTCTCAACCTGTGCTTCCTCAAGCACCTAAGTTACCATCTTCCTTTAAGGAGTATGACTTAGTTGAACAATTATGTGCTATCCTGCAAAGATATCTTTATGGGAATTTCTTCAAAATTCTTTGACATATCATGAAGCATTGCAAAAGGCTTTATCTACCCTTCCTTCTTTGCCTCCTAACCAAGAGAATATTAATTCCATTTTGAAATGCATGCATACTATGCCTTTTGTACCTCCTATTGTTTTACTGATGATGATTTACCTTCCGTTGAGGTGCAGAATCAATATGATGCTCTTATGGTTGCTATTTCTATTAATCAGAGTATCATTCGCAGAACATTAATTGATAATGGATTTGGGTTAAATATTTGTAGCATGGACATGCTTAAGAAAATTAAGGATGATCTTACAACTATCCAACATGATAATGTCCCTATTCATGGATTTGATAATATTGCAAAGAGAACTTTGGGCATTATTACGCTACCTCTTAAAGTTGGTCCGATAATTGTCAATACACCCATTCATGTTATGCCTGGACATCTCAATTATAACATTCTTTTAGGATGACCTTGGTTACATAATATGCATGTAGTTACTTCTAATATTCATCACAAGGTTAGGTTCATTTATAAAAAAATTATGTATACGCTACATGTGGATGATGCATCGAATCCTTTCGTAAATGCAGAATATGCTAAAGTTTCTAAACCTCTCCAACCAAGTAAAGAACCTGAAAACCCACTTAAGGTTAAACAAATTGAAGCTGCATCTTCTTCTTTGACTAAGGATGATTGGGGAATGTTGGACTTTAATCCTTCTTTTATTGGAGAATATAAAGTTTCTGATTTGGAATTCATGAAACAACAAAGTGGGTTTGAAAAACAAGTTTTTATTCCTTCCCCACTTTCTGCAAAATTAAAAAGTAACTTTGTTGTTGCCTCAATGGATGAAACAATTGAAACAATAAAACCTAATTGCTATGACATTGTGACATATTCAGCTCCTTTAACTCAATTTGATATGGCCGATAGATATGGTTCTGGTTATCATCTACTCAAGAAATTAGGATTCAATGGGAAAGGATGTGGTAAATATGAACAAGGTATACAAGTACCTTTGGAAAAAAAAATCTATGATTATACATATGGATTGGGATTCAATCCTTACAAACAACCATCAAATTTTCCTATTAATGTTAACCATATTTATGGTGGATATTTTAAGTTGGTTAACTCGCTCCTCCTTGACATGGATAAAAAACCTAACTTGGATGTTTTTCCCGAAGATGAAGCCTTAGCAGATTTTCTAGGAACTTATGAGGATCTATCTATGTTTCATCACAAAAGAAGGAAGCCCTATTGTCTAAACATAGAAGCTTATTTTGGAGAACATGATGAACAGGATATTTCTCCTTTACCAATGGATTCTCCGATACAAAGTAATACCTGTGAAGCAGAAAATCCAAAAGATGAATCAAGGAATAGCCTTATTAGTCAAAGCTGAAATTGAAAAATTATTGGGTGCTGTATTCATCCACTCCATTGATAACTTAGATTTGATTTCAAACATTGTGGCCATTTCAAAAAGACAAAATAAGATAAGAATGTGTACAGAATTTTCAGATTTAAATAAGGCATCCTTAAAAAATGATTTCCTATTACCTAATATTGATATGATTGTGGATTCAATAGTGGGTCATGCTCTATTATCTTTTATGGATGGCTTTACAAGCTATAATCAAATCTTTATTCCTCCCGAAGATCAACTTAAGGCCACATTTATAACACCTTGGGGAGAATTTTTTTGGGTCATGATGCCTTTTGGATTAAGAAATGTAGGAGAAACTTATCAGTGAGCCATGACTTTGATTTTTCATGATTACATTAATAAATTCTTGAGGATTATGTGGATGATATCTTGGAAAAATCTATACAAAGAGGAGATCTTGTTATCATTTTATGACAAATATTTGAGAGGATTAGAAGTTACAATATGAGATTGAGATTCTTGTAAATTATTGGGGTTTATAATCTCTAAGAGAGGCATAGAGGTTGATACTGAAAAGATTGATGCTATTGTTAATATGCCTCCTCCTAAGAATATTTCTTAGTTATGAAGCTTACAAGGAAAAATTAAAGTCATTCATCACTTTGTTTCCAACTTAGATGATAGAACTATTCCTTGTACTTCCTTACTTAGAAAGGATACTACTTTCTCTTAGAATGAGGAATGCAAACAATCCTTTGAGAAATTTAAGGAGTATCTCGCTAATCCTCCTATTTTTCAACCTACTCAATTTGATAAACCCTTTTAACTGTATACTTTAGTCACTCTGAATGTGGTGAGTGCGTTGTTGTCTCAGCATGATAATGAAGGTAAGGAAATACTTGTGTACTACATTAGTTGGACTTTAATAAATTACAAAAAAAGATATACTAAATTGGAAAAAAATGTTTAGCTTTAGTTTATGCTTATCAAAAACTCAGGTATTATCTATTAAATGTTGAAGTTAATGTGATGGTTAAATTTGATCCTTTGAAACATCTTTTCTCAAAAATAGATCTCTTTGGCTGTCTTGCAAAGTGGGTGATGTTACTTACAAAATTTGATCTTAATTTCATTTCTCAAAAGTCATTTAAAGGACAAGATTTAATAGATTATTTGTCTGAAGCTCCTTGTCCTCATTCTGATACATGCTTTACGTTAATAGAATTCCCCGATGAAAACATTCTAGCTATTAAACAGGATGATGTTTGGGAATTACATTTTGATGGATCTAGATGTAAGACGGGTTCTAGCATTGGTATTATCTTGATCCCTCCTACAAAAAAACCAATTCCTATGTCATATAAATTGACTTTTCCTTTTACTAACAATATTTTGGAGTATGAAGCTCTTATAGCTGGCTTACGAGGAACTTCATCCCTCAATATTAAAAACTTGGAAATTTATGGAGATTCACAATTGATTGTGGAACAAATTAAAGGAGGTTATCAAAATAAGAATGATAAAATGACACAATATAGAGATTTGGCTCTTGATATTCTTTCACAATTCTCTTCTTATATGATTCAAACTTTACCTAGGAAAGATAATTGACATGCGGATGCCATGTCAAGCACAACTTCTTTGGTTTGTCTTGAGAATAATTTCGAAGAATTTCAATTTACTATACATACTCTTAAAAACCCTACAATTTCCAATAAGGTTACCTTTGATTATTTCAATTTTCATTTGGATGAATGGTATTCTCATACCTTTCATTTTGTGAAAGATGATACTTTTCTTGAATCGACAAGAAGGAACATTCTTAATCGTATTAGGAATCTTGCAGCATGTTATATCATTTTAGGAGATACGCTTTACAAATTCTCTTATGATGGTTTCTTGTTAAGATGTCTTGGTAGAACTAAAATTTTGATAGCTTTGGTAGAAGCTCATTCTGGTTCTTGTGGGGGACATTCTGGTGGAAAATCTTTACTCAATAAACTTCTTAGAATAGGATATTGTTTGAAAACAATGGAACATGATTCTTTCATGTTTGTTAAGAAGTGTCCTCAATGTCAACAACATTGTAATTTGATTCATGCTCCTGCTCGTGAGCTTTGTAATCAAGTGGCTCCATGGCCTTTTAGTATTTGGGGTTTTGATCTTATTGGAAAAATCTCACCGCCTTCTTCTCAAGGACATATGTACATCCTGGTAGCTACATATTAGTTTACTAAGTGGGTGGAAGCTGTCCCTCTCCATTCAACTACTGTGGAGGTTATTTGTGATTTTATTCTTAACAATATTATAACTTGATTTGGTATTCCTTCAATGATAGTTTCAGATAATGGTACCTCTTTCAAGAATAAAGAAGTCACAAAATTCTTAGAGAAATATCAAATTCAACATAGATTTTCAACTCCCTATTATCCTCAATCTAATGGTCAAGCTGAAGCATCAAATGAGGTCATTGAACAAATTTTCAAGAAAATAGTTAATAAGCATGCGAAAGATTGGCATACCCAACTTACCTATGATTTATGGGCTTATAGGACTAGTGTTCATACTTCCATAGGTACTTCTCCTTATAATATTGTCTACGGTACTAATGCTATTATTCCTTTGGAATTGGAAATACCTTCTTTATGTGTTTCATTTAATGGGATAATTGACAAAGATAAATTTCAAGAACAACGATTACAAGAATTAGAAATGTTGGATGAACAACAAATAAAGGCTTTGGAACATATAAAAGCTTATCATAAATCACTTCATAAGAAGTATAATAATAAGGTAATTAAACTATCATTTTGGATGGGCGATTTAGTGCTATATGAGAATCAAAGAAACATGAATGCTTTACCTGGTGAAAAAGGAAAGTTTAGCCTTAATTGGATTCGACCTTCTATTGTCATTAAAGACTTTGGTTTAGGTGCTTACAAAATTGTTGATATGGATGGTATGCCTCTTAAGGAACCTATCAATATTATGCATCTAAAATTTTATTATCCTTAGTACATCATTATTTCCTTGTGTATTAATGTATTCCTTATAAAATAGCTATGTTTATAGGTTATGTGATTTTAGCAAATTACATTTGAATACATTCATACACATTATTTCTTTCTGTTAAGTTTTATGTTATTGATGAAAATATAGTAATCAAACACAGAACCAACTAGTAAAGAATGTTTTTCATCTATATATATAATTTTTTGTTCCTTTTGAGTTTGATACATATGTGGCACAATGCCCTATCTATCACTCTCTCTATCTATAAGCTCTGATAGGCGATGGCTCTTAGATCTCTCTAATCTATGATGTGAAGATGCAGGTCTCTATATAGTAGTTTGCGAGTGGCTCCTTGACATACTGAGATCATAAACACACTCCTACAATCTCTGTAGGTCAGCCATCAGCCTCTCCTCTCTCTCTCTCTCTCTACATAACCTCAGCTCTCACTGGACACAAGAAAAGATGTTGACATGCCTACTAGGATCTCTATGACCAATAGGGAACTCTCGCTCAATGGCTGGTAGTCAGTAGGACAAGCATGTATCCTTCAGGACCTTAGATACGAAGCTCCTCCACTCTACTACGCTGGCTATAGAATTCAAATACATTTATTATTACTTTTTTGTTAAAATTAAGTTAAAAATTTCAATAAAATATATGTTCTATACCTCAATCTCCCTCCTGGGTATCACTGAAGGGTCTAGATTATGGGGGCATGGAGTGACTACTCTCTCCATGCTCGCTATGTCTAGGTCTCAGGGGTGGTATCTCTATATGGACACATGGAGGTTGTTGTGATCTTAGTGGTGTGGCATGAACAACCTTCTCATTCGCATCCATAATAACCATCAGGGGCATCTTGTCTACTCTCTCCTCTTCCCTCTCCTCCTCCGTGGGATCTCCCTTAGAGGTGGGATCCTCCTCATCTCTGTGATCCTCTTCCTCCTCCTCTAGTACATCACTATCTTGGTGTGTCCTCTCTGAAAAGCATGGATCACCTGTGGGGTATTCCTCAAGGAAGATGGGGTGGGTCCCTTCTAGTCTCCAATATCTGATGTAATCCCTACTAATGCATGCTAGGCCACATCAGGGGCTACCTCTACATCCTCTCTCTCATCTATATTACTATCTATAATATTTTCTACTGATGGCTAGCATATAGCACTGGGTCTCTGATAGTATCTTGTCGGATGTGCATACTGAGGTACTACTCTAGGGACCCTCTATACAAGACCAAACTATCTCTTCACTTTGTCATAGTAATATGACATTACTATGTGACTGGGATGACCCTCTAGTAGCTTGTGTTGGTACAAATATCTCATCTGATGTTAAGAATCTTTCCACTCTGTCATACAATAGTATGGTCTCCATATCACATTTGTAGCTGGTATATAGTCTAGATGTAGCCTCTAGTAAAGGATAGCTCCATACTACCAAGCGAATCCTAGTGGATAAGAAAAGGCTCCAGGTGTGCCCACATCTACCATTACTGGATAACCCTATGGTAGTGTACATGTGAAGTTCTCAAATAACTAAATCTACAATAGTGTGCATACCGTGAGACTCTCTCGCCGATATCTCACCAAATGACATAACTCATGATATAGATGGGCTAGCATGTTGTGACCCCATGTGAAGATACTCCTATCACTCTCCATCCTATGTATGAGATGGGTAAAAGGTGCTAAAAATATTTTACCCTTTGTATTGGGTAATACAACCAAAGAAAGTATACACAACATAACCCTTTGTACCATGGGTGTCAGACCTACTAGTATAGCTGATAGAGTGATATGGTCTGTTCAGGTTCACAACTATGGAACCTATCCTATACAATACTCTACATATGCACGAATATCCTTGGAAAATTGTTGTACTCTTGGTCTGACGGGCTTGGCCTGGAATAAGATGTCACAGGAACCTATACACATCCTCCAATGTCATTGTGATCTCTCTTGAGGGAAGATGAAAGGAACACATGTCCTCCTTCCACCTCTCTATAAGAGACAATATCATGGCTTGGTGAAATATCATCTGTGGTAGGACAACTACCTAGTATAGTCCCACGTCTCTTAGTAGCTATGTCTCATCCTTGTCTATCTCGGACAACTTCTCTCTGATCAACAGTAGAGACCCTCCAAAGGGGTGCTCTTAGAGATGAATCAGGTCCTGTGAGCACAAAGAAACATCATATTCAACCTCTGTAATCACTAAAATGTACATCCAACTTGACTAGGTCAAGGTCAACCTTAGTTAGGTTGAGGTCAACCTTCCTGGGTCAAGGTTGACTTTCCTAGGTCGAGGTCAATCTCACCCCAGAAGAGGATTTGGACCTTCCCAGATCATGTCGACCTTAAAGGGTCAAGGTTGACATGACTAGGTCAACGTCAAACTTTATGGGTTAGGGTTGACCTTGACTATCAAAACAAGAAATTGAGATTACAAAAATAAAAAATGGTAAATTTACCTTGGGAAGTGGTTTTCATGTGGCCACACACTATCTTAGGAGCTCCATTCGTGTTGCTCAAAGTTCTTCTCTGATTGGCATCTTGCTTTCTCTCCCAAATTTTGAAAATGGTAAGAATGAGGAGGTATGTGCTATATTTCCTTATTTATAGATAGAAATTAGGGTTTTTGTGAGGATTTTTAGGGTTTTATTAGGGTTTACCTAGGTTAAATTCAAATTTCCTTACATATGCTCTTTGATAGAAATTCACTCTTTTCATCATAACTTGAGTTTTGTAGCTCCATTTTTAGTATCGTTTGCAGTGTAAGAATCATGATTCAGATACCTAACTCCTTGAATCAGTTTAAGAAGGTTTAGGATCCTTTTAACTAGTTTAGGAAAATATTTTTCAACAAGGTGCATATCTAGTGTATAAGACTATCCTTATCATCCTATTTCACCCTTCAGAAGTAGAAAGCCAAAACAAGGGGGCATAAGGGGATCTATACAATTCTCAATATCATCTTAGTAAGTCTTAGGCAATTTATGAATTTTCATTTACCTTGTGTGCTGAAGGTTGCGGGCACTAACGATTTCTTGCAAGATCTCTACATTGAGGACTTGGCTATATCCTTTTTATCTTTATGATGTTTTCTTACTTTAGCTTGCATATTCACGTAGTTTCATATCTAAGATAAAGTGGGAGATAAATGTATCATCTTAAAATGGAAGAACTTCCATTGTAGTAGGTTTAGCACCCTCTTTTAGTGCATTTATATGATAGATTTACATTTAGGATGCATCTGCACTTGGAATTAGGGTTAGGATCCTGAGGATTATCCTTGATTTCCTTCTTTGTGGCTCTATTTTCTAGGTAGGACCTATGTATTAGTCCTCATAGCCTTCATCAAATCTCTTCTAGGACCTTGTGCCTATTTCCAACATTCTGTTCTATTTTCCCATCTTCCTAGGCTCCTTCCAACCTGGGAATCTCACTGGCATTCTATGTTGACCAGCCTGAAACCTCAGGTCAGGGTCAAGGTTGACCTTGACCTAGGTGAGGGTTGAGGTAGATCTTGGCCTTTTTTGGTTTTTGGCTCTTTCTTTTAGATTTGGATCATAACCGGGTCTTAAATCTAAAATGGGCCCCTAGATACGAATACAAAAGGGTTTTTATTCAAAATATAATTAAATGCATTTCCTCCTTAGTTGGTCATTATGATGGGACAATGATTCAAGGTGAAATTGAATTATGGGCCCTTGAATTGCCTTAGGAGGCTTACCTTGAGATCTCTATATAAGCACTCTCTTTTTCCTTCATTTGGAATCAGTCAAGAGGATATGATGATATGATGATGATGATGCAAGAATGCAAGAGGATGATATAGAAGGAAAAGATATGATGATTCCTTAATACATGAAAGCATTTTTGTGGACAAGATATTGTGGATTTTCATTGGATAAAGAAAGAGTTCTTCCTTCCTTCTTCTTTGATTTACCATTTTCAACATTCAAGCATTCAAAAGATACAATCATGGGGTAGCAAATATGGATTGTGAGTTTGGTAGGAGTACTTTAGCCTTGGGGGCTTGGTATGATTTCTTTATCATATTCAAATGTATTCATTTCTCTCTCATTTCAATTAATGCTAGGTTTTCAATCTGGAGGGTTAGATCTTGGCATTACACATTCAAAGCTCTTCCTAAGAGAAACACAAATATTCTATTACATTCAGCTATTCGTGGAGGTGGAAACCAACAAAATGGGGGTTTGACTAAGGGAAAACCCTATATAGTCACCCCAAAAAACCATTTTCAGATATCTACATCACTATTTTGAGATTTGCAAAGCAGATTCAAATACCCTTTTTGGCCAACTTTTGGGATCCACAAATAGAATTTATGTCAGAGTAGTGTAGGTTTAGGTTGACATTTTAGGGTACAATTGCACCCTTTCATTTGGATCAAGGTTGACCTTACTCAGAAAGGAAAAATATTTCTAGGTTTTCTCCATCTCTGTATGTGTGTATGAAAATACACCTTCATGAAATTAAGATTAAGAACAACAATTCTATGGAAAGACAATACAAATTAATCTAAGAATTGAAGCTAAGAATCTATATAATCTCATGGTTCTCTATCCAAGCTTTGTTAAGAGAGCTCTCAGGCTTAATCTCTCTCAAGGACAATCCTATAATGAGAAATGAATGATAAACAATGCTCAAATCTAGCTTAGAATGCTCAAAATGCTCCAAGATATGTTAGAAAACAACAAATGTTCCTAAACATGATATCCTAAATGTTATGTAAATGCTGAAACACTCTCAAAATCTCTCAAATGATCTCAAATTCTCTCCATATGCCTATAATAAGGATGGTTTTTCTCTTGAAATTATTGGATCCCAAACACAAAGGAAATGACTTGTATTTATAGCATTTTCCCAAGGGTAGGAGTAGAGTGAGCTGATCATGATCAAAGCTTGGTTAAGTCAAAAGCTTTGAGGTGTTCTCAAATGGAGGGAAAATTGGTTGGTTGTCTCAAAGATATTAGGAATTAAATAACTCCATCATTTAATTAATTTAGCCATGGAAGGGTGATTGGGTTGGATTTGATCTTTTTGATTTGAACTATACAATTGAAAAATCAATTGCATAATTTGATTAATCCCTTTAGGCTTGAATTTAATTATTTGATTTCATGATTATTTGATCTTTTAATTTGATTTGATTTTTGTCCATTTGTTTTGATAAATGTCCATTTGATTTGATCCATTTGTTTTGCATTAAGATGATATTTTAAGGCATTTGGCTGAGATTTATAGTTTGGAATGCTTGAGATACACCTGCTCAATTTTAGGTGTCTACAAATGCCCCTCTTTGAATTGATGTGAAAAGTGCATTGATTCAAAGAAAGCTTGACTATCTTGAGTGTTGATTTGATATTGATGAGCTGATTAACTGATATGAAAAACTGATATGAAATCCTGATATAAAAATTCTGATATGAAACCCTCATATGAAACCCTGATATGAAAACCCTAATATGAAACTCTGATATGAAACCCTGATATGATATCTCTAATATGAAACCCTGATATGAAACTCTGATATAAAAACTCTGATATGAAACTCTGATATGAAACTTTGATATGAAAACTCTGATATGAAAACTCTGATATGAAACTTTGATATGAAAAATATGATATGAAAACTCTGATATGAAACTCCGATATGAAATTCCAATATGAAATTCTACTGATAAAGTTTGAAATTCTAATGCCCCAGATTTGATACAAGATATGATGCAAAATCTTAGTTTGATGATATGATGATGCCCCCTCGGAAATGAAATCATATTAAGCGTAGGTAAAAGTTTTTGATGAATGATGTTGATAGAAGAGATCCAAGATGATTTCATTTCTGATATCAATGATGTTTGGAAAGATGTTGAACAAATGCCCCAGTGTGTAGAATATGCAGATTAGGTTTGACTGGGTCAAAAATCTCATAAAATAGGTTAAAATAGCTTAAATAGGTTGAAAAAACCAAATTTACTATTCATTTTCACTTTCTACTATTGAGATTTTGCTCTGAGCCTTTGATGATTGATAGCGATGGTGGTCCCCATACGAGAGCATAGGTTCAAGCAAGCGCATAGATATCAGAGACCTCCTGACTACAAGCCTTCGGTGAGTGGTTCAAACTCTCTTAGTTCATTTATTGCTCTTAAAATAACATTTAATACATGTTTTTATTTCTTTCTAGGAAAATTTTAGCAAAATGCTGTGTAGGATAGGTAAAATGCCGTGTAGGGCAGAGAAAAGCCACGTTCGTGCTATGAAAAGCTGCGTAGGTGCAATCCTTATCCGCGTAGGAGCTAGGGTGAAATTGTCACCCAAAAAAGTAATGATCTACCTAAAAACCCTATTTTTTAAAGGCCACGTATGAGTTTTGAAAAGCCACATAGGCTGGTAAAAGACCGCCTAATTAGTTAAGCACCGCCTCCAAGTTGTAAAGAGCTACTTTTAAGGATTTAAAATCTGCGGGGCTTAAAAATCTGCGTACACTAAGTTAAGTGCCGCCTACCAGTGAATATGAAATTTAATATAGGAAATAGATGAAATCAGTGTGATTGATCATCCAAATGACCCAATTAGAATCCAAGCTAGAAAATGTGTGTCCAGAATGTCATGTAGTGTTTAGGATATTAGAAAAGTCATAATGATGAATGTTTGATAGGTCAATCAGATATGATTAAAAATGATTATGAATTGTCCTTGTGTGTCATGATATAAAGTTTAGGAGCAATAAGTTGATACACTCAAGCTAGAGAAAAGATAGATTTAATATTTTGTGATTGACTTAGAATGGTTCACCAAGAGAAAAACTAACATGATTCACTTTGTTTCAAAACATAGGAGCATTATCGCAAGTTGCGGGTATGGGGTGTAGCATTATGGATTTTTGATTTAGTAGATGAGCTTACGCCTCCTGAGTAGTGGATGATTGAGACATGTGGACTCAATTTCCTATTAGATCTCCCTCGGTTTCAGTTGAACCGAGGTTTGTTGACAGCTATGGCAGAGCGATGGCACTCTGATGATAATACATTTTATTTACCTCTTGGTGAGATGACTATTATGCCAGAGGATGTATATAGATTATTGAGGATCCTGACTCATGGAGAGAAGGTGTTGTTGGAAAGTTGACTTCCTGAGGAAGCATGACTTACTTTGTGTTGTCAATCATGGCAACAAAGTCATACTAAGTTTCTGTCAAAGATAACTTAGAAGATAAAATGACTAAGTATATAAAATAGGATAGACAGAGAGATACAGAGATCAGCACATTAATGCACATGTTAGAGATCACACTAGAACATGCATGCTTAGATATATACTCTATGGTGTATATACATACTAGATCCAAATGTGCAGAGTACGGAACATCAGTATGGAAAAGTTACAGACAAATTAGTAGACCTATAGTCCAGGAAACAGAGCATGGAAGCCGACTACAGTTTTGATCAGTGTGTATGATTTTATAATGTAATGGCTAAGTGCCTTTAGTTATAAGTTTGTAATAATTTAATTAATGTTATTGTAAACACACTTGGGCTGACTTGTTCAGAAGCATTGTATATTTTTGTTTTAGGGCTTACTAATGATTTGTTTTGGGTTGCACCTATTCAGATTTAAAGATATAAGTATGTAATGTAAAGTTATGTTACAAGGGTCGATTATTGTGTAAGAAGAAGTTATAGAGGGACAACATAATGAAGTCAAAAGATGATATAGCTCTTTGAAGAAGTAAGAGCATCCACGCATACATGGAACTGATCAGACAACAGTGTCACTACAACAGTTCATTTTTGATATAGTGCATATAAACATTTAGAGGGTTGTAGCCTTCATCTTATTGGATAGTGAGTCTTTGGATAGTGAGTCCACCACCCCTAATATGGTTATTGTAAAAGAATCTTAACAGGGTCAGACCCTTAACCAGGTCATTGTACTCAATTTGTAAAGACTACTTATAACAAGGCAAAGGAACTTTAACAAGTTCATTATACCTAGTATAATATTTTGTGGGTACTAATCCCCACTGAAGTTTTTCTCTAATCAAGGTTCTCCATAATAAAATCATGTGTTATGTGTTCTTGTGTTAAGATTCTTGAATGCATATTTCTTTTATGTTTAATTGGCTGAAATATAATAAGTAGATGAACACTAATTCACCCCCCCTCTCAGTGTTTCTAGCAATTGGTATCAGAGCTCTAGTCCTCTGAAAGAAAGTTTAACCACTTGAGGAGATCATGGACCTAGTTGAAGAAAAACATTTGAAAATGAATCTTGAAGCATCTCTTGAAGATCTTGATAGATCTGAGAAGGAAAATGAAGAACTGAGATTGAAAAATAATGGCTCTCAAATACTTATTAAAAGGCTAAGAAAAGATCTGAAAGATTTTTCTACAAGTGATCTAGGACAAATGATCAAAAAGCTTAATGAAGAGAACAAATCTCTAAAAGATAAACTTGAAGATCTGGAGGAACAACTTATAGATAGCCAGAACACCATTGAAGACAAGATTAAAGAAAGAAATCAACTGGAAGAGGAACTTCTGTAGGCAAACATGAAATTCTAGGAATTAGAAAACATAAAGAATAAGTTGGAATCTAAATTAACAAAAGCAAAAGACAAGATTGATAAACTTCACAAAAATTTTGATTTGATTCAATCCCAGCTCAATGCGCAAAGAAAAAAGGGGAACACTACTGGTCTTAGATTTAGTACAGTACAACACAAAATGAAATCAAATCATGACAAGAGAAAGAAAAAATGCTTGAAGCATCTTTAGAAGATAAGAAAGTTGAAGATACTACAGAGGTTATATCTAAACAACGTAAAAGAGAAATCAAGCAAGTTAACAAAACTTGTTATGCATGCAATAAACATGGGCATTTGGCTAGAGATTGCAAAGAGGTAAGACCTTTTAAAGGTTATTGTTACTCCTGTAACAAGTTTGGTCACAGGGCTATACATTGCAGAATAAGTAATAAGAATCAACATCAGTAGAATCACAGAAGTATGAATCAAAACAATCAAAGAAATTGACTCTCAAGAAATTTGCAAAACATTACATGTCAGATATGCAACTACAATGGACACATAGCAAAGAAATGAAGCATGATGAGAAAGAACATCAAACCTCCTATCATTTGTCACACATGTGGAAAGGCTGGACATATCACAAGGTTTTGCAGATCAAAAACTCAGAAACAAGAGGATCCCAAAAAGTCTCTATTTGAAGAGAAAGGAGAAGTCAATTTTATCAAAGAAAATGAAGATTCAAGAAAAATATGGGTTGAAGTTAAGAAGGACAAAATGGTTGACAAAGTAGCTGATGCATCCTCAGTGGATGCACCCTCTACTTCTTCCTGAATAGACCTTCTTGGTCTTAGGGGGAGCTATTCTAGCTCAGAACCCCTACACGGTTGGTGTACTCACATCAGAGTATGCACCTTTGGAGTCATGGTTAAAATCTCAGATTACAGCTATGTGCATTCACACATTATCTAAAATACATCAGGATCAAAGTTTGAAAATCTCTATGCATGGTTGCAAGCATTAAATGCGGAAGATCATATAAAAAGAAGTTCGTAGTCGATCATTTTCACAATTACATTTGAGAGCATAGAAATTAAAGAGAATTAGAGCACTAATACATCAAAGCATGAAGGAATAAATAGTTTGGCAGTTGGAACAAATGAGTAATTAGTTTGAAGCGGAGCCCTAGCCATCATGCCATTTTAGAATTTTGTGAAAACCCTACATAAGCAAACAAACAAGTAAGTATGGTGACCCCAATTGTGTTTGATGTAGCAGAGAGGAAGAGGTTCATATTTAAGAAGCATCCATTTAAACCCATATTGGATGATGTGGAAGGGGCTTTCTCCAAAACTCCACTTGGCGTTGTTCACATGGAAGATATCCATGCATACATTTACTGTAAAAAGGAATCATTAGGAGATGATAATATAGCTTCTCACATGGCATCAATGCTAAATAATGACTTCACATTCAAAGATGAGTTTTCACACTTACAAGATAACCCTATTGTTGAGTATTCGAATGTGCATTAGTTTGAAGAACCAGAATAGGTGAAAATTTTGTTAAGTAGAATTCATGATGATCTTTTCTAGATTGGAGATGTCCCAATTCGAATCACTATTGAACTAATCCATTAGTTAACCAGAGTTCCAATGACTAGACCTATGCTTCCCACTGGCAAGGATGTCAAGAAAAAAATTGAGAAAGTTTATTTGTCTAAGAGTGATAGGCGCGGAATGACAATTGACCCTATCAAGGAAGACGACATTAAACTCATAACTATGATACTTAGATACAAGTTTCACCATGCAAGCAGGTTGAATAGTGTCTCTACTGCAACAATTCTTGTACCTATCAGAATAGCGAAGGAAAACACCCAATACAACCAATGTGATATCTTGCATGGTCAATTGATTGACAATATCAAAATCATCAAGCATGATGAAGCAAAACATTCAGGTTTGGATCTCTGATCATCTATTTATATCACCATATAGTTGGAAAGGTTGCAGACCTTTATCAAGACACAAGAAAAACTACAATGACTCAGATATCTCTTAAAGCCATAGTAGAAAGCAGTGCAAGAGATAAAATGGATATGGACATAAAGATATTTAGGGTAAAAATGCAAAGCAGGTTCAGACTATCTGAGAAGATAGTTGAAAAATATAGGGATATAATATGCTTTATGGTAGAGACAGATTTCACATGCATGGAGGCTGTTGAGCCTAGAACTAAGTGGATTCATCCACTAGGGTATGAGGTAGAAGACCATGTGCTAGAAGGATATGTGCAGGTCTTATTGTTAGCACCTAAAGACCCTAATGAACCTAGATGGGGCACCTACAGAGAAAAGACCGATGAAGTGGATATTGAACTACAACTTATTGTTAAAATGAGGAAAGCATCCAGAATGACATCCAACATTTTGAGAAAGCATGGAGTCACTCAAGAAGATTTGGATAAGGCAAAAGAAGCTAAAATTGCACAAGTTAAAATTGAGAAAACTATTGAAACTCAGAAAAAGAAGCAGAACAAAAATGAGGAGAGTACCATTGCACCTACCACAACCATTGATCTAGACACTTCTCCACCTTCTGTACCTCGAAAGAAACCAAGAGGAAGGAAGCAAGTAGCTACAAATCATCCATCCTTAAGAGCTACTCAGAGCAAAGCTAAGAATATTCAAGCTCCTCCTGAGGTAGGCTTTAGACCCAGTCTAAATATCTTGAAGAATAGGATTATAAATGAAGATTGGATACACTTTCCAAAGTCTATAACAAATATCAAGAAATTGATAAGACTGAGATACATTCTATGGTCATATCTCATATGATCAAGTTTAAGAAATCAGTTCCTGAACTTAAGACAGTAATTCCAGATCAATTATGGAACATATTGGAGATCATGAAAAGACATTCTATAGAAGAAGACATGAAGTTTAGAGAAGGAACCTTGGATACTCTTCTTCCTATTTGTTCACATGATGAGAAGGCTATTCTATTAGATCTAGTAAAGCCTCATCTCCGTAGTAAGACAAGAACTCTACAAATTATGAACAAAGAATATGATCAGGTTGGAAAGGAGACTGAAAAGGCATTTGCACAAGTATTTATGGATAGACATATGTATCCACCAACGGTGCCTACAGAAAAGGTCACCCTGACTCCTCCAAAATAGGTTACAACTCTAGAAATTTAGATTGCACCTATGACAGGTCCACAGGATTTAGTGCCCACAGTGACAATGACTTCTGAGACAGCTAAAGATATAGAAGATACTATAATAGTTAACAATGTCAAGATATCTATGACAGCTTATGATAATGATATGAATAAGGTTGATGAAGCAATGAACATAGATGACACATCTCTACAACAAAATGAAGTTCCTTCCATTGATCCAATAGACTTGGATAAGGAGAAAGATACTCAAGATAATGAGACACCAGTGAAGGAGATTCATGTCAAAAGTGAATGTGTTGACACAAGTTAGAATACTATTTTTTCAACATCCACTCAACCATCTACATCATTGTTGTCAAGGTTAACTCCTGACTCAGCAAGTCTAGATGCATGGGGAGAAGAAGACCTTATCAAGATCAGTGTCCTTGCCATGGAAAAGGCAAAAGAGAAACGGGTGATGAGGAACCCTTGCTTTGTGGAATCAATAAACATTCTGAATGAACTAGTTCTTGCTGATAAGAAAATTTCCAAAGTACAATCAGTTGAAGATATAAAAATCTTATCAAACTTCAAGTCACACTTCACTAGCTTAGTAGCATCTACTACTAAAATTGTAGAAGATGAATACAAGAAGGAGAGATTAAATGACTTGGTAAAGAAATTTACCTTAGATCTAAACTCCTTAAAGATTGGGCAGGCCATATTGAAGGAATTGGCAGAGAAAGGAAAGAAAATCATAGCAAACTGTATGGATAGAGTGAAGCTCACCTCTGAGCAC
>MU224825.1:523469-535910 GCA_018584345.1 Thuja plicata
TAGAGTATGGGAGTTACATGCAAACTCCTCCACTCATCTCTACTTAAGAGATGGCTCTCACACACAAGTTAAGGTTCTAGGGTTCTCATAGTGATTCTAAGTTGGATTTCTTCTCTCTTCTCTCATTCTCATTCTTGTAATATTGTAATGAGCTTATTTCTCTCATTCTTTAGGCTTTGAGCCATATTCATATTGTTCACAAGGGGTTTTTATTGCTTTTCCCCTTTCAAATCCTTGTGTTCTTGTCATGGTTCTTGGAGAATTTTGGTAAACTATTGGTTGATCAATTGAAGAAATCTCTCTCTCTCTCTCTCTCTTTCAGTATTTTGGTAAAATCTTTTCCTTTGCATACTCTCTTGGATTCTTTCCTTCTCATTTTCATTATTTTCTTTATAAATCTAAAACTAAATTGAGCTATTCTCCACAAATGCAAGATTCTCCTAGCTTTGATAGGATGATTAAAAATGCCCTCTATATTGAGGAAGTCATGGTAAAAAATGGGGAGATCACCCTTCAAAATGAAAGCAAAGGCAGTAGATCCAACTCCAAGCCTAAATGGTGGAAACAAAACAAGAATGTTATCAATGACAGAGTAGTTGATGCCTCTAACATTAATTCTAAACCTGGAGCATTCAATCTAACCAATGGCATGCAAGCAAGCAAAGAGGCTAAAATAACACCTCCCATTCCCAAAGCGAACAATGATAATGACAAGGGATGAACATGGACTTCAAAACCCTAAAGAACATTCACACCTTTGGGAGAACCTCTTGAGACTATCTTAAAGACATTGGTGGATAAAAAAGTTCTTACAATTCCTGATTCTAAACCGTGGGAACCAATGGTCAAACCTAGGTGGTGGGATGATAACTCCTATTATATCTTCCATAAAAATAAGGGACATAAGACTAATAATTGTCTCAAACTAAAACATGTCATCCAAGACCTCATCAAAGGAGGTAAGATCAAGGTGGATGGACACACTATGAATGAAGATCACACAACATGTAATAAACCATTTCCTAATTACAATCAAGGGGAAACATCTAAAGGGAAAGGTAATGAGATAAACTACACCTATTCCAAGAGTGACAATGTGATCAATATGCTTGATATTAAAATTGAATCCATCAACATGATCACAATTAAAGGTGCTTCATCCTCCTCAAATGTTGTAACCCAGAGCCAAGCATAGGTTACAATCAAGGGACCTCAAAAACTGACACCAACATCAACATCCAAGGTTCCTATTGTCACTATTCCTAAACTAGCAGCAAAACATGTGGTCACTATTCCTAAACCAGCAGAAAAACATGTGGTCACTATCCTTGGAGAAAAATATGAATTGGTAGACCAATTACAATGAACCGCTACCAAAATTTCCATCTTTGAGTTGCTCAAGATATCCACGGTGCATAGAGAAATCCTAGAACAAGCTCTACATGCTGCTAATGTTCCAAAGGATATAGATATAGACAAGTTCTAAGCGATGGTCAATCATATCTCAGCACCGCATTACCTCTCCTTTTTTGAAGAGGATGAAAAATCATTGACCCATCCACACAATCAGCCCCTCCATATCAAATTCCTTATTCATAGATCCCATGTTAGACATGTATTGATAGATGGAGGCACCAAATTTAATATCTATACACTAGATTTAGTCAGGAGGCTAGCCCTCTCATAGAAAACAATTAACTCTAGAAATAAGATAACCATCAAAGCTTATGATGAGGAAGAAAGATCCTCCAAAGGTATTATTTGTCTACCCATTAGATTTGGGCCAACTGAAAGGGATGTCATATGTCAAGTTCTAGATTTACCCCTGGTCTACAATATTCTACTTGGCAGGCCATGGATTCATGAGATGTAAGATGTACCATCCACTTATCACCAATGCATCAAGTTCCCACATAATGGGATAGAAGTGACGATTCATCTAGATGCCAACTAAACTTGCAACAATATCAAAGTAGGTAGCATGATCCCACACAACAAAGAGGCTATGGATGCAGTTGCTCCTGAGAATACCAAGGACATGGTTATGAAAGGTTTTAGCAAAACATTGAAATTTCAAGAAATAGGTATGGGAGAGTACAAGATGGACCTAACTCCTTCACTGACAGAACTTCTAGTATCACTGAGATCCTATTGAAAACCATCACCAACATTCACACCTCTAGCACTCAAAGAGATAAAAGTACACAAGGCATCTGGCATGATAAAGGCATCCACATCTTCTTTAGATCACACAAAAGAATAGGCAGTCTTGGACTAGCTTTACAAAGGAGAACCAGTGGACTCTGAGGTCAAACATGTGAAGATATCCCCAGAATAGTATGGAAAGGGATATGATTTCCTCAAAAAAATGGGTTACAAAGGAAAAGGACCTGTGAATGACATAGGATGAGGGATCATTGAACCCATACCCATGGAGTTCTACCTCAATAGAGATAAAATAGGATTGGG
The DNA here is from genome assembly GCA_018584345.1 of Thuja plicata. Lineage (NCBI taxonomy): Eukaryota > Viridiplantae > Streptophyta > Pinopsida > Cupressales > Cupressaceae > Thuja > Thuja plicata. The sequence goes on from MU224825.1 coordinate 525,939, forward strand.
ATTTAGCACTCAATCCAACAAACCTAATTCAAAATAGAGTCCACCTCTGAAATAGGGAGTGATAAAATAGATGAGATAATATCAGAACCATGGCCTTATGAGAGATTACTACATATTGGTATAGAGAATCCTGAATATCAAGGAGAATGCTATGTACCTAGTTTTGAGGTGCCATAGGATCTTCACACTCCTTTACTAGAATAACCACCCATTTAGGAGGTAGGAGACACCATAGCAACAATCACTCAAGAGGAACCCCAGCCACAAAATTTACATCCCAATTGGGGGCAATTAGTCACAATTACACATTTCCTCAATTTATCTCACTTTGATCTACAAGTAGCTAACTAAGTCCATCAAATAAACATTGCTAAATATTTAAATAGATCTGATGATGATGTCATAGACTCTCATGACTATGAATGGGATCGACTATCTATTGACTCTAAAGAAATTGGGATAGATATGATTCACATGTTTGCAGCTTCCTTAGCTCCTAGTAAAAGACCTAACACTCCTTTCAATGATACTGATCCTCCCAAAGTAGAAGAAGAGTTCCTTCCACCAATCATTGATGGGGACACTAGTGAATTCATAACTCTAGAAGAATTCCATAGGCTACAAGCAAGAAGCCTCCTTTTACAAAGGGATGATGATGAGATATCTACTAACGAGTCGCTAGAGTTCAATCCATATATAACTGACAATGACCCTTTTAACAATGATCTTACTCTTATTGATCTAAACCTTGAAGATATTAAATTAATAGATCATGTCATGTCGGTTAACAGTTGTGATGCTAATGTGATGCTGTCCTTCCCAGAATTTGACTCCCTAAAATTGGTACTTCCATACCTAATTGATTGGACTGAAACAGATCCTATGCCTATCCTTGACTTTTCTAATGACTACTCCCTAGCTTGTTACCTTAATTCTTGTGAACCTAACACTTCTTCCACCAATGCAAAGAGCGAGAACATGTCATAGGAGGATATCAAGTTTCTTAGTCACAAACTGAAAAATAAAAAGAAAAAGTGGACATATGGTGAAAACCACTCTGTGGCAGTATCAGCTCCCAAAATAGTAAAGAAAAAAGACATATCCAATGGTGAAAACCTCTTAGAGACACCAAAGGATGAGACTCTTGATATCCTCCCTAAGCACTTTCAGGAAAGATCTTCAGTATTGATTGAACCAACACAGCCAATAAACTTGGGCACTGTTGAAGATCCTCAGATAGTTCATCTTGCATAATCTTTATCAGAAGAAGAGAAGGTACAGTTCATAGAGTTCCTGAAGGAGAAAAAGATCAACTTTGCCTGGTCCTACACTGATATGCTAGGGCTAGATCCCAATCTCATTATGCACCACTTATCTATAGCTCCTGGGATCAAGCCCGTAAAACAAAAACTTAGAAAAATGTGTCCTCATGTTGCATTACTGGTGAAAGCATAATTAGAAAAATTGTTGAATGCTACATTTATTTGAGTCATTGCCTATGTAGCATGGATCTCCAACATGGTCCCCATTTCAAAATCTGATAAATCTATTAGGATCTGTATGGACTTCAGAGACCTCAAAAAAGCATGTCCAAAGGATGACTTCCCTCTACCAAATATTGACATGATCATAGACCTTACAGCTGTCTTTTAGATGTATTCATTAATGGATGGATTCTCAGGTTATAATCAAATCAAGATCCCCCCTGAGGATCAAGAGAAAACTACATTCACATGTGCATGAGGCACATTTTTCTAGAATGTCATGCCATTTGGGCTCAAGAATGTCGGTGCAACATATCAAAGAGCTAAGAAAACAATATTCCATGACATGATGCACAAAAAAATGGAGGACTATGTCGATGACACATTGGCTAAATCCAAAGAATGAGGTACTCACATTGCTAACCTAAGAAAGATATTGGATCAAATGGAATAGTTCCAACTCAGGCTTAATCTGAAGAAATGTGCCTTTGGAGTCTAATCAGGCAAGCTCCTTGAATTCATAGTATCAGTAAAGGGAATTGAGGTCGATCATGCAAAAGTAAAAGATATTCTAAGAGATGACTCCTCCACATAATATCAGTCAAATGAGGATGTTACAAGGGAGACTCTAGTCTATCAGGAGATTCATGTCCCAACTTACAGATAAGGCACAACCCTTTACTAAGCTACTACATAAAGGGGTGACATTCAAATGGGATGAACACTATGAAGCAAAATTTAGAGAATTGAAGGCATATCTAGCTACCCCACCTATTCTTACGGTGCCTATTCATGGAAAACCTTTGCTCTTATACATTTCAGCAATGGCTACATCCCTAGGAGTATTATTGGTGCAAGAAGATAACACAAAGAAAGAAAGAGCTATCTACTACATTAGTAGAACTCTAGTTACTTATGAGCTCAATTATAGCATTATTGAGAAAGCATGCTTAGCAGTCATCTTAGCATCACAAAAATTAAGACACTACATGCTCTCTCATATAGTAAAGCTTATTGCTAAGATAGATCCTCTAAAGTATCTTTTGAGCAGAACAACATTAACAGGACATTTGGAAAAATGGGTCCTAATTCTAAGTGAGTTTGATATTGAATATGTAGAACAGAGAGCTATCAAAGGATAGGTACTTGTAGATCAATTGGCTAATTTACCACTCCAGGATGATGAGCCTTTACTAATTGAATTTCCTGATGAAACAATCATGCATCTCACTGAACATCCATGGAAGATGTACTTTGATGGTTCATTTACTCAACAAGGATCTGGAGCAGGGGTTCTCTTCATAAATCCACAAGGATACAAGATTCCAAAATCTTACAAATTCATGTTTCCATGCACCAACAATATCTCAAAATATGAAGCATTGATCAATGGCCTCAAGCTAGCCATAGAGTGGAAGATCATTGAGTTACACGCGTATGGTGACTCCCAACTAATTATCAATCAAGTCAATGGGGAGTATCAAACAAAAGATGAAAATTTAATGCCCTACAAGAAACTAGTTGATGATCTGAAGAAGTAATTTGTCTTCGTCACCTTCCAGTAGATACCAAGATCAGAGAACAAGGCTGTAGATGCTATGGCTACCTTGGCATCCATGTTACAGCTGGAGGAGCATCAATTTTGCTATGACTTCTTGGTGGAAGAAAAATCCTATCCTGCCTTTGATACCCCTGAATACCAAGTAATATGTACCTTGACTACCCTAGATCAATCTCGGTATGCCAGTATCATTGCTTACATTTCAGACCAAACCATTCCTGCCAATCTATCTAGAAACAAGAAAAGATCCCTAATTAGGACATCATCGCATTACATCCTCATAACTAACAACCTATATTGATGTAGTCTTGATGGTACACTTCTTTGGTGTTTAGAACTAGAAGACTCTGATATAGCATTAAAAGGTGTCCACGAAGGTGTATGTGGATCACACTCAAATGGCTTTTCATTAGCTAAAAAACTACTCAGAGTAGGCTATTATTGGCCTACCATGGAGAAAGATGCTATTCAATTTTCAAAAGCATGTCTTAAATTCAAAACACATGGAAACCTCATCCATGCTCCTGCCAGCAAACTGATACCTTTATAACACATTAGCCATTTCAACAATGGGCCTTTGACTTGGTTGGAAAAATATATCCCAACTCTTCAAATGGACACAAGTTCATCATTACATCCACTGAGTATTTCACAAAGTGGGTCGAGGCCGTGCTACTAATCAAAGCCACTGGAAAACAGGTGGCTATGTTCATTCTAAACTACATTATTTGTAGATATGGGATACCCTCTTCAATTGTGACAGATAATGGGGGCCAATGTAAAAATCAAGACATTGATGACCTCTGTGAATAGTTCCATATCACTCAACATTGTTCCTCAATCTATTATCCTCAAGGTAATGGACAGGCTGAGGCATCAAACAAAAACATTCTCAAAATTCTACATAGAACTGTAAGCAAGTCTGGCATCTACAACTGAATCTAACACTATGGGCCTACAAGATAAGCATCAGAACACCAACTAGAGCCATGCCATTTGCTCTAGTCTATGGCACTGAAGCAATATTACCTATTGAGGTTGAAATCCCATCTTTGCAGATATCTTTACAAGGACTGGTTACTGATGAACAATACCGCATAGATAGGGTGAATTCTCTAGACCTACTAGATGAGCACAGACAACAGGCATTCGATCACCTCAAAGTGTACCAAGAAAGAATGTCCAAAGGTTATAAAAATAAGGTCAAACCACACAAATTTGAGGTGGGAGACCTTGTCCTAAAAGAGAATCCTAAGAACCAGCCTAACAGAGAGTAGAAAGGAAAGTTTGAACCTAATTGGCTGGGACCTTATGTGATCACTGCTACTTTTGGGACTAGAGCTTATCAATTGGCTACACCTGAGGGAGACGTTCTTCTAGATCCTATCAACACTCTACATTTGAAGTGGTTCTATGCTTAATTTTTGGCTAGTAGAGCCTGTATAATAAATAGTTCTTGCAAAATACCAAAAACATTCAGAAAATTGATCCTAAAGAAATCCAAAAATAGTGGAAAAAGTCCTACAAAATGGGTATCCTTGGTGAAAACCTGGTAAATAGGTTCCTTGATACTGCAAAAACATTCAAAAAATAAAAAATAGCAAAAAAATTGAAAAAAGAGAAAAGTGCCTTAATGAGCACCTGGTAAAGCAGGCATCTTGGTAGCAAAAAGAAAGAGAAAAAATCTTGCTAAGTGGTGAAAACCTGGCAATCAGGCGTCACTTGTGTTCTGCGGTCCATCTATCAATGCACTACTGATACTAGGCCTTCATAATTTTGCCTATGCTCATACGCTGACTTCATTTTCCTACATGAATATCTTATCCTCACTTGGGATTTGTCTATCTTTACGTCCTAGGAATAAGTCACTCTGCACTGGGGGCATCTTGGTTGGTATAATTAGTTGCGGTTCCTAGGTTGCTCGAGGATGGTTTACTTCACAAACACGATGTTACTCAATACCTGCAAAATAAGGTCACTTTCCAAAAACAAGGGTATCTTTTCATAACATGGGATATGACATTCAAAAAATTCCTACAAAGCTATATTGGATCGCAAACATGAATGAATTATCCTATCAATGCACAGACATGGAACACCATATTGCTTATATTCTAATTTTTTGATTTATGGATCTTTACTGTGTTTGACATATGGATGAACAAAGTACTAATTAACACATAGTTTGCTCATGGTTTGATTATGGTTCTTTTATATCCTAATGATGTTTTCCACTAAGGGCATCTAAGTAATCATAAATTTTATCTGATTGATTCTCAATTGATGATTTGTTATGTCTTCTTAGTTACTCAATGACGTCTGCACAAAGACAAAGAGTCGCGAGGATTGGGGGCATAAGGTTTTCTTATTTTTTGTGTATGGTGATTGTTTCATATGATCCTATAAATTTCACCTAACTTGGATGTTTATGGTAAGATCTACTACTATGGGTAGATAGCCGCATATATCTCGATCTTTGTTATGTGTAAACTACGGTGAGTTTGACAAAATTTCCTTGTCTATTTTCTGATCCAGATTATCACTAAGGTATACAAATCATAATGTACCCAAGGATATGAATTTTCAAGGTCATTGTGGGTTCAATATCTTACCTTAATCAGAATCTGGTATATTAAAAGGAAGGTGACTGTTTTGTTATCCTGGATTCTATGCCTTTATGCTTAAAGTCTATTTCAAACATTTCAATAAAACATAGTACTCATATTATCATAATATCAGTGGGTATTAGTGATGGTTGTACTATCAGGTATCCATTTCAAAAAGTGCCCAATGATGATAAAAATATTGCAATATTTTCTAAATCAGTGACAAGTCTTAAGAGTGTTCATATAGCTGCATTTAAAGATTGCCTGATGCATTTATAACAGTAATAACAACATAAGGAAATTTAAGCTCAAAAATGGTTTCTATCTTCTTCTGAATCATCAAGTTAATTACATCATCTCTATTACTGCTATCAAATATTGTTGCACATCCATAGCATACATTTTGCATTCATTTGAAACTAGAAAATACAAAAATAAAGCATCCATGAATTGCATTTTTACTTTTACATCCTACGTGCATCCATACATCTATTTTGCATAACTGGAAAAATAAAAGAAAAATACATTTTGCATTTTCACATAGGTATCATTTATAAAATATTTATATCACTAATAACACATCACATAAAAATCATAAAATGATGTTATCATCTACAAAATTAACTCATCAAGAGATCAAGATATCATCACATGTGCAAAAGATACATTTACCATGTCTATGGAAAGCAAAACAGATATATTTACCACATGAAACATGTCAGAATCTAGAAACTACATCAAATATATAAACATGGTACAAATCAAAGCATAAAGTGTATCAGAAAGTATAAAGTGTATCAGTGAGCATAAAGAGTATCAGTACACCAAAAATGAATCAGATATATGTACAAATGAATGTGATATACAAAAAAAGGGGGATCTCAGTAAGATCTAGATATACATATATAATCTCAAAAATGTACATGTCATACAAAATAGTATAAGAATCAACTCTAGCCCGCCCTCTCTCCCTGGTCAGGAGGAGGAGGAGGAGGTAGCATGAAAGGAGTTGCTGGAGGCGGCATGGCCCCCTCTGACTACTAAGCAACATTAGAAAAGGACGGTGCTCTCTGGCCCTCAGGAACTGCTGCATGATACAAGGCATAATAATATGTCACCCTCTATCCCTGATGGAATACTATCTAGGCTTGGGCATCTCTCTTCACTCTAAGAATCTCCACCTAGGCATCCCTCTTAGCTCTTAGCCACTCAAGCTATCTGTCCCTGTTCACTAAAAGAGAACAGTAGTCACCCTAGCCTCCAATGCTGTGATCTGGGCTCAGAGATGCTCCCTCTCCTACTCACATCTAGATAAAGGGTTCCCATCTCTACCAAGATACTGCTCCTAAGCTCTCTGTCTTTGATATCTCTACTGCTATGTAGTAAGTAATGGGCCAGTGTCTCTCTGTGGGGCCATGAATTTGAACCTCTACTATCTATCCTGCCCACTGCCACTTGGACCACCTATATCAACTGCCTCTCCATTACCACCCCTGTCATCACCATCATGCCTATCATCTGAAGGGGGGCACATTCCATCTCTACCACCATCTCTACCACCATCACAGCCCCCATGTCTCCCTAGAGCCCTATCTCTACCTCCTCTACCCCTGACGGGTTGGTCATCAGGCTTGTAATCCAGTGGCTCCTCTATACAAGGAATGATCTCCTCAGGCACTGTAAATCATGGAAAAGGATACTGGAGCATCTCTGCAGCATACCCATTTGAAACTCTTGCATCCTCAACATCTAGGCGAAGGTCCCAGTCTATATCCACCATGTCTCAGATCTCCTGTGATGCAGTCTCATAAGTCAGCTGTGCACCCCAATCAGGTGCCCCATCACAGATACAAGCATACACTGCAACATCCTCTGTACGGCCCTTTTGCCACCCATACTGCCTCAAAACTCTAGTGATGAGAAAGCACTCTATAATGTATCTAGTACGACTAATCAAATATCTACTCTGGCACAAAAATGGAACCTATCGGGCATCAAAAGTCCACACCTCATACTCTAGGTATGGTCACCATATGACCTCTGTCATATCATTGAATAATCAACGCCAATACTCAACCTTGCCCAGATGGGGCTGCTATAGGAGGCCTACATACATATACACATAGGGATACTTAGGTGCCCTCTTCCTATCAACAATCGACCGTGTCACAGGGATGTGCTCCCAGGCCCAAATCTGCAGAATAAGGATCCCCACAGTCATACTGCGGGTGTGGTGATATATGATCTCATGGAGCTCTCTATATATATGGGCTAGTATATAGCTCCCCCAGGAAAAAAATTAGTGGTGGATGATAATCTACTCCACCATGCTCACCCAGCCCACCAAGAATCCATGCTAACCTCTATCCAGCATGAGGATGCCACCTACCAAGCTTGCTAAGTACACAGCTAAATGATCATAGTGATCGACCATATAATCTCATGACAAGTATCTCCTGTCTATGGTGTCATCCTGGAAGAATCTACACACCATACTGATCACCACGCTAGCTCTAGACTCAAAAAATACCTCATGTCCAACCATGGGTACGCAGAGTATCCTCTAGAAATCCTTTGGAGTCATAGTAATCTCTCCAGTGGGAAGGTGGAAGGTGTTGTGCTCAGAATGCCACATCTCGGCAAGGGTAGTCAACAACCCTTGGTTCACCTTGATCTCAGGTAAACTTATTAGTGACCACAATCCACATCGGATCATGGTGGTCTGCTCATCATCTGACAGTCGGCTAGACAATGCAAGAACCTATGCAGGATAAGTTCCGTGAAAGGCGATTACCTCAAACTAGGTCTGATTTTGGACACAACAGTAAAAAATTAGAAAATATCTACAACAAGGGGCAGAATCCTACTCTGCTAAGTCATTCCAAGTTCATAGGATGCAAACAGATCAAAGAAAATTAAAAATCTAAGTCTTCTACCAGATGCAATCCTGGAAATATAGGATGCAATTACATATACGGAATGTGATCCTAGAAAAATAGGATGCCATCCTTAATGTGGGGTACGATCCCAAGTAAATAGGATGCGATCCCCTGATGGATTATCACTCAAAACAAGGCAAAACCTAAGGTACTAGATGCGATTTGAGAAAACCTATATGTGACACAAAAATTTGGAAAAATTGGTTACGACCTGGGAAAAATCGGATGTGATCCAGAATCCTGGATGTGATCCTAACTTTACATGGCTCTAAAATTCATAAAAATGCATGAAATTCTAAAATGCAAAATTCACAGGGTAGTTTATTGAGCACTTACCGACGATGGGTAGTCAACTGGTCGTTGGTGTCGGTGGCTCATCTCGAATCTGTGCTTCCTCATAGGGACTACCATCTTTTCTACAGAGCTCTTTGAATTTCTATGGAGGAATGTGAAAATCAATAGTAAAATGGTAATTTTGGAGGCTTGTATGGGTCTTTTGAGACATTTAGGGTTTCCAAAACTCCTCCCAGACAACTCCTAGTTCATTTTTATTCCCTTTTTACTCAATCGAGAACCAAATCAAAGGTGTTTGTGATATTTTCAGCAGTACAGTGTCAATTTTGTGACAGTTTCAAAACTTATGGGTTTGTTTCATTTATTCACCACATTGGTAAATACTACACATTTTATCATACATCTTGGTTTAAACATCATTTTATCAGCCTTATCACTCTTATTTTCACATAATTAACTTGATAATCGTGTGTTTATTTTTAAAACACACCGTCTTCTACTCCACTCTTTCTTGTCCACTCGCTTCCTGCAAGTGTTCTAATCTTTTCAACAGAGGGATTTATTTATTTTTCTTTAATTTCATTCCCAAGGGGGCATGATCACACTATCATCAATTAAATTTTTGCTCAAAATAGTCTCAAAATGATTTCATTATCAAACAAACTAGGGGCATAACAGTTTCCTTGACTAAGTCAGAACTGTTGGATAGAAAGCTTTGGTTCTCATGAGCTTGATATCTTGTGTTTCCTCATTTTAAAATTTTTTTTTTAAAGCTCCTGGTAGCTTCATACTAGCTTTTTGAACAACAACCAAGTTTAGAATCAATATTATCAATCTTTGGATGACAACCAAGTTTAGAATTGGTATCTTTAAAATATTTTATTGATCTTTGGATGACAACCAAGTTCAAAATCAATTCTATCAGTTTGGTTCGATCAAGTGTGAGACTGATCTCATCAACATTTCATTTGACAACCAAGAATGGAATTCTCAATCTTTCTGAAGTCAAAATCAAAAACTTTTTTTGAATCAATGCGCTACTCGCACATCAATTCAAAGAGGGGCAAATGTAACCACCTAAATTTGGT
>MU224825.1:563814-596676 GCA_018584345.1 Thuja plicata
GTAAAACCTGCCTGAGTATTTGTGGAGCTCAAAAATGAAGAAGGACCTTATCTAGTCCTTAGCAATTAGGCTTTTCTTGTCTCTGAATCAGGAGTAGAAGGTACAAGGTTCACATAGACATTTCAAGAATCGTGGTTCATACAAGAAAAATCCCTAACACACCATAACAACCCAACAACCCAAATTTACACCTCAAAACTACACCATACCACTACTACACCTCACTACTCTACGGAACCCCTACATGCTGGTCTTACATGTCCCCAACAATGCCAACTTCCCTAAAGTTGCACTTTGATGAGCCATAACAACCTCTGCTACACCATGTCCATCACTACCTTATGGCCTTGCAATGAATTTCCACATCTTGACTACCAAAGCCAAGTTCCAATGCTGAAACCAAATCCAACACTATCAATACCAACTCACCACAAGCTACATATATGTTTGACTATCTTTTCACTCTGATGCCAACTTGCCACAAGTTGAGTATCAACTCAAGAAAATTTATGGTCTGATACCAAATGTCACAGGGCTAGATTTATCTCATGCCCAGGATGATCCTCTCCCTAATAATTCTAACCTCATGCGATACTAACAAGCCTTACTCATGACTCCCATTGTAGATGAGTCCATTTCTTGCTCCCATAAAATGCCTTACCCCAAAAATTAAGTTCCCACCACTTGACTGCATAAACATACACCCTGTGGAATATAAGTGCATGCCAAACCTCCTTGGCTTTGCTTCCTTTGCTACTCCACACATGAATCCTTGAGCCCAATGATCTACTCCTGTCCAACCCCATAAAACCCCTCTTAAACTAGCCACCATATTATTTCGACTATGGAATCCCCCATAAGACCCAAGCTACTAATATTAGCCTTTATGATCTCAACTCCTTGAGTTCTCTTAATCACCACAACACCACTTTGAATGCCCCAGAACCACCATAGCTCCACCTTGCTCAACTATGCATGCCCCTTGGACTATACACTGTACTGCCTGAGTACATTGGGACTCCCTAAGTCTTCCTTGTTGAACACTACATCCCACATGAGTGACTTGGACCCCTGAGTCCTCTTGCTCATTACGCATACTACCAAAGCATACTTGGCAGTACCAAAGCACCTCCGAACACATTGAGTCCTCTTGTCCTTCCTTACATGCTACCAAAGCATGCACAGTACTACCAAAGCACTGGTGGGCCCATTTTGGGCTCCCCAGTCCACCATAGGCCTTGAAGCACCAATCTTTTCCTCATGGGACATCTAACCACCATAGCTAGCTTTGAATCAAAACACTAAGCACTGACTACCTCAACCCCCAGTCTCTATCTACATTACATTGTTGGCAAACCTTGTTACTCATGTATCCATTTCATTCAAACCAACTCATGCACACATGTAATCTTATCTCCATGGATTCCCTATGTAATGCATACCTCCTTGAGCTCCATGCCCTTGCTCCATGATCCATCCCAATCCCTTGGTCACTGTACTCACTTTCCAACTCAATTGTACCACCATACCAGCTTGCCTATGAACCATATCACCATTTTAGTCATGCACCACAACACCTTTGATCATGCTTATGAATATGCCTCATGGATTGGCTCATCTTGAGAACTCCTTTGGAACACTATATCCCATTTTCCATCCTAGACCCTGCTTGTAGGCCCTTGAGATATTGAATCTCAATGCAAATCCAACCTTCTAGGTAATCTAGATGTGCACCCAGTGCAACACCCCTTAGATCCACCATTTATGGATATTTGGCTCCTCATCACTCACTCACATCACCTTCCCATCAAAAGCTCCAACTCTCCTACTTGGACAACCCATTATGCAATTGCCTCACACCTCAGGACTAGGTACTCTACTTCTCCAGCTTTTGGGTTATGGACAACTCCCCTAGAGTCATCCCCAACATTGGATTAGTTACTCCACTTCATTGATATAGGGACCATGAGTATGCATCCACCAATAAACCTCACCACCTTGTGATAAGACGAGGCTACTCCATTTCACCTCTATCCATAAGTCACCTCAAGTCTTATCACAAGAAAGGAGGGAAGGACTACTTTGCTTCATCCATCTTAAGGAAGGTTGGCCACCCTAGCCTCCCTTGATGCACTTCAACACTTACCCTCCACGGTTACACCTCAGATCCACACCGTGTGAGATCCTACACCATAACTGAGAGTGAGTTTCTAACACTCCGTAGTCCCATGTTTACACCTTAGATCCATCCATGACAATATCTTACACCACAACTATGAGTGCCCAACACACCATACAACCTCATCCTTTCAGACTTCCAACTTGTGAATTTTTATCCCCTTACAACTTATATAGGATAGGTGTTGTTCGTGAAATCTCTCCCATGGCCCTCTACTAGAATCAGTGCTTGTATGCCGATGGATGCGTATGTCAGATTTTAAATCAAACTACTAGCACTAATTCTATTAGAGGGGCATAAAGCTTTGTGAATGCTATGTGGCTGACCCCCCATAACATTTGTGCTTCTTTTTTCATGCCGTGAACTCTATCCAAATGACCCACTTGCTATGCATTGGCTCTTTCTTGAATTGGAATACAATGTTTAATACAAATCGGGATCAATGAAATGTGGTCAACATTTGTCGTCATCACAAAACTGGTGTTTTTGAGAATGGAGTAGATGTATAATAAGTGGGTCGCTTGGATAGACACAAAGTCTTGCCTATCCCTATATGATGTGATGTTACCATCAAAATGCAAGACAATAGTTTGCTGGTAGCTAGAACTTAAAGCACATCATTTAGCCCATTGCTAAATGAAGCTTAGCTCAGATCATAAAATATCTTGACACATAGTCTTGCATGTCCTTATATGATGCAATGTTACCATTGAAATGCAAGATGATAGATTTCTAGTAGCCCAAACCTAAATCACATCATTTTTCTCGTTGTCAAAGGAAGCTTAGCTCAGATTGGATAAGGGATTGACACACAATTGATATGCATTGGTTCATGATCGACATGGAATTGTATTTTGTGCTTGGATGGATCTCCAAAGTGGGTGTAGCAATAGTAGTTGTCCTAGAATAAAAACTTTTTGGGATCATGAGGCCTTCATATAGATTTTGGGCTCATGCTTTTGTTGGCTTAGAGTGTTTGTGAAAAGTGGCATGTTGATTGTTAGAGAAAATCAACCGAGTTGTCCCAAAATGAAAACAGGTTTGAATCAAGAGCCTTCGTATAGCACTTGGGCTCATGCTTTTGTTTACTTAGTGTGTCTATGAAATTCTTCCATCAATTTTACCTTGTGTTGACCAGTAACTATGCATAGACAAAGTCACTACGCATTGGCTGCTAACTCTATGTTGAAACCAAGTTGCCTTACATTGGCTCTTTTTGTATATTGTCAAAGTTCTTTATCATGAAAAAACACATATGTGCATGGGAACGTGTAGCCTACCTTGTATATCTTTTGGGTTTTAATGTATAAATTTGAACATTGGGGGTTGGAGTGGGTTGTTATTCTATAAATTTGAACACTGGGGGTTGGAGTAGGTTATTTTGTACAAATTTGAACATTAGAGGTTGGAGCTTTGTTGTCGTCTATTCTACAAGATTTTGATCCTCAGACAAATAACTTATATAGGAGAGGTGTTGTCCATAGAATCTCTCCCATGACCCTCTACTAGAATTAGTGATTGTATGTAGACGAATGCATATGTATGATTTCAAATCAAACTAATAGCATTGATTCTATTAGAGGGGCATGAAGCTTCACAAATGCTATGCAGCCGCCCCATAGCATTTGTGCTTCTTTTTTCCTACTGTGAACTCTATCCAAATGACCAACTCGCTATGTGTTGACTCTTTCTCGAATCAGAATGTAGTGTTCAATACATGTAGCGATCAACAAAATGTGGTTGACATTGGTCATTGTCACAAAACTAGTGTTTTTGGGAATGGAGCCGATGTATAGTAAGTTGGTCACTTAGATAGACATAAAGTCCTACTTGTCCCTATATTATGTGATGTTACCATCAAAATGCAAGATGATAGTTTTCTGGTAGCCAAAAATTAAAGCACAACATTTTGATTGTTGATGAAGGAATCTTAGCTCAGATCAGGAAAGAGCTTTACACACAGTCCCGCCTGTCCCTATATGATGTGATGTTACTGTTGAAATGCAAGATGATAGATTACTAGTAGCCAAAACTTAAAGCACATTGTTTTTCTCATTGTCGAAGGATGCTTAGCTCGGATCAAAAAAGGGCTTGACAAAAAATTGCTATGCATTGGTTCATGATCGACATTGAATTGGATTTTGTGCTTGGATGGATCTTCAAATTTGGCGCGACACTAGAATTTGTCCCAAAATGTAAACTTATCAGGATTACGAGGCCTTCATATAGCTTTTGGGCTCATAATTTTGTTGGCTTAGAGTGTTTGCATAAAGTGGCATGCTGATTGTTAGAGAAAATTGACTGAGTTGTTCCAAAATGAAAATGGGTTTGAATCAGGAGCCTTCGTATAGAACTTGGGCTCATGCTTTTGTTGGCGCAGTATGTTTGGGAAATGCTTCCATCACTTGTCCCTTGTGCTGATTGGTAACTCTATGCAAAGATAAAGTCACTACACATTGGCCTCTAACTCTATGTTGAAACCAAGTCGCCTTACGTTAGCTCTTTCTACATATCTTCAAAGTTCTTTTTCATTCAAAATCACATATGTGCATGGGAACATGTAGCCTGCCTTGTATAGTTTTTCAGTTTTTTTGTAAAAATTTGAACATTGGGGGTTGGAGCGGGTTGTTTTGTAAAAATTTGAAAATTGGGGGTTGGAGCGGGTTGCTTTGTACAAATTTGAATATTGGGGGTTGGAGATTTGTCATCGTCTATTCTACAATAGTCTGATCCTTAGAAAAAAAAATTATATAGGAGTGGTGTTGTCCGCGGAATCTCTCCCATGGCCCTCTACTAGAACCATTGCTTATATGTGGACAGATGCATATGTCAGATTTCAAATCAAACTACTAGCACTGATTCTATTAAAGGGGCATGAAGCTTCATGAAAGCTATGCAGCTGGCCCCCCATAGAATTTGTGTTTCTTTTTTTGAGCCACAAACTCTATCCAAATGACCCACTTTCTTTGTGTTGGCTCTTTCTCAAATCAGAATTCAGTGTTCATTACATGTAGGGATCAACACAATATGGTCGGTGTTGGTCATCATTGTTGGAAACATTGAGAGGGGGGGGTGAATCAGTGTTTGTCTATTTATTATATTTCAACAACTTTAAACATAAACCAAATATATATCAATT
Organism: Thuja plicata; assembly: GCA_018584345.1. Lineage (NCBI taxonomy): Eukaryota > Viridiplantae > Streptophyta > Pinopsida > Cupressales > Cupressaceae > Thuja > Thuja plicata. Next base: position 569,133 of record MU224825.1, read on the forward strand.
GAAGCTTAATTCAAGAACACATAACAAATGATATGATTACGGGGAAACCTTGATCAGAGGAAAACCCCGATGGGAATTAGTACCCACAAATATTTCACTAGTATAATGAACTTGTTAAAGTTCCTTTTCCCTGTTAGGAGCAGTCTTTACAATGCAAGTAAAATGACCTGGTTAAGGGTTTGACCCTATTAGGAGTCTTTTACAAATAACCCTGTTAGGGGTGAGGACTCACTGTCTAAGAAGCTCACTTATCAGTAGGATGAAGGCTACAACCTCCTTAATAATAAATATACACTATATCCAAAAGTAAACTGTTGTATGTGACAAAATTATCTGATTAGTTTTGGTTATGAATTGATTCTCTTATACTCTTAAAGAGCTTTATCTCATTCTAAAATATTATACTATTCTTTTATTTCTCTGCTCTGCATATCTGACGACTCTTCTTAATAAAACTTTGCATATTATATATATGTCCATGCATGAATAGATGTGACTATAAACAAGACTTTAGTCAGCCTAAAAACAACATTCACAATGCTTCCAAACAAATTGGCTTAAGCATGTCTACAATAATGTTTAATACATGATTAAAAACTTATTACAATAGGCACTTATCCTTTACAAAACAAAAGATTACACGCTAATCAAAAAGTTGAAGTCAGCTTCATACTCTATTTTTTGGACTGCTAGTGTACTTATGCTTTCTGCAACTTATCCGTACTGACATTTCATACCATGTGTGTATAGGGTAAGTACAAAAACATATCATAGAGCTTATGTCTAAAGGTGCTTAGCCTGAATCAGTTGTACGTATGTGCGCTGGTGCTCTAATCATCTGTATATCTCTGTTCTATCTTGTCTTCTATACTTAGTCAATTTCCACTTCAAAGTTTTCTCTCAAAACTTTATATGACTTTGTTTCTATAATGAACACACAAAATAAGTCATATACTCCCTGGGATTCAACTTTCCAACAATCTCCCCCTTTGTTATTAATGAAAATAAAGGAATGTGGCCAAGTTACTCAAAATTGACTAACACCAAAAATTGTATATTATCTTCCTTTAACATATACTATATCATATTTATTTGCATATATATACACTACTCCCCATACATAATTTAATCCCCCTTTTACATTAATATAAAAGGTGTCAAAATTGTAAGTCTCTAGATACTTACTCCATGTGCACATCTGGATAAGATATTTGCAGATTCTTGATCTCTTGCTGCCAGAATGCCTTTAGTGCATCAATTGTTTGTAGATGTGTGTATAAGGAATATGTAAGATTTTACATCTTTTTCAGATCCATGCTAGGTCCTTGATCATAGGTAGCAATGGTTGCATCAATTTGTTTAATATTCTCATCCAGAACTGCTAAGGAGGGTGCAAGTGCATTTCTTAGTTGAGTCTGCCTGATCCTTATCTTACCGATCTCCATTTTAGCTTTTTCTATCTTGTCTATTTGAACTTAATAGATATCTTTGCAGATGTTTATGTCTTGGGATGATGTTTCAACTAATTTTCTTATGTTATCAACCAAGATATCTTCCTCTTCTATCTTTTTGATATGTTTAGAGGTGAGTTTGCCTCTTTTCATGCAATTTTTTATAACCTTTCTGCCTTTTGATGCCAACTCTTTCAACATTGTCTGACCAATCTTTAATGACTTTAAATCTAAGGAAAAATTACTTCTTATTTAATTCAATCTTTCCTTTTTATACTCATCTTCTACAATTCTAGTAGCTGAGTCTACTAAACTTGTAAAGTGTGCTTTGAAGCTTGTTAGGATGTTATCTACATCATCAACTGACTAAATTTTAGCCACTTTCTTGTCTGCAAGCACTAGGTCATTCAAAATTTTCACTGAATCCATAAAGAGAGGGTTTATCATAACTTGTTTCTATTTGGCTTTTTCCATGGCTAGGACACTGATCTTGATCAAGTCTTCTTCTCCCCATGCATCTAGACTTGCTGAGTCAGGAGTTAAACTTGACAACAATGAAGTTGATGGTTGAATAGATGGGGTGAATGTAGTATTCTGACTAGTATCCATACATTCAATTTTTACTGGGATCTCCATGACTGGTGTCTCATTAGTTTGATTATCTTCCTCTTTATTTAAATCTATTGAATCATTAGAGGGAACTTCATCTTTTTGTAAAGGTGTGTCATCAACGTATACCTCCTTTGTCTCTTCAGTGCTTACAAATGATTTTTCAAATTTGTCCATGTTGTTGTTAGAAGTGATCATGGATATCTTGACATCATCTATTACAATAGTTTCTTCTGAATATTTGGCTGTATCACAAGGTGATGTGATCTTGGGCATTGAAACCTATGGATTACTAGTTCTGTAACCTGTTTGAGAGGAACTGGAGTTGCCTTAGCTATAGGTGCCATTGATGGATACATATGTCTATCTAGAAATACCCACTCAAAAGCTTTCTTAGTCTCTTCACTAACCAAATCATACACTTTATTCATGATATGAAGTGTTCTAATTTTGGTTATGAGATGAGGTTTTACTAAGTCCAACAGTATATCTTTCTCATCATGCGAGCAAATAGGGAGAAGACTATCTATTAATGTTTCTTCTCTTATCCTCATATCCTCTTCAATTTCTTTCCTTTTTAATATGTCCCGTATGTTCCATACTTTGTCTGGTATGACTGTCTTGAGTTCCAATACTGACTTCTTGAACTTAATCATATGAGATATAATCATTTAATGAATTTCTGATTTGTCTATCTCTTGATACTTATCATAGACATTCTTGATAGATTCTAGTTTTCCTTCATTAATAATTCTATTCTTTAGAACTATTAGACTGGGCCTGAATCCTACCTTAAGAGGGGCTTGTGTGTTCTTTACCTTTCTCCTTGTGGTCCTTGAGGATGGATGACTTGTGGGAACTTTATTTTTCCTTCTAGTCAACTTGCTGGGTACAGAAGGTGGAGAAGATTCTATATTAATGGTAGTTGATGGTGTAGATGTACCTTCATCAAATTTCTTCTTCTTCTTAGGCATATCATCAGACTTTTTCATTTTCACTTCTGTCGGAGTTTTCTCAAGTTCTTTATCTATCTTAGCTTCCCTAGCTCTATCTACGTCTTCTTGTGTAACACCATGAACTTTTAGGATATTTGAAGTAATCCTTGATGCCTTCCTATTTTTGTCTATACCATACAAGAAAAAATCAACTTGATTTGTCTTTTCTCTTTAAGTACCCCAGCTAGGTTCATTGGGATCCTTGGGCGTAGATAGGAGGACTTGTGCATAACCTTCCAAAACATGTTCTTCAACTTCATATCTGAGAGGGTGAATCCATTTTATTCTAGGCTCAACTACCTCCATACAAGTACAGTTAGTCTCTACCATGAAGCATATGGTGTCTTTGTATTTCTCAACTATCTTCTTAGGTATCCTAAACCTCTTCTGCAATTTAATCCTAAAATTTTTGATATCCATGTCCATAGAATCCTTCACACTACTCTTTGAAGTAGCCTTTAGTAAAATTTGTGACATGGTAGGTTTACTTCTATCTAGGTAAAGATTTGCAAATTTACCAACAATGTGGAAGTACAAATAGATGATCAAAGAGCCAAACTTGAATATCTTTCTCTTGTCATGCTTAATAGCTTGAATGTTGTCAATCAATTGAGCGTGCAATATCTCACATAGATTATACTGATTATTGTCCTTCAACATTTTTACTACTACTAGGACAGTAGCTACAAATGCACTATTTAATCTTCTTGCGTGCTAATATTTGTAACCTAGTATCATGGTGACTAGTTTTATGTCATCTTCCTTAATGGGATCAATTGTCATACCGCGCCTATCACTTCTGGATAAACAAGCTTGTTCAACATGCTTTTTCACATCCTTACTAGTTGGAAGAACTGATCCTGTCTTAGGAAGTCCATTCATGTCATGAATTAGGTCTACAGTAATACAGACATAAACTTCACCAATCCAATAGAGGTCATCATGTATTCTGCTCAACAGGATTTTCACCCATTCTAGCTTGTAAAACTTGTGCACATTAGAGTACTCAAAGATAGGGTTATCAGTGAGATGCATGTATTCATCCTTGAATGAATAGTCTAGTTTCATCATTGAGGCCATGAGAGTAGCAATACTGTTATCTCCAACCATTTCCTTTTATAGTATATGTACGCGCAAATTCCTTCTACATGCATGAATCCTAGAGGAGTCTTAGAAAATTCTCCTTCTACATCATTTAGTATAGAATTGAAGGGATGCTTCTTAAACACAAATCTTTTCCTTTCAGCAATGTCAAAAATAATTGGAGTGACCATACTTACTTGTTACTTGGATAAATAGGGTTTCACGATAATTCAAAATGAAACGACTGCTAGGGTTCTGTTTCAACTTGCAATTGGTTCACCAACTGATCAAATAGATACCTTTGAATGTTTGATGGTTTAGTGCTCCTGTGATCTACAAATTTTATGAGTTCAGATGTAAACAATGAGAAAAATCAATCAATCCACCAATTTATATAAAGTTTTTCTGCATTTAATGTTGTACTTGCTTTCACTAAGACTTTCAAACTTTGTTTATAATGTAGTATAGACAATGCATGAATGCATACTACATTCTCTTGTTATCACTAACATGACTTCAAAGGCACATACTTAGAGATGAGTATACCATCCATGCAGGGGTTCAGAGCTAGAATAGATCCCCCTAAGACCATGAGGGTCAACTATCCAGAAGTAGAAGGTGCATCCACTAAGGAAGCATCTACTACCTTGTTCTCTTCATTATCCTTCTTTACTTAAACCCATATTTTATTTGAATCAGCTTTAGCTTGTACAAACTTAACTTCTCCTAATTCTTCAAATAGAGACTTTTTAGGATTTTCTTGTCTTTGTGTTCTTGACCTGTAAAACTTTGAGATGTGTCCAGCTTTTCCACATGAGTGACAGATGATATGAGGCCTAATTTTATTCTTCATTATGATGCATTGTTTAGCTGTGTGTCCATTGTAATTACATATTTGACATGTAATGTTCTACAAGTTTCTTTGAGGTTGATTAATATGATTGTATTGAGTCTTATTCCTTTGGTTCAGTTGTGACTGATTTCTTTTATTTGTCCTGCAATGAATAGCCCCATGACCAAAGTTATTATAGGAGTAACAAAAACCATTAAAAGGTATTACTTCTTTACAATATCTTGCCAAGTGTCCATGCTTGTTACAAGCATAACAAGTTTTGTTAACTTGCTTGAGTTCATCTTTAGGTGGTTCAGTTTTCACCTCTGTAATATTCTTTGCTTTAGTGGATGTCTCTTGTGATTTATTCCTTTCTTGTATTGAATTGATTTCAATTTAAGCTACACTGTATCCCATACCAATGGTATCACCTTTTAGCTTTTGTGCATAAAGATGTGATTGAATAATATTAGAACTTGTGTGTAGTTTATCAATCTTATCTTTTTCTCCTGATAATTTAGATTCTATCTTTTTTTTGATGTCTTCCAACTCTAATATTTTCATGTTAGCTTGCATGAGTTCTTCATCTAGCTTTTTACTTTCTTTGGTCTTCACTTCAATGGTTGTTAAGCTATTTGTAAGTTTTTCATTCAGATCTTCAATTTTGTCTTTTAAGGACATGTTCTCTTCATTCAGCTTCTTGACCATTTTTCCCAAATCATTGGTAGAGCAATCTTTCAGATCTTTCCTTAATTTCTTGATAAGAATTTTAGAGCCATCAACCCTTAGTTTTAGTTCTTCATTTTATTTTTCAGATCTATCTAGATATTCAAGGGTTGCTTCAAGATTCTTTTTTAGATGTTTTGCTTCTGTTGAATCCATGATCTCCTCAAGTGGTTAAACTTTGTTTCAGAGGACCATAGCTCTGATACCAATTGTTGGAAACACTAAGAGGGGGGGGAATCAATGTTTGTCTATTTATTATATTTATGAAACTTTAAACATAAACCAAATATATATCAATTGAATCTTAATTCAAGAACACATAACACATGATATGATTAAGGGGAAACATTGATCAGAGGAAAACCCCAGTGGGAATTAGTACCCACAAATATTGCACTAGTATAATGAACCTGTTAAATTTCCTTTGCCCTGTTAGGAGCAGTCTTTACAATGCAAGTACAATGACTTGGTTAAGGGTCTAACCCTATTAGGAGTCTTTTACAAATAACCTTATTAGGGGTGAGGACTCACTTTCCAAGAAGCTCACTGCTTAGTAGGATGAAGGCTACAACCTCCTTGATAATAGATATACACTATATCCATAAGTGAGCTGTTGTATGTGATACAATTGTCTGATCGATTCTAGCTATGCGCTGATGCTCTTATAATCTTAAAGAGCTATTCTTTTATATCTCTACTCTACATATCTGATGACTCTTCTTAATAAACCTTTGCATGTTATATATATCCATGCTTGAATAGACACGACTATAAACAAGACCTTAGTTGGCCTAAAAACAAAATTCACAATGCTTCCAAACAAATTGGCTTAAGTGTGTCTATAATAATGTTTAATACATGATTACAAACTTATTACAATAGGTGCTTAGCCTTAAAAAAAAGATTACACGCTAATCAAAAAACTAAAGTCAGCTTCATACTCTATTTTCTAGACTGCTAGTGTACTTGTTCTTTCTGTAACTTATCCATACTGACATTCCATACCATGTGTGTATACGGTAAGCATAACAACATATCATAGAGCTTATGTCTGAAGGAACTTAGTCTAAATCATTTGTACACATGTACACTGGTGCTTTGATCGTCTATATATCTATGTTTTGTCTTGTCTTCTATACTTAGTCAATTTCCACTTCAAGTTTGCTATCAAAACTTCATATGACTTTGTTGCCATAATGACAACACAAAATAAGTCATATACTCCCTGGGAGTCAACTTGCCAACAATCATCACCCAATTTTTTGAGAATGGAGCTGTTGTATAGTAAGTAGGTCTCTCAGATAGACATAGAGCCCCAACTATCCCTATATGATGCAATGTTACCATAAAAATCCAAGATGATAGTTTGCTGGTAGCCATAATTTAAAGCACATTATTTTGCTTGTTGCTAAAGGAAACTTAGTTCGGATTAGAAAAGAGCTTGACACATAGTCCTTCCTATCCCTATATGATGTGTTGTTACCATCAAAATGCAAGATGATAGTTTTCTAGCAGGCCAAACCTAAAGCAAATCATTTTTCTCATTACCTAAGGAAAGCTTAGCTCAGATCAGAAAAGTGACATAAATTTTTTATGCATTGGTCTATGATGGACATGGAATTAGATTTTGTGCTTGGATGGATCTCCAAAGTAGGTGTGACACTAGAAGTCATCCAAAAATGAAAATTTGTCAGGATTGTGAGGCCTTTGTATAGCTTTTAGGCTCATGCTTTTGTTGGCTTAAAGTGTTTGCAAAAAGTGGCATGTTGATTGTTGGAGAAAATTGACTGAGTTGTCCCAAAATGAAAATGTGTTGGAATTGTAAGAATCCATATAGTGCTTGGGCTCATGCTTTTTTGGCATAGTGTGTCTATGAAAAGTGACACGGTGATTGTTGGAGAAGTTGACTTAGTTGGATCTTTGGCCTTGGGCCATTGTAAGGGCTATCAATTTTTTGATCTCAACACATGTTCCCCCAGTAATAGACTTAAACTCGTAAAGGAATACGTTGATCGTGAGTGGGTGCTCATGCATGCTCATGCTCCTATAATCCCTTTGCAAATATTTGACACCCGATTGCTATGCTTTGGCTTTGTGACTGTGACTTGGATTGAATTTTGCATTGAATGGATCTCTGAAGTGGGTGTGGCACCGACAATCATCCCAAAAGAAATCCTTGTTGAGATCATGAGCCTTTGTATATATTTTGGGCACAATCTTTTCCCCCTATGCTTTTTTTCCACTACTTCCTCTACACACTCATGCTCTCATAATACCTCCACGAAGAGTTGACACCTAATTTCTATGCTTTGGATTTGTGACCGAATTATATTGGGTGTTGCGTTGGATGGATCTCTGAAGTGGGTACGGCACCAAAATTCACTCCAAAGGAAATCCTTGTCAAGATTGTGATCCTTTATATATCTTTTGGGCTCATGCTTTTTCTCCCTTACTCCCTCTACATGCTTGTGCTCTCCTAATCCCTTCTCAAAGGGGTGACACCTAATTGCTATGCTTCAGATTTGTGATCGACTTGGATTGGATGTTGCGTTAGATGGATTGCGAAAGTGGGTGCGATGCTAGAAGTCACCCTAAAATAAATCCTTATCAAGATCATGAGCCCTTGTATAGATTTTGGGCTCAGGATTTTTCCCCGCTATGCTTTTTCTTCCCTACTCCCTCGGCATGCTCATTGTCTCCTAATCCCTCTGTGAAGAGTTCCCACCTAATTTCTATGCTTCAGCTTTGTGACCTACCTAGATTGGATGTTGCATTGGATGGATCATGCAAGTGGGTGTAGTCCTAATAGTCACCCCAAAAGAAATCCTTATTGAGATCATGAGCCTTTGTATATCTTTTGGGCTCAAGATTTTTCCTGCTATTCTTTTTCTTCCCTACTCCCTGTTAGTGTTTTACCCTGACCTTGTCAAAGAAAATGATAATTAAAAAGGACCAAACAAATCCTCCTACACTTTGAGCTCAAAGGATCAGGCGGGTGTACCTATTGGATTCACTTCTTTCAGTGAATCATGAGATGGATTCCTGACCATCACACTTGATCTAAAAATCATTTATAGCTCTTTAAACATAAAAGTAAAATTATTTGATATTATTAATTAGATGATGAGACCTACAGAACCAATGAAGACCAGTGCCTTATCTATTGGGAAACAGAGTCACATAAACATATATCCCTAGAAAACTCTCTAAATCCAAACACACAAAACCCAAATGAAATGCCTTACAAGTCATTCTTTTCACTCCAATACCCAGACATCAGATTCATATCCAACCTTGAAACCTCTGAATTTGTCTATAAGATTTACTCTTCCCTTGAAAGAAAATAAAAAAACAACTTCACAACTACCTTATAACTAGTGCACTAAAATGCCTTACAAATTAATTCACAAAGATTCATGATCAAACACAAAGACATCAAAAAAATACTGGAAAGGGATTCCATTTAATTTTCATTAAAAACTTCTGATTCAATACATTTACACAACAAAGAACTCAAATCCAGACACACAAAATCATAAAGCTAGCTTGCAACATTAATTTCACCATCCTTGTACAATTGAGAAGAATAGAGATATAGAGAAAATGGAAAAGCCAATTTTCAACAAACTGACACCTGTCTGTACCCCCAAAATATCTAGAACTGCTTTTTTCTTCAACTGCAAAATCTGATTTGATCTACACCCAAATGGTTTGCAAAATCAAAATCCTCATCTCAAGACCTTTCCAATAGTATATGACACTTCATATTTCTGATAAAATTTTCCCCTTTAACGATGAAAATAAATTTCCTTTCTTGTGCATATTTAGTTGAAATTTTTTAAATCTGCACATTAATAACCTTTGAAAATCTACAATTTTACTCATTATATGCATAGGACACCAAACCTTGCCACTTGGTGCCTCCTAACTGGCCCTGTCTAACCTTCATGAGTGCATGACTAGCCTTGATGGCTTAGTCGCTACACTTTTTGTCAATTCTTGCTAACCTTCATGAGTAGGCGACTAGCTCCGTCACTCGCTCACAAGAATTTTTTATCATCTTGGAAACACCGAGCCACCGTGTGACAAGCCAAGGATCACTCAATCATATACAATTTTAGCTCAACTACAAATCACTAGCAACTAAGCGACGAGCATTTTCACCTGTGCGACTGAGTGACTGCATCCTATGTGATTGTGTGATGAGCTTGGTCGCTCACTCGTGAGCCATTTTTAATACTTTAGAAATATAGCGTGATTGTGCAATGAGCTTGGTTGCATGCTCACATTCCATTTTTGGTTCCTCAAAAATTTGGCATGACTGTGCAATGACCTTGACCTACCTGCATGACTGAGCAACTGCACTGCCTCCTTGCTCAACGAGTGCGTGACTGAGCAACTACCTGCTCCGTGACTGAGTGAATGCATCCTATGCAACTACAAAATGAGCTCAGCCACTCACTCCTAAGCCATTTTTGCAACCTCTTTTATTTTCCATGAGTGCACTACTATTCGCTATGTGTCTGCCACATTAGCATCATCTCACTACGACCTCACCTCCAAAAATGTAGACATCATCAGATTCATCAACCACCTGGAATGCATTTTGAGGTGCCTCACGTGTGTGCATGTGGAGAGCCTCCTCTTCACTTCACATTATAGTATGTGAACCTTATTTCATTTACACAAAAGAAACATCCTTTCCCCCACCAATGTGGGATTAAACTCCTCCATGTTTTAAAGCCTTAACCACTTGGGCACTCAAAATAATGGGGCGGGGCCCACCACCGCTAGGATCCTACTTGCCAAGGGGCCCACCAATGGGCCTCTTGGCTCTTATTCAAAAAAAAATGTAAGTGCAAACATATAAAAACCTTTCAAAAGTTCAAAACCCAACGCATGTGGGATAATTTACTTTGCAAATTTTTAAAACTTTATAATTTTTGCCAATACTCAGAGAGCCATAACTTTCATGCTTCAACTCAGATTTGTCTGAAATTTTTACTGTAGATTTCAGCCATGGTCATGTCAATCATATCAAAATATTAGCTTGACCCAATTCATATTTTTTAAGATACAACCAAAAATGTGACTGGTTGTGCTCTTGCATTTTGCATTGGCAGTTGAAAAGTTGACATACCTTTGCTCTTGCTTCCACATTGTGAAGATTTGGAAAATAATCAATGTGCTGGTATTTGGTATTTTGGTGTTGGATTTACTTGGTTTAGTCGTGCTAACTCCATTAGATTTTTTACTTTCTCATTTTGACTTGCAATAACTTGTGCTGAAGTTCCTTCACTTTTTCCTCAAGAGCTATGTTTGTGCTTTTCTGATCCCATGCATGGGCTTTCTCACTTTTGTTTCACACTTGGAAATGGAATTTGCAAGTTTAGACATCAATTAATCAGATATACTAATGAATGCACTAAAATTTATAACATCCCAAGATTTAGATGAGCTATGGCAACCCTCACAAAGTGATTTTGCAAATAGAAAAAAGCCTCTTGAACTGGCTTTGAAAATTGATCAAAAAGCCTCCCAGAGCTCTCGAATCTAGAGGATATGAAGTATTTAATGTTTACTACTACTCTCCAAAAATATATATTCATGACACCTTCATAAGTGATATATTTTAAACTCTCAAGTTTACCATTTTCACAAACTATAGATGCACTGTTCAAAACACATACAAACCACCCTTAGATTCACTTTTGCAAAATTAGCAAACCATATCTCGAAGCTCAAACACTGATATAGGTAGTAAATTTAGATAAAAATAGTATAAATCCATAATCGGTATCCCAAGACAACCATTTTATGTAAAAATATAACCCTTTGGAAGTGACTATTCTATAAACATTACTCTGTCCCACATTGGAAATCAGCATAAACTGCTTTTAGTTTTGATATCACAAACCAATCAAAAGAGGTTGTTATAGTCTCATACCCAAAACATGGACTAATATTCACACATGGAATGTAGAAATTCAACTAGATTTTTCTAATGGTCAACAATGGAGACAATTGGAAAGATTGTTTGGAAAGTTGCAATGGAAACAATTGTTGTTTTGTCATTGATGTCAAACCTTAACTCATGAGACTATTGCTATCTATTTTGAATACCATATCTATTGATTGATGAAGAAGATTTGAAGAAAAGGATTAAAAGAAGATCAAGGGTAATAGTTTATTTATGGGTAAACACAAGGGTACTTGGTCATTTGGCACATTGGCAAAGTGATATGTTGTTTATCTTTCACTGACAGTTCACTGAGAAGTTGATGCCGAGCAATGCGATGTTGATGCTGAGCAATGAGAAGTTGATGTCGAGAAATGTGAAGTTGATGCCGAGAAAAGATAGTGATGGATGAGCACCAATGAAATGGTGAGGAATATAGAGGTGACCAAGCAGAAGAACACAGTGTTGGTTGAGCAACAATATTTTGGTAATTGATGAGATCTGAGATCTCTGGCTGACATAATTGAATTTATTGGAATATGTGAAGTTTATTATAGATAATTAATTTTTTTCCACATTGATTAAATGTACAAGAAACCATTATTAATGCATGGATTCAAGATTTAATTGGTGATTGTATTGGAGAAATAAATTAAATGTAATGATTGAAAGATTTGTTAGATCTGACCTAACCTAAGATCTATGATCTTGATTAAGTGGCAAAAGATTTGTTTGACCTAGATGAAGAGGTATATGATAACCTCAAGGGGTTATTCATGGATATAGTTGTATATGCAGAGTAAGAAGTTGTATGCAAGAGGATTGCATGTTAATTGACTGATTGGCATGATCTAGCAAAGAAGGCTAAGCAAAGAAGTAGAGAGAGATTGCTTGACAGATTTCCAAGAAGATCTAAAGATTGAAATGAGAATAGAGGCCACCAAGATTTAATTGGTGATTGTATTGGAGAAATAAATTAAATGTAATGATGGAAAGATCCATTGGATCTGACCTAACCTAAGATCTATGATCTTGATTAATCAGCAAAAGATTTGTTTGACTTAGATGAAGAGGTATATGATAACCTCAAGGGGTTATTCATGGATATAGTTGTATATGCAGAGTAAGAAGTTGTATGCAAGAGGATTGCATGTTAATTGACTGAATGGCATGATCTAGAAAAGAAGTCTGAGCAAAGAAGTAGAGAGAGATTGCTTGATGGATTTCCAAGCAGATCTGAAGATTGAAATGAGAATAGAGGCCACTCAGTAAATTAGCATTAGAGCTGTATTGGATCTGGATTTGCAAAGTAAATTGTATGAATCAGATCACACCTACTGATTACTTTCTAAATATTATATTTGTTTAAATCCTTTAACTAGGTTGACCTAATAGTCATTTTATAAATCCTTTGAGCAAGGTGACATTCAGATTGGAATGTTCTAAGTCCTCTAACAAGGCCACTCCTGAAAGGGTGATTAAACCCTTTAACTGGGTCACATTCGACAGTGTATTTTGTAACCTTTAACAGGGTTGGCTCCTAACAAAGCTCACTTCATAAGAGTGAGATTTTGGTAGCATGTTACTAGTGGTTTTTTCCATATTGGGTTTCTACGTTAAATCATGGTGTCAAAATGTGTGAATGCTATGTTGTGTTTTATTGTTAAGTTTTTGCAAGCTTATTTCATTAGTACAGTAAACTGCACACTTTTATGTTATTGTTGTCGAGTAGATCTGAATTGTTCAAATTGGTATAAAGTTTTAATGGGCACACCTAGACCTAAGGATAAATGATTCACCCCCCCCTCTTAGCTATTCTAAATTCATTCTAACAATTGGCATCAGAGCTTAGTTCTCTTGAAAATAGTTTGAAGGTACTTGGAGCAAAAGATCAAGATGTATAAAAGTGAGGTACTGAAGTTGAACAAGGATAACTTCCTACATGGAAAATTTTGATGAAATTTCACTTGGTTGGTGTTGGTGATTCTGCTAAATTTCATTTTGATCAAGAATATGTAGCCCCTACAGGAGTTCTCAATGTTGCACAGTTAAGAGAAAAGTAAGAACATAATCAAGAAATGTTAGAGATTGCATCATCCCTAAACTATATTCATGAGTTTGAAGACATAAAGGACTATACAAGCACAAATAAAATGTGGGATGCCCTTGAAACCATCTGTGGAGGTGAAAAAAATGTGCTAAGAGCCAAATATGAAAGCTTGAGAGGTAATTTTGATGAAATGAAAATGCAAGAAGGAGAAAATGTAGTTCAATATTATGGTAGGATAAAGGAAGTTGTAAATTCTATTAGAGGAGCTAAAGGAACCATTGATGATAACACCATCATGAGAAAGGTACTGAGAACATTTATTCCTATTTATGCTATTAGAGTATTTTTAATTAAAGAATTTAGATGTACTCCTAACAACAATTTGAATTTAGAAAGTTTGGTAGGCAGACTTACTCCATTTGAGATGTCAAATTTTGATAACTATACCCCACAAGCCATTGAATCTTCATTCAAGTCCCAGATGGTCCTTAATAAATCAAACAAAGGAAAGAAATGTGTGGATAGTAACATTGAAACTTCTGATGATGACCTAGAAGAACTTGAGGCACTTATGGAAAGAAGACTATCTAGAGGAAAAGGAAAACTCAAAGGTAAACTTCCCATTATTATTTTTCATGTAACAAAGTTGGTCATATTGCTGCAAGATGTCCCGATAAGAATGACAAAGAAGAAATAAGAGAGAACAAGTATAAAGATAGGAAGGATGACCGAGACTTCAGGAAGTACAAGGATTACAATGACAAAGGTAATAAATCTTGCTATATAGCTGAAGAAGATTCTGATAATGAATCTGATAAATCTAATGAAAATGATATAGAAGTTGTGTATGTTACAATGCAAGATGATTATGATGATGATGAGAAAAATGCACTAATTTCTTATATGAGTAAAGGTGATCATTGGATTATTGATAGTGGTTATTCACATCACATGGCTAGTGATAAAGATAAATTTAAAACCTTAGATCAATGTAAAGGTGGTTATGTTAAATTTGGAAATTATACATCATGTCGTGTTAAAGGGAAAGGATCAATTCAATTGACTGAAAAAATCAGATGTGATGATGTATATTGGGTTGATGATATTAAGTATAACTTATTGAGTGTTGCACAACTGAATACTTTTGGTGACAGAGTTGTATTCCATCATAGGAAAGCAAAGATCTATGATGCCAATGGAGAATTAGTTGGAAGTGGTGAGCAGACAAAAGGTAACTTGTTTTGTCTAGATTTAACTGTTGAGACATGCTTGATTGCACAATATAGTGATGTTTGGTTATGACATAAAAGGTTGTGTCATGTAAACTTTGATAACTTGGTAAGCATAAGCAAATTGAAAAAGGTTAGAGGGCTACCTAAGTTAAAGAAACCTGAAAATGCATTGTATAATCAATGTCAATTGGGAAAGATGACTAAATCTAGTTTCAAGAGTAAAACTCATACTTCTAAGGATATTCTAGAATTGGTTCATACTGACCTTTGTGGACCTATTGGTGAGAAAAGTTACTGGGGAGACAAATATTTTATCTTATTTCTTGATGATTACTCTAGAATGATGACTATCATATTTCTTAAGGAAAAATATGATGCATTCCAATTTTTTAAGTGGTACTTGGCAAAAGTCGAAAAGGAGACAGGTAAGAGTCTGAAATGTTTGAGATCTGACAGAGGAGGCAAGTTTATCTAATGAGTTTAACATGTTTTGCAATGATCGGGGGATAAAAAGATAGATGTCCGCTCCTAGGACACCACCACATAATGGTATAGTTGAAAGAAGAAATTGATCTATCATGGATTGTGCCAAAAAACTAATGATGGAGAAATTTTTTGCATAGAAATATTGGAGAGAAGTTGTAAGTACAATAGTCTATACCATGAATAGAGTACAAGTAAAGAAAGGTAAAAATGCTACACCTTATGAGCTATGGTATGGATATGCACCTAGTGTAAGCTATTTTAAAGTCTTTGGAAGTAGATGTTTCATACTGAAGGATAAAAGAAATGGAAAAATTGATGCTAAAGGTGAGGAAGGCATATTTCTTGTATATTCAACTAAAAGTAAAGCATACAAGTGTTTGAATTCTAAAACTAACAAAATTGTAGAAAGTGCAAATGTTAGAATTGATGAATATGCAAAAAGAAATGAAGCTTAAAGCATGACTAAGCCTGACAGTTACAAATCATTCACCTATCCTGATGAGGAAGATTATAATGAATTACCTAAAACTAAGAATGAAGTTGCTGAGCAACAGTCCGTACCTACTGAGTCACATAACAAAATTGCTGGGAAAAAGGAGGTGACTGCTGACCTATTTGATGGAGATGCTGAGTCATGGTTTCAACCTGAATTAAACATGAATGATCAATATGAAGCAGAGAAATAACCTACTTTGGAAAAGTATGTTAGAAGTCACCATAAACCTGATCAAATTATAGGAGCAAAGGATTCTGCGGTCATGACAAGAAGCAAATTGAGAGAAGATACCTGCTTGTTATGTGATTTTGAGCCTAAAACAGTAAAAGATGCCTTAGACAATGAATACTAGATTCAAGCCATGAACGAAGAAATTGAATAGATTGAAAAGAACAATACTTGGACACTTGTACTGAGGTCGAATGATAAAAATGTAATTGGTACTAAGTGGGTATTCAGAAACAAGCTGAATGAACATAGAGAGGTAACAAGAAATAAAGTTAGACTGGTATGCAAGGGTTATGCAGAAGAGGAAGGAATTGACTATGGAGACAAATTTGCTCCAGTTTCAAGATTGGAAGGTGTAAGAACCTTACTTTCATATGCAACTTACAAAGGATTTAAAGTCTATCAAATGGATGTGAAGTCAACATTTCTAAATGGAATATTAGAAGAACAAGTATGCATTGAACAAGTTGATGGATTTGTTGACCCAAGTAAAAGGAATATGGTTTAAAAATTACACAAAGCACTATATGGACTAAAGCAAGCACCCAGAGCAAGGTATGAGAGATTTCACAACTATCTAATGAAGATTGGATTTGTAAGAACCAATGACAACAACAATCTATATATGAAGACAGAGCAAAGTAAAGGTACTTTATTGGCTGAAATTTTTTTTGATGACATTATCTTTTGTGGACAAGATATGTTATGGCAAGCATTTGCAAAGGAGATGCAAACTGAATTTGAGATGTCTATGTTTGGTGAGATAAATTTTTTTGTTGGCTTACAAATATATCAGATGAAGAATGGTATCTATATTACTCAATCAAAATATGTCAAAGAGATACTAAAAACTTTTGGAATGGAAGATTCAAAAACAGTGAGTACACCCATGGCTACTCGACATAAGTTAACCAAAAATGATGAGACAAAAGAAGTAAATCAAACACAGTACAGATCAATGATTGGAAAACTATAATATGTTGTACATAGTAGACCTGATATTGCATTAGCTATTGGAACTGTTGCTAGATTTTCTGCTAATCCCAAGGAAACTCATATAATGGCAGTAAAAAGGATTCTAAGATATTGGAAAGGAAGAAATGAATATGGTCTGTATTAGAAAAGGAATGATAAATTTGAACTCAGAGTTTATACTGATTCTGATTGGGCTAGAAATGTTGATGATAGAAAAAGCACCACAGGAGGAGCATTTATTTCGTGAAAAAGTTTAGTTTCATGGAAAAGCAAGAAACATAACTGCACCTCACAATCTATAACTGAAGCTGAGTATGTGGCAGCAACAGTTAATTTCTCTAATATTGTGTGGTTGAAGATACTAATGAAAGGTATGAAAGAAGAGATCATAGAACCCGTTGTCATATATTGTGATAACATGAGTGCCATTAATATTTATAAGAACCCTGTAATGCACTCTAAGAAAAAGCATATAGCTATCAAGTATCATTACTTGAGGGAGCTAGTTCAGAAGAAGGAAGTGAGACTAGAGTATGTAAACACTAAGGAACAATTAGTAGACATATTTACAAAGGCACTACCCAAGGATGCTTATGAGTATCTATGAGGTAAATTAGGGGTGATTCCCCTAACCGAGGCTAATTATTTTAGAATAGTACTATTGCATCAAATTGTATATTCAGAATATTTTTCACATTGATGCACATGCACTCATAATTTAGGATGATGTCTAAAGTTGTGAAAGATAGACAAGGACAACAAAAAAGAAAATCAGTCATAAGAAAGATGACATGAATAACATGATATAGAGTTTAGAACATAAGAATCTGCATGATGAATATGTCAATGTCTTTGGCATTGTTGTCAAAGAGGGAGAAATATACTGAGAAAGATAGAGGGAGAAGCTTATTGAAAGAGGGAGATTTTACTACTTAGAGAAAAATAGATTGAGGAACAGAAACATAAAGACATTAGTGTGATCACACTCATAGAGGGAGAAAATTTTTACAAGATGAGAATTAGAATGAAGCTAAAGACATTAATGAAGATTTGTTCATATCAAGGAACACAGGAAGATTTTTTTGATTGTATGGTAACTATGGTTGAAAATTATTGTTTTATTGTTTAGTGTTGCCATCAATGCCAAAGAGGGAGATTGTTGGAAAGATTGTTTGGAAAGCTACAATGGAAAGAAATGTTGTTTTTTCATTGATGTCAAACCTTAACTGGTGAGACTATTGCTATCTATTTTGAGTACCATATTTATTGATTGATGAAGAATATTTGAAGAAAAGGATAACAAGAAGACTGAGGGAAATGGTTGAGTTATGGGTAAACACAAGGGTACTTGATCAATTGGAAAATTGGAAAAGTGATATGTTGTTTATCTTTCACTGACAGTTCACTGAGAAGTTGATGTCAAGCAATGCAAAGTTGATGTCGAGCAACGAGAAGTTGATGCTAAGCAATGCAAAGTTAATGTCAAGTGAATTCAATGATGGATGAGCACTAGTGAAATGCCAAGGAATATAGAGGCAACGAGAAAAAGAACACAGTGTTGGCCAAGCAATAGTATTTTAATAATTGATGAGATTTGAGATCTCTAACTGACATAATTGAATTTATTGGAATATGTGAAGTTTATTATGGATAATTAATTTTGGTCCACATTGATTAAATGCATGGGAAACTGTTATTAACACATGGATTCAAGATTTAATTAGTGATTGTATTGGAGAATTAAATTAAATGTAATGATGGAAAGATCCATTGGATCTACCCTAACCTAATATCTACGATCTTGATTAAGGGAAAAAAGGTTTCTCTGACCTAGATGAAGAGGTATATGCTAACCTCAAGGGGTTATTCATGGATATAGTTGTATATGCAGAGTAAGAAGTTGTATGAAAGAGGATTGCATGGTTAATTGACTGACTGGCATGATCTAGCAAAGAAGGCTAAGCAGAGAAGCAGAGAGAGATTGATTGATGGATTTCCAAGTAGATCTGAAGATTGAAATGAGAATGGAGGCCACTCAATAAATTAGCATTAGAGCTGTATTGGATCTAGATTTGAAAAGTAAGTTGTATGAATTAAATCACACTTGCTGATTACTTTCTAACCATTGTATCAGTTTAAATAATTTAACTAGGTTGACCTAATAGTCATTGTATAAACCCTTTAAGAAAGGTGACATTAAGATTGGAATGTTCTAAGTCCTCTAACAAGGCCACTCTTGACAGGGTAATTAAATCCTTTAACTAGGTCACATTTGACAGTGTGTTTTGTAACCTTTAACAGGGTTGGCTCCTAACAGAGCTCACTTTAGAAGAGTGAAATTTTGGTAGAATGTTACTGGTGGTTTTTGCCCATATTGGTCTTTGGTCTTTTGGTGTTGGATTTCCTTGGTTTAGTCATGCTAACTCCATTAGAGTTTTTACTTTCTCATTTTGACTTGCAATAACTTCTGCTAAAGTTCCTTCACTTTTTCCTCAAGAGCTATGTTTGTGCTTTTTTGTTCCCATGCATGGGATTTCTCCCTTTTGTTTCACACTTGGAAATGGAATTTGCAAGTTGAGACATCAATGAATTAGATAGACTAGTGAATTCACTAAAAGCTATAACATCCCAAGATTCAGATGAGCTATGGCAACCCATGCAAAGTGATTTTGCAAACAAAAAAAGGCCTTTGAAACTGGCTTTGAAAACTGATAAAAAATCCTCCCAGAGCTCTCAAATCTAGAGGATATGAAGTATTTCATGTTTAATACTACTCTCCAAAAACATATCTTTATGATGGCTTCAGAAGCAAGATATTTTAAACTCTCAAGTTTACCATGCTCACAAACTACAGAGTATTCAAAACACATATAAACCACCCTCAGATTCACTTCTGCAAAATTAACAAACCACATCTCGAAGCTCAAACACTGATCCAAGTAGTATAGTAAGATACAAAGAGTATAAATCCATAATTGGTATCCCAAGACAACCATCTAATGTAAAAATATAACCCTCTGGAAGTGACTATTCTGTAAACATTACTCTGTCCTGCATTGGAAATTTGCATAAACTACTTTTAGTTTTGATATCACAAACCAATCAAAAGAGGTTCTTATAGTTTGATACCCATAACTTGGATTAATATTCACACATGGAATGTAGAACTTCAACTCAATTTTTCTGATGGTCAATGGGTCAACCAAAATTAATCTTCAAAGTCAGCACTTAAAAACTTTTGAAACCAAACACAGTAAAAAATGTAGAAACTAGATTTGGAATCAGTTAAGCAAAGTGGTCAAATGGATTGATTCGAGTCTAAAAATTATCAAGAAGGTACATCTCCATAGTTTTAATGTAGGGGAACACTCAATTATTTAGGGAATTCAATTGGGTACATACTGCAAGACTTCAAAATGAGCTATTTCATTACTCTGCATTTAACACTCAGAGAAACTGAATTAATTGCAAACAGAATGACTTTGGAAAACTGTGCAAACAAATTCATGGGGGGGTGAAAATGGGTATGAAGGTTTACTTTCATGTCTACCACATCTTGGAACACTCCATATTTTCATGCCTATCCATCTGGTCAGAGATGCAGACCTCCAAAGTAGGTTATTTGATAAAACTGGGAAATGTGCAATATGTAGATTTGGGTAAATGCCTCTAAATGGCTATCTCCAAAACATGTCCAAACTAAAATATGAAAACTGGAACCCACTGTATTCACCAAATGAAAGGTGGTAAACACATATCCCAAGTGGTTTCTCATAAAAACAACATGCCTCTTTCTTGCATGTATTCAAATTATGCCTTCTCCACAAGCTTTTTAGGGAAATTTTACTTAGCAACTCCAAATTTCTTCAAAATTTGAGAATACTAATAGTGGCTCTATCTGGGGATGATTTCCCCATGTAAGCATGCAGAGAATCCACAATCTCTTGGTACAACAGACCATTGACAAAATAAATTAGGTTTTCACTTCTCTCTTCTCTTGATTTCAAAACTGGGCTCCTTTATTGAAAACAAACACACCACACAACTGAAAGGAAAGAAACTATACAACGTTAACATTATTTACAAATGGCCCAAAGTAACAAAAATGAGATCACTACTTACCTCTATCAAATGTCTGATTCTCATAATTCAGTAGTATGATCATTCTGTAAAACTTGTTTCCAAGCAATTTACCATTCTGAAATAGACTTGCAACATTCATTCTACTATCATAATTTTCTCTGTCATTACACCTATCATCTTGTGGCATGACAAAATCATGGATTCACTGAAAAGATACATAATCTGAAACATACTCTTGAAGCTCACAACATGGTGAATTTTCACACGCAACATGATATCCCTCATTATCTATCCTCTCAACATGTTCAATTGACTTCTCAACTAGCTGCATTAGAAATTTAAAACATTCTAGCTCAACTACATAACTAGAATCATGATGACTTACCTCAGCATATGCTTGCATATCAAGGGAAAATTTTTCACACTCAAAGCTACGTGTATTATACATACATTCTGCTGAATCATTATGAACTATAACCTCTGATTTCAAATTTGGTACATCTTGAGAAAAATCAACATGTTGAATTGGAAAAAGAAAAGACTCACTTTCTTTTTGATAGCTGATATGTCCTTGCCGATTCATCTCAACATATTTAAATAGAAATGCATCAAAAATTTCATCATCATCCCATGCTTGCAAAAATGAACATACCTCTGGCTGAAGCAAATAATCTGGTGTAAAATCTGAAACCTCTCTTAGCTCCACATAAAACATTTCAAAATGTGGTTCCAATAAATTAGCAGGCAATTCATTATACATACCCTCATCTTGGCACACATCTCCTTGATATAAATCACTGTTATATGATATATTATCAACAATAGTAACTTTCTCCTGACAAGACATTGATTCCATATCATTAATGACATCAATACTATAAATGTCCACATTAAACAAGTTGAGATCCATTTCTGGTTCGGATACGAAATTAGATTTAGTCTCCATATCATAGTAGATACTTTGCTAAAAACTTTCATAAGTTGGTTCATACAAATCTGATATTGACCCACCAACAACAAATTCACATGACAAGTCATATGATGAAAGCATACAAATTAAAAAATCAATAATATCATCATTGTTAGCTGAAATAATAGAATTCATCTCTATTTTAGAAAAATCAGCATTTTCACAACCATCTCCAACACATGACGAGTCTATATCCACTTTAGAAGGTTGCATATAAACCATCACTTTATCCTCACAAAAATCAGAGCCATTGTGGGTCCATGAATCCTCTTCTTCAACCAGTTCTTTCTTTACATCCTCACATTCAGTATCAACAAAGTCTGATAGGATTTCATCATTTGAGGCTTCAAAACCATCATTTGATAAAACACTTTCCCTTTCTTTTCTTTCCACATTTTATTTTGAAACATAATTTAAATCATGGTTACTAAGATCAACAGGGATAAAGATACTTTGACATTGATTTTCATTTACCAATCAACATATATCTAGTATATTTGATGCATTATGATAACAAATTCTAGCAGACAGGAAGTCTTTGGCAATTCCATATTTCAAATTCTTTTCAATGTTCATTACTGTCATAAAATCCTGATGTAAAGTCTTGGGATCCTTATCTCTTAACAAGTAGCTCATATTTTTACCAAAAGCACCCAAATAAAATACTAAAAATATATGATCATTGGGCCTATAGCTTCTTGGAATATGACTAAATGTTTTTGCAAATATGATGTTGAATAATGGGACTAATTCATCTTTTTCAATCTCAATCTCCATTAGTTTTTTCAACACATCACTTGCGCTTATTCTTTCAACAAACTGCTCCATGAAAGCTGAACTCAATTCTTCCCATGAAGAAAGAGAACCTATTGTAAAGAATAAAACCAATCCTTGGCATCTTATTTCAAAGTTTGAATCAACAACTTCATGAAAACATCTTCATGGTAAATCTCAAAATCACCCATCAGATCAACAAATTCTTGCAAATGTTTACATGTTCGATCTGATTGTTTCCCCTAAAATTTTTGTAGATGCTTCCTAATATTAGTAGGAATTTCATTTGGGGAACCATGAATGCCATCAAAGCATAATGGTGCATATCTTTTCATAGAATTTTTTTGCAATAATTCATTATTGGCTGCATTTTTTGTGAAATCATTTATGATACTTTTGACATATATTTAAACAAATCACATATATAGCTGAGATTTTTGACATCAAACTTGCAACTTCAACCATCTTCCATTTTAAAATAACAACATACTTTTGATTTGATATTTGAATCTTTTGAACCAAGAAGTATAACAATCTTCAAAACTTCAATATTTTGAACCAAGAAGTATAACAATCTTCAATTTTCCCCCTTTTTTAGTGACTTCTTCACCTATTGAGGAACTTTTCCTTCACATGAAAATATGAGGATTACCTGAAAGGAAATTGTAGTTGCTGCTCTTATTTCTTTGACTAGAAATTTGGCATATCTAAAGCCTTCTTCATAACTCCATTAGGTTCTTTTCTCATAGAGTCACAACCTCCTTGCAGAGGAAATTATTCAAGCAACAAAAGCCATTTGACACACACACACACACACACACACACACACACACACACATATAATTTTTGGGTTTTCTCCAACCAGCAAAGCTGCACAATCATTTTGTATTTACTACAGTAAAATCACTTCCAAGGTATCCTTACACAGATCTGAAATAAATCTCAGATTCCATTACTTGACTCTTTCTTTCAACCAGATTCTGGGGCTAACACAACAAATCAAGGAAATAAATCTCCTATTTCACTGACCATTTTGCTGAAACTTTACTTAACTCCCCAGCAGAGTTGCCATTCTGTTATCATTTTACCTTTATCTTGTTAAAGAAAAGGCTAATTAACAAGGACCAAACAAATCCTCCTACACTTAGAGCTCAAAGGCTCAGGCGGGTGTACCTATTGGATTCACTTCTTTCAGTGAATCATGAGATGGATTCCTTCCCATCACACTTGATCTGACAATGATTCACAACTCTTTAAACATAAAAGTAAAATGATTTGATATTATTAATTGGATGATGAGACCTATAGAACCAGCAAAGAACGATGCCTTATCTACTGGGCAACAGAGTCACATAAACATATATCCCCAGAAAACTCTCTAAATCCAAACACATAATACCCAAATGAAATGCCTTATGAGTCATTCTTTTCACTCCAATACCGAGACATTAGATTCATATCCAACCTTGAAACCTTTGAATTTGTCTCTAAGATTTACTCTTCCCTTGAAAGAATCTTGAAAAAAAACTTGACAACTACCTTATAAATGGTGCACTAAAATTCCTTACAAACTAATACACAAAGATTCATGATCAAACACAAAGACATCAGACAAATACTGGAAAGGGATTCCATTTGATTTTCATTAAAAACTTCTGATTCAATACATTTACACAACAAAGAACTCAAAACTAGACACACAAAATTAGAAAGCTATCTTGCAGCATTAATTTCACCATCCATGTACAATTGAGAAGAATAGAGATATAGAGAAAATTGGAAAAGCCAGTTTTCAGCAAATCGACACCTCTCTATTCCCCCAAAATATCTGAAATTGCTTCTTTCTTCAACTGCAAAATCTGATTTGATCTACACCCAAATGGTTTACAAAATCAAAATCCTCATCTCAAGACCTTTCCAATGGTATATGACACTTCATATTTGTGATAAAATTTTCCCCTTTAACCATGAAAATAAATTTCCTTTCTCGTGCATATTCAGTTGATTTTTTTAAAAATTTGCACATTAATAAACTTTGAAAATCTACAATTTTACTCATTATATGCACTGGCAACCAAACCTTTCCACTTGGCACCTCCTAACTGGCCCTAACTGATGTTCACAAGTGCGCAACTAGCCTTGTTCACTTAGGCACAACACTTTTTGTTTATTTTTTCTAACCTTCACGAGTGGGCGACTAGCTCGTCCCTCGCTCACAAGCATTTTTATCATCTTGGCAACACTGATTGACCACGCAACAAGCCAAGGATCACTCAATCGTGCACAATTTTGGCTCAACTGTAAATCACCAGTGATTGAGTGATGAGAATTTTCACCTATGCAACTACATCCTGTGTGACAATCTCAATCGCTCACTCGTGAGAAATTTTTAATACTTCAGCAATCCAGTGTGACTATGCGATGAGCTCGGTCGTGCGCTCGCACACCATTTCTAGTTCCTCATAAATTTGGAGTGACTGTGTGATGACCTCGGCCTACCTACATGACTGAGCAATTGCACTACCTCCTTTCTCCATGAGTATGCGACTAAGCTTGACCGCTCACTTGGGAGCCATTTTGGTGATTTCCTTTCTTTGCCACAAGTGCGCGACTAGTCACCACGTGTTTGCCACATCAGCATTAGCTCACTACCACCTCACCTACACAATTCAGATGTCATCAGATTCATAAAACACCTAACATGCATTTCAAGGTGCCTCATGTGCCCGCATGTGGAGAGCCTCCTCTTCACTTCACATTATAGTATGTGAGCATTCTTGCATTTAAAAAAATGAAACATCCTTTCCCCCACCAATGTGGGATTAAACTCCTCCATGTTTGAAAGCCTTTGCCACTTGGGTGCTCAAAATAATAGGGTGGGGCCCACCACCACCAGGATCCTACTTGCCAAGGGGCCCACCAATGGGCCTCTCAACTCTTATTCAAACAATAATGTAAGTTCAAACATATAAAAACCTTTCAAAAATTCAAAACCCAGCGCATGTGGGATAATTTACTTTGCAAATTTTTGAAAATTTATTATTTTCTCAAATACTCAGAGAGCCATAACTTTTGCGTTTTAAGTTAGATTTGTCTAAACTTTTTACTGTAGATTTTAGGCATGGTCATCTCAACCATATAAAAAAATCATCCCCACCTAGTTTGTATGTTTTGAGATATGATAAAAAATGTGACTGGCTATGCTTTTGCATTTTGTATTGGCGACTGACAAGTTAACATGCCTTTGCTCTTGATTCCACATTGTGAAGATTTGGAAAATAATTAATGTGCTGGTCTTTGGTCTTTTGACATTGGATTTCCTTGGTTTAGTCATGCTAACTCCATTAGAGTTTTTACTTTCTCATTTTGACTTGCAATAACTTCTGCTGAAGTTCCTTCACTTCTTCCTCAAGAGCTACATTTGTGCTCTTTTGATCCCATGCATGGGATTTCTCCCTCTTATTTCACACTTGGAAATTTAATTTGCAAGTTGAGGCATCCATCAATCAGATAGACTAATGAATGCACTAAAATCTATAACATCCCAAGATTCAGATTGGCTGTGGCAACCCTTGCAAAGTGATTTTGCAAATAGAAAAAGACCTCTGGAACTGGCTTTGAAAAATGATAAAAAAGCCTCCCAAAGATCTCAAATCTAGATGATATGAAGTATTTCATTTTTACTAATACTCTCTAAAAATATATCTTCATGATGCCTTAGAAGCGAGATATTTTAAACTCTCAAGTTTAACATTTTCACAAACTGCAGATGCACTATTCAAAACACATACAAACCACCCTCAGATTCACTTCTACAAAATTAACAAACCACATCTCAAAGCTCAAACACTAATCCAGGTAGTAAATTCAGATACAAAGAGTATAAATCCATAATCGGTATCCCAAGATAACCATCTGATGTAAAACTATAACCCTCTGGAAGTGACTATTCTGTAAACATTACTCTATCCTGCATTGGAAATCTGCATAAACTGCTTTTAGTTTTGATATCAAAAACCAATCAAAAGAGGTTCTTATAGCCTGATACCTAAAACTTGGATTCATTTTCACACATGGAATGTAGAACTTCAACTAAATTTTTTTGACGGTCAATGCGTCAACCAAAATTAATCTTCAAAGTTAGCACTTAAAAACTTTTGAACCCAAACACAGTAAAAAATGTAGAAACTGGATTTGGAATCAGTTAAGAAAAGTGGTCAACTGGATTGATCCAAGTCTAAAAATCCTCAAGAAGGTACATCTCCATATTTTCAATTTAGGGGAACACTCAATTATTTAGGGCATTCAATTGGGTACATACTGCAAGACTTCAAAATGGGCTATTTCATTACTTTGCATTTAACACTCAGAGAAACTGAATTAATTGCAAACGGAATGACTTCGAAAAACTGTGCAAACAAATTCGTGGGGTGGATGAAAATGGGTATGAAGGTTTAATTTCATGTCTAAAAAATCTTGGAACACTCCATAGTTTCATGCTTATTCATCTAGTCAGAGATACAGACCTCCGAAGTAGGTTATTTGATAAAACTGGGAAATGTGTGTTAGAAACACTGAGAGGGGGGGGGGGGGGG